>VWZG01004521.1:252934-273640 GCA_013396735.1 Grallaria varia | reverse complement strand
ATTTACACCCGGCACTGCTCAGAGCCCAAAGCAACAGCCCAGCCGGGGGGCAACAGGGGGGCTTGGGCCTGCCAAAGGGTGGCGGTGGCTGTGGGGGGGGCAGAGGGGGCAGAGAGGGCAGGAGGCACCAGGAGGGCAGCAGGGAAGAGGGGGAATAATGGTGGGATAAAGGGGATCCTGCACTGGAGTGGATCCGTGGGCAGATCCTGTCCTGGGGAGGGATGGAGGGGAAAAGGGGAAGGGGAAGAGAGAGGGGAAGGGGAATGGAAAGGGGAATGGAGAGAGGGGTAAGGGGAAAAGAAGGGGAAGGAAAAGAGTAAATAAAAAGGAGAAATGGAAGGGACAATAGGAAAGAGGGGAGAGAGGAAAAGGGAAAAGGGGAAAAGAAAAGAAGACTAGGACACAGAAGGGGAAAGGAAATAGGAAAAGGGAAGGGGAAAGGGAACGGAGAAGGGGGAGAAGAAAGGAATAAGGAAAAAGGTGAAAGGAAAAGGGGAAGGGGAAGAGAAAAGAGGGAGGGAAAAGGGGAAGAGGAAGCCAAATGAGAAGGGGAAGTGAAAAAGGAAAGGAGAAGGAAAAACAGAAATTGTAAAGGAAAAAAGGAATGGGAAGGGGATGGGGAAAGGGGAAGGGGTTGCAATGCTCTGCAGCATCCACGTCGCAGTGACCCACATCTCACGTGCTGACACATCCATGTCCCTGTGGATCGGACAGAGGAAACTGGGCAGACACAGTCAAATTCCAGAAAATTATTTTTTCATTTTCTCCTTTATTAGTTTTTTATTAAAGGAAAAAAATAAACGTGGCCTGACTCTGCCCCAGCACAACCTTTACCAGCCAAGCTCCTGCCTGCACAGAGGCTCCACTTGGGCTCCACGGCTGCCCTGGATGCCTGGGCAGAGCCCGGATTTGGGGGCTGTTGGGACCCCCTGGCACTGGTGCGTGGGCAGGGGCCAGGGGGAGCTTCACCACCCTGTGGGTTCTCTGGGCAGACATGTCCTCAAGGGCAGATCCACAGGGAACACCCCAGGATCTGTGCGCTGTGGGACCGGCAGATGGGTGAATGAATCCAAGTGGGATGGGAACATCCCGGCCAAGGAATGAGCTCACCGCAGGGTCGGATGTGGTGGACAGCACGGAGCCTCTTGCCCTGATGCAATCTGAGGAAGACACAGCCCGGTGAGAACCATCGGAAAAAGCCTTTGACCTCCCTGTACTCTTGGGAGGGTTGAGGCTGCACCTCCGGCCTGGAGAGCCGAGCGAGGGAAGAGCAGGAGCAGATGTCCCACAGTGGGGGACACGTGCAGCAGCCAGGGAGGAGGGTGGGATGAACTGGGGGACACCCGGCGGCACCACGGGTGGATTAGGAGATGTGATATGACGGCCACCCACGGCATTCCAGCTCGGCAGATCTGAGCCCTGCAGCATCCCGGGGAGGTGATGCCCTTCCCACCACCATCCCTCCTACAGCAGGAGCCATGCCATGGTCCCACCACAGCTGCAGGTTCCCTGTGCTGGAGGTGGGGAGGGCTGCCAAAACCCATCGCCCTCCTGCACAACTGCTCTGGGATCTGGAATCAATTATTCTCCTGGCCCAGGAATTAGCACGTTACAAAGGCACAATGACTTCAGGAACCTGGAATGGGTTCAGCTTTTGCTCAAATTGTCACCTGCTGCCCCTGTCCCTGCCCTTGGTGTGGGGAAGGACAGGGACAGGGTCCTCATGAGGGCAGGAATCCACAGCTCCAGCCCCGGCTGAGGAGGTGTCGGGGCTCACTCCCCACGTCACATGGATTTTTCTCATTCCTGTTTGAAGTTCTCCAGAGCTCAGGCCAAAGTGAGAAGTGACCCTGGGGCTGCCACGTGTGCCCTCCGGAGTGTGGGATGGATGATCCCATCACCTCCCACCCGAAGCATCTCCCAGTTATCTGCAATGCCTCCCCCTGACCCTGGCCAGCAGGAAACACCCCTCTGGGATTAGGGGAGAGTAACTCGGGAGATATCACCCGGGATGCTCGCAGGGCTGTGGTATTAATCTGTTTGTTTGGAAAAGCAGATCCTGCCTCCAGTGGCTGTGGGTGCTTGTGACGAGCTGCCTGTGCCAATGCTCACTGCTTCCTTTCAGGAATTATCGACCATTCCATATTCCTACTTAAACCTGCAAGGAAAAACCTCTTCTAAGAGTGATAAATAGAGCAGAGCCCCGCGAAGGAAGTAAGTACCGCAGGGTGGGACACACCTCACAGAGCCTGCCTTGGGCACAGCCTGAGCTCAGGCAGCGCTGGCTCTTTCTCAGGGCACAGGGAGGGGGAAACAGAAACTGCCAGCAATTTGGGAATATAACCCCTGAAGACCAGAAAATACCCCTGAGGGATGTCCAGGGGGCATGAGGAGACCCCAACAGGCTCCTCCCTGCATTGCCTAAGGTAGTGCATGGAGCTGGGGAGGACTTTGACACCCCAATGCCCCCATGGGCCCCTCCTCCTCTTCCTCCTCCTCCTCCTCCTCTGCCCTGGCTGCTGGCTCCAGCTGGAGAGAAATCCTGCTTTTTGCCTTGTGACCATGCTAAGTGAGCTGGAGAAAATCAACACGGGATTTGCATTAACAGCAGTCGCTACAACAAGATCCCGGCCAAACACAATACTGGAAACTCAGCTTTCCCCCCATCCTTAGTACTTCCAGATGGAGCCCCTCGCACAGACCAAAGGGTAGGGGCCAGCCCCCCTCCTGCTCTCAGCACGGACCTTTCCTTCGGCCCCAGGCTCCGGAGGGGGCGAGGAGGGACAGATCTGCCCTTTGTCCGAGCTCCTGCCCCGATGCCGGGGCGGCCACGGGACCGGCAGTTTTCTCTGTTTCCAAAGCAGCGGATTTATTTCCGCTTACATCAGAGAAAGTTGGGAAAAAAAATAATAAAAGAGAAAGAGATCAGGATATTCTGTAAGTCCCTTGGGATCTGTATAGGGGAAGACATCCTTGGAATAACATCAGCAGCCTCAGCACCGCCTTCAGAGGCCGGCCAGGAACCGGCCTCTGCGGGCACTGAAAGCACTATAGCAGAGTGCTAAAAATATTCATTATCCAGCAGGGAACCGTCACAACTGCACAGGCCCCAGGTATTAAGTAGGTAGCAGGACCTGGCACAGGCTCCTTGGCTTACACCTACTCACACACATTTGGGTTTGCCATTAAAGCCTCCAGGCAAGGATGTTCCCCGGGAAGGGCCAAGAGGGAGTGGTTGGCCCGTCCCCCACTACCCTATGCCAGGAGACCCCCATCCCATGGAGCTGACAGCTCCTTTACTGGACCTGGAGCAGCTGGGGCTTTGCCAGGTCCTTCTGATAAGAAAATCAGTTGCCTTGTGCAGATGGGGGTTGTTGGGGGGCACCCAGACCCCCTGCACCCACTGGTGCTGCCATGTCCCTTCCATGGACTGGAAAGCCTCTGCTCATGTGCTCATCCTGTGGGAAGCTCATTAAACAAGCAGGCTACTTTTTGTCCATATATTGCAGGAGCCCAGTGCGGCTTTGGGTGGGATCTCCTGCTCTTCCCAGCCATTGCAATATGAAATGGGTTCCACTGATTCCTCCAGGTGGGTTTTTTTCTTCTTCCCCTTTTTTCGGACAAAGGCTCATGCAGAACTGCCACTGAATCCTCCTGGAATTGCAGCACTCCCATCAGCACTCCCACAGGATCTTCAGCTCCAGGACTGCACAAAGAACCTTCACACAGATATGAAAATCAAATTTAAGTCACAGTTTCTTGGTTTTCACCACCACTTTTGCAGCTGCTGCTTCCCAGCCTTCCTTTAACAATTTCGAGGAAAGAGAGGCAAAGTATCCCAGCTGCATGTGGAGTGAACATGGAGCATCTGCACATGGAAACCAGGGAAACCCAGAATATTTTGGGTTGGAAAGGACTGTACAGACCACCCCATTGTAACCTCCTGCCATGGGCAGGGACACCTTCCACTAGCCCAGGTTGTTCCAAGCCCCATCCAACCTGGCCTTGGACACTTCCAGGGATGGGGCTGCCACTGGTTTTCTGGGTCTGCCCACCCTCATTGGGAAGGATTTCTTCCCAATCTCCCATCTATCCCTGCCCTCTGGCAGTGGGAAGCCATTCCCCCTTGTCTTGTCCCTCTATCCCTTGTTCCAAGACCCTCTCCAGCTCTCCTGGAGCCCCCTTAGGCCCTGGAAGGGGCTCTCAGGTCTCTTCTGCAGTCTGAGACCCCGCAGGTGTCCCAGCCTGTCCTGCTGTCAGACTGTGTCCCCGGAAGGTGCCGGGTGGCAGGCGCAGGGTGCCCTGTCTGGGTGCTCTGTGTGGTGCCCCCCAGCATTCCCAGCACCGCTGGCTCCTGGCCCATTCCCGTGGTCCTGCAGGAGCTCCGTGTCCCTGCAGTGGCCCTGGCACAGCTCACGTCCTGTTTAGCCCAGGCTGTTTACAGCTTCCAGCCGTGTTTACCGGCCCGCCCGGACCCTCGGCAATCCCGAGGCAGCTGCAGCTGGAGCAGGGATGCGGGAGGGGGCTCTGGGGTGTTCCCTGGAGCTGGACGTGGGGCAGCCCAAAGAGCTCAGCCTTGTTTATCCTGCTGTGGCTTCCCTGGCCCAGCTCTGCACAGGGGCACACGTAGCACTCCAGCCTTGTCCCAGCCACCAGTTCTGTGCACGTGGCGGTCTCGAGTCCCTTCTGTGGGAGAACAGATGTGAGGGCTGTGAAATCATGGAATCATAGAATGATTTGTGTTCGAAAGGGTCTTAAAGCTCATCTGGTTCCAACCCCTGCCATGGACACCTTCTACCAGCCCAGGTGGCTCCAAGCCCTGTCCAACCTGGCCTTAGACACTTCCAGGGATGGGGCAGCCACAGCTTCTCTGTGCCAGGGCCTCCCCACCCTCACAGGGAAGGATTTCCTCCTAATAGCCAATCTGAATGTCCCCTCTTTTAATTTAAAACAGTTCTCCCTTGTCCTGTCACTGTCTAACCATGCAAAAAGCCACTTCCCATCTTTTTCATAAGCTCCCTTTGAGCACTGAGAGGAAGGGCAGGAACACTGCTCAAATCCTTCAGCCAGCAAACCTAGGAATGTTTTGTCTGGCAGCTGTTTCTGAAGTCCCATTTGACACTGGCAGCGCTGTGGATGGGACCCCAGACCTGTGTCACCAGGCAGGGCTGGCCCTGCAGCACCCGCTGGACCTGCAGCATTCCTGCCTCTGCTTTTACACGCAACAGATTTGCTCTGTGCCTTAAAGAAAAGCCCCTCGTAAAACCTTCCAGCCCTGTGGAGAGATAAGGGGGGTCTCAGGGAGCCCTTGGCTCGGGAAGGGGCTGCGGAAGGAGCTGCTGTGATGGAGAGCCAAGTGCAGGGGCGGCCAGAGGAGGAGGAGGCTCTGAGGCCTCTGCACAGCCTTTGCCAGCCCCAACCTCACCCTGAAGGCTGGAAATGTCAGTGGGGGGATCTGGGGCAGCACCTGGAGCACGAAGCTGTGCTCCTGCTGCCCTGTCCTGCAGCTCACAGGTGGGACTCTGGCCATGGTGGATCCCGGAGTTCCCAGAGCATCAGAGACTCCCTGAGTGGTACCAGAGCTGCTGTACTGCTGGTTTCTGGAGTGGGACCCTCAGAGTGACACACAGACACAGACACACAGACAGACACACAGACAGACACACAGACAGACACGCACACCCCTGTGCCACCGTGACTCCTGGCACAGCTCTGACCTGAATTTGGAGCTGCTGGATGAGAAGCCCAAAGCTGCCACCCTGCTGCTGCTCAGGGGCTGCTCAGGGAAGTTTGGAGTGCCCAGCCCTGGAGGTATCCAAGGCAAGACTGGCCATGGCACTCAGTGCTCTGGGCTGGGGGACAAGGTGGGCATCGGGCATAGGTTGGACTCGGGTCTTGAAGGGCTTTTCTCACCTCAGTGGAGGTTGGAAATCCTGGGATTCTGTGGTTTCAGAGATGCCCTGCATCTTTCTGGCTCTTGGCTCAAGGGGGAGCTGGGCTGGATGTCTCAGCGTGGCACAGCCGGTGCTGCCTGGGAGTGGGTGAGAGGAGAGGGGTGGGACCACAGGGCAGATCCCCCCACAGATAAGGGGGGGATATAATGGCTCGTTTTACACACACGGAGATAGAACAAGGCAAATTGCGGAGGATAATTGCTCCAAAAAACAAAGAGGTGCTTCATATTTCTTGGCTCCCCGACAGAATTAGCACAGTGAGCGTTCCTGGGCTTTCCTTTCATTCTTCTCCAAAAACATCACTTTCCTGGGGGAAGATGAGGGGGTGGGAGTGGGAAAGCCGTGAGCATCGCGGGGCCTCGGCAGCACAGGGCGGCTGCCCGTGGGGAGAGGGGCTTTGCTGCCCCCCTTCCCTCTGCCCCCTCACTCCTCCGGCCCCTTGCCCTCTCCCAGACCCCAAACCATGGTGGGCAGCCGTGGTCTCCAACCCGTTCCACCTCCACTGTGCCCAGTGCTGGGTGGTACCTCAGAGATGGTACCGAGTGTGGCAGGGAGGCAGTGCGCCAGCGGCAGAGCCTCATCCACGAGTCTCGGAGAGGCAAACAGCTGGGGAAGAGCCTGGGAGGCTTTTTCCCAAGCTGGGAATGTTCTCTGAAGCCCTCGCCCCCGGAGCCAGGTGTCCTTTGAACGGGAGCAGCAGCCCTGGCTCCCAGCAAGCCGCGGCACGGGCGGCACCGCGGAGTGCCCGTGGCAGGGCAGGGCAAGCCGGGAAGGGCAAATCCTTGGGGAGCTTCGGGGTGGAAGCTCAGCTGCTCACCTCAAATTCACCATTTATAGACGTGCAGGATGGTGGCTTTGGTGGAAGAAAGGGCACAAAGGGAGGCTGGGTGATGGTGCTGGGTCCACCTGCTCAGCCACGGGGTGACCAGTCTGATGGCACCACAGTGGGCTCAGCACCCGGACACCAGCGTGTTGGGGAATCCTTGGGATCCGTTTGCCTTCCCTCAATAAAAATAAGCAATATAACCCCTTTCTGTTATCACTGCCTGCTCTTCAGGCCTCATTGAAGGGCAGTGCCACCCTTCCCATGTCCCTGTCACAGGGACCCTTTGCACCTCCGACTCCCCCCTGCCCATGCCCAGGGTCGGTGCAGCAGGGTCCCTGTGGGTGCCAGGAGCAGGGGGCAGGCTGGGGGCTCCCCCTGTGCCCCTTCCACCAGCTGTGCTCACCCTGCAGCCCTGCCCCGGCTGGGGGAAGGCTGCAGCTCTTCAGGCCTCCCCATCAAGAGGGTTATTCAGGGCTGGAATTAAGAAGCTGAAGTGTAAAAGAAGGTTCAAGGGCACAGTGGAAGAACCGGATTTTCTTTTATTTGATTTTTTTCTTTTCTGAAGGATGCTGTATTGAGCTGGCCATGACAAATATGCCAGGAATGTTTGCCCTCAGCGCCTGGGAGAGCAGGGAAAGGCCCAGAGAAAGGCTTTGCTGGCACCTCATCAACATAAAATAAGTGCCAGGGGCATGTGCCCAGGGCAGCAGCTGCCCGAGCCTGGAGCAGGGTGCCAGGAGCAGAATGCCAGTGGGCACCCGCTGGGCCATAGGGGTAAGTCACCCTGGCATGATGGGGACGTGCCCTCCTGCTGCACTCAGGGCACAGGAAGTGTGTCTGTCTCTTTTCCCAAGGAACAAGACAAGAGGAAATGGCCTCGTGATGCACCAGGGAACATTTAGGTTGGATATTAGAGAAAACTTCTTCATGGAAAGGCTTGTCCAGTGGAGCCCTCATCCCTGGAGGGGTTTATAAACTATGTGGATGTGGCACTTGGGGACATGGGTGGCCTTGGCAGTGCTCTGGGAATGGTTGCACTGGATCTCAGAGGGCTTTTCCTACCTAAATAATTCCATGTTTCTGTGAAAGAGCTGCCGCCAAGCTGCCACGCAGCCCTGGAGAGTCCTGGCCCGGCGCTGAGGAAGCCATGCACAGCGGGCTGGGGCCGGGGCTAATTAACAGTCCTCGTTAAAAATATATTGTGTTTGCTTTAAACAAGGTTCCCCCAAGCCAGAGGAAGCCGGTGAGGGACTGTGGAGAGATAGTGAGAGGGAGAGAGGCGGCGGGGAGGGGAAGGCGATGCCTGGGTGCATTTATTTCTTTATTCACTTCCATTTGGAAACCAAACTGAAGTGTCTCGGTGGCTGTAGGCGCCCTCGCGTCTATTAAAGCGCCACATAGGAAATTGTAAAGTGCAGGAAAACAGCCCAATCTGCCTGACCCCATAACAAACTTCAGCCACAGCTGAAGCTGCAGGGTAAACAAAGCTGAGCCTCTCCCAGGCACTGAACCTGGTCCCACCCGTGGCTGGATGTCCCCAGCGGAGGCTGGATGTCCCCACAGCCCTCATCCCAGCCCTCAGCCACATAGCTGCCCCCCAGTCCTCACCAAGGGTGTTCCCACGTGCCTCCTGCCCAGGTGGAGGGTGCTCTGCTCAGTGTCATCCCAGTGCTGGCATTGCCAGAGGGCTCTGCTCCCCGCAGGAACAGCATCCAGCAAATCCCTGTCCTCACCCAGCCCTGGGACAGCACCCAGTGCTCTTCTCTGGGCTGTGATGAGTGGGAACAGTTGGGCTCCAGCATGGCCTGACCATGCTCTTCCAGGTTTCCTTGGCCAAGGGGATGATGTTAAATGAGTCAACAGTTGGTCTGAGCACCGAGGACAGGAGGGTTTCCTTCCAAGTCAGATGCTTCCTCTCCTCCCCACTGGAGATGGTGCTGTTCTGGGCCAGTGGTGGGTCTCCTCTCTGCCGTTCAGGGCAGAACTGATGTCCCTCTGAGCCTGGGGGTCTGTCCCAGGCCCCCTGAGCCCGCCAGACACCCACAGAGAGGCACTGGCAGCGCTGCAGAGCCATTAGCGTCGGTCCCACGGAGGCCATGCTCCGTTTCCCTGGACACCGATAATTCAGCCAGAACCTGAACAATTTTCTGTGCATAATAACCAGAAATGTGCTCTCTGGCAGGCTCGGAAATCAGCATCCCAGCGAGGCAGCCTGGATTAATCAGGGTGGCCACGACTCGGAACAAACCTGCTGATGAAGCCGTGGCAGAGCAGCAGCGTGTGGAGGGCTGTGCCTCCTGCCCCCGCACAGCACGAGGCATCAGGGACCTTTGTGCCGTGATTGACCACATTCTTCAGAGCCCTCTGCCACCAGCGCTGTGCCACCAGCCCTGTGCCCACTCTTTGCCCCTGCCCCACACCCTGGAAATAATGGGGCATGGGCAGGCAGGGCCACCGCCATGGAGGGGAGGGTGATGGGGGGTCAGGAAGACCCTCATCGGTATTCCAATCATGGGATTCTGAATCCTGTCTGGGGTACCCTGATGGTTAATTCAGTCCCAGACTCCACCACAAGATGCCGGTGCTCCTGCTTGGAGCATGGGAAAGGAGAGTCTTGAGGGATGTTGGGAGCAAACCCACAGTTTCACTGTGGTCCCAAGTCCCTGTGCTGCTCCTGTGTCCCTCTGTGAGCCTTCCCTACACTCTGCTTCCCACACACTCTCCAGCTGAGCCTCTGCAGCCCGTGGGATGCAGATTGGGCACTTCCCCTGGGGTATCCCAACCCTCTGCTCCCAGGACATCCCCCTCTCTCTTCCCCCCAGCAGGCGCTGCCCAAAGCCACCCCAGTAACTCCTCCTCTCCCTCTGAAGGGACAGCACAGATCAGTTTTTGCTGTTGGACACTGTGCTTGGAGCTGGCACCAGCAGGAGGCTGCAGCCAGGGTGTCTCCTGCTTTCTTGGTGACTCGTGGGGTCACTGGCCCGCTCACAGGGATCACGCTGAGCTGGGGGAATGCCAGCACCCCCCTGTGCTCCCTGGCCCTGTGGTGGATGGGCAAGAGGGGCAGCCCTGCAGAGTGGGAGGCCAGACACCTCCTCCACCCCGCGCTCTCCCCTCCTGGTGAAGCAGCAGGATGTTTACATGATGGTTTCTGGCTGGTGAAGGACGCACAAAGCCTCGAAAAAAAATAAAATGAATAAAAAACAAAATTCTCCTGTTGTTCCCTCCAGCAGATGGAAAGTAAACACAGCTGCTCCACTCCCCCCGAGCAGCGGCCGTGCATCCCCAGCCCCTGCTGGTCCCCATACCCAGGACACGCTGCCCAGGCGGCCCATGGCAGGGACCCACGGCAGTCCTGAGCACCCAGGGGTGGCAGCATGGCTGGGGACACCCACCTGCCCACGCTGTGTGATGGGTGCAGGGCCCCGCAAAGGGCATGGGCTGCGTGGAAAGGCATCTCCCCGCTCAAGGAGCCACCCAAAGGTGGTGCCAGTCCAGTGGGTCCAGGCTCTGCTCCGTCCTTGCACGATGGGGTGGATAAGCTGATCCCTGGAAGGACACACCCCAGAGAGTGCGTGATGGGGTGAGGGACCCTCCCGTGCCCACCAGAGCGGGCACAGAGCGGGTGTGCAGGGACGGCACAGGCTGGTGTCGAGGCCACGGCTGCCCATGTCCACGTGGAGGATGGGGTGCAGTGGAGGTCAGACATCGGAAACACTTTCCAGCTCTAGATGGGATCTGGGAGGCAGAGCCAGCTCCTGGTTGGGATGCACCTCTGTGGCTTGGCAGGGGACTGGCTGGGGACCCCCAGCACGGGCTGTATGTCGAGCACACCACCATGGCCGGGATGTCCCATGTTCTTTTATTCCTCCTGAATTTTAGCACCAGCAGCAGGGCCTGCTGCAGCACCCAGAGCCCCACCCTGTCTGACCCTAAACTGGGGAGAAAGGGAACATTTCCCATATTTGCTGTGCAGCTCCGAGACCATCCAGAGCTGCCCCAGTGAAGTAACACTCCCAGCTCAGGATTTAAATAAAGCACAAGGATCTCGCAACTCTGCTCAGAAGCAGAAGTACCAGATCCCCCCCAGTTCCACTTTTGCTGGGCCCAAACCTGTCAGTCCCAGGTTCAGGAGGCCTGAGAGCCCCGAGGGAGGCTGGGCAGGCTTTGGGTCTGGGAGTGCTTGGGGCAGGATGGGGGTTTCCAGGGATGCTACAGGCTTGCTTCCAGGGGGATGCTGTCAGGAGGGTTGGGAACTGCAGCAATGATGCCAAGGGTGTCCAGGGCTGCCAGGGGTTCTCTGCACTCATTGCTTTGAGGCTGGCAGGAATCTTCGGGGTTGACAGGGGGATCAGGACTGGCAGGGATGCTCTGGGCTGGGAGGTTGCTCTGAGATGGGAGATGCTCCGCATTGGGGGCTGCTCTGAGCTGTGGGATGGTCCAGGCTGTGGGGATGCTCCGGGCTGTGCCCACGGACAGGGTGCCAGGGGGTGCCCACGGTCAGGGAACCAGGGATGCCCATGGACAGGGTGCCCACGGACAGGGGGCCGGGGAGTGCCCATGGGAAGGGTGCCCATGGACAGTATGCTGGGGGTGCCCACCAGAAGGGTGCCCATGGACAGGGTGCCCATGGACAGGGTGCCAGGGGGTGCCCACGGACAGGGAGCTGGGGAGTGCCCATGGACAGGATGCCCACAGACAGGGAGCCGGGGAGTGCCCACGGACAGGGAGCCCATGGACAGGGTGCCAGGGGGTGCCCACAGACCAGGTGCCCAGGGACAGGGTGCCAGGGTGTGCCCACGGACAAGGTGCCCATGGACAGGGTGCCAGGGGGTGCCCACGGACAGGGTGCCAGAGGGCAGCGCAGGGGCTGCGAGGGCGCCTGCCGGGCCGCTCCCGTGGAGCTCGGCTGTCCTCTAGTGCACGGCCGGCTCCATGACACGGAGCCGTGGGGCCGGGAAGGGCAGGGAAGGGAAGGGCAGGAAAAGAAAAGGCAGGGAGGGAGCCCCATCAAGTCCCGCTTCCCACTCCCCCTAAACGTCTGCATTTTGGGGGGCTCCACTGTACATTCAGCATTCCTTTGCCCCTCACTTTTTCCCCACCTCCCACTCCCCTTTGTCCTCCTACTCCTTTTAGACAGCTTTATGTTAAACCTCCACCTGATTTAATGGTCTCCACTTATTCCTCAGATTCCTGCTTCTTTGCAGTGGCCTCCATTCTTCACCAGACTCTCAGACTCTGTTTCCCACTGCAATTTGATCAGCTTCCCACCCTCTTTAGCCTCCCCACCTTTTTCAGTCCCCACTTTTTCATGGCCCTTATTTGCCCTCCACCCTTCCACCCCGTTTTGGCACAGAAAGGCCAGCACAGACACATTGGATGGAGAGAGGAGGAAAAGAGTGAGAGGGCAGGGGGAGGGAAGAGGGATGGAGGGCAGGACCTGGGGCACTGTGGGGCCGTCACACCCCGAGCAGCCTCCCCTGAGCCTCCCCACACACCTCTCTGGGGTCCCATTTCCATTCAGCCTGGAGCCTTCAGCCCCTTCCTCAATGGGCCTGGGCATTTGCAGCCCTGGCCCTGCGCCCAGCGCACACCTGTGGGCTGGTCGTGTCTCTGCGGTGGGCAGCAGATGCCCACCATGGTTTGCCTCCAGCCCTGGCTCCCGGGGGGCTTCCGAGCCAAGGGCTGGCCATGCCTCCAACCC
The DNA here is from genome assembly GCA_013396735.1 of Grallaria varia. Taxonomy (NCBI): domain Eukaryota; kingdom Metazoa; phylum Chordata; class Aves; order Passeriformes; family Formicariidae; genus Grallaria; species Grallaria varia. The sequence goes on along the minus strand of VWZG01004521.1, from coordinate 261,156 downwards.
TGGAGGGCCCTGGCCCAGGCTCGGTGCTTTCCTTGGGTGGCTGGGCTGCTCTGAATGCCCTGGGAGTGGTGCCTGGTGCGAGGGCACTGCCAGTGCCGGGATCACCCTGGTCCCAGCTTCCCTGTCCTTGGGGCAAAGCCACCTTGGTGTGTCCCCACGGGGGCTGCAAACACGAGGGGGGCTCTGCCACCCCTGCACAGAGGGACACTTATCCCAGAGCCATGGAGGCCGGGGTCCCCCGCTGGCCAGGGTGCTTTGGAGGGCTCTGCTGTTCTTTGGGGTCCTCCAGGGTGCTTTGGGGCTCCCCGGGGTGCGTTGGGGGGCTCTGCTGCTCTTTGGAGGTTTCTGCTGTTCTGTGGGGACCCCCGGGGTGCTTTGGGGGTCTCTGCTGCTCTCTGGGGACCCCCGGGATGCTTTGGGGGGCTCTTCTGTTATTTGGAGGGCTCTGCTGTTCTTTGGGGTCCTCCGAGGTGCTTTGGGGACACCAGGGGTGCTCTGGGGGTCTCTGCTGTTCTTTGGGGGTCTCTGCTGTTCTCTGGGGACCCCCGGGGTTCTTTGGGGGTCTCTGCTGTTCTCTGGGGACCCCCGGGTGCTTTTGGGGGTCTCTGCTGCTCTCTGGCCCCGCCGTGTTCCTCTGTGCCCCGCGGGGCGCTGTCCCCGCAGTGCCCCCGCTGGCCGCGCGAGGGCAGCAGAGCGCCAGGGACGGGGCGCGGGAGCGGCGCCGGGACCCGCGGGGGTTCGGGGGCGAAGGGGCTGAGCGCCCCCCTGGTGCACCCCCGACACGGGCAGGGACACCTTCCACTATTGCTCTGAGCGCCGTCCAACCCGACCTCGGACACTTCCAGGGATGGGGCAGCCGCAGCTTCTCTGAGCACCCATCGCCCTCCCAGGGCGGGCGCTCCGACGGACCCGGGGTCCAGGTCCTCTCTCTTTCCTCGGCAGCTCCAGGACCTGCCGCTGATGGTGAGAGCTTCATCTCTAATCACCAAAGGAAATCACAGGGAAGTGTGGAGCCACCTGTGTCTGTAGGTGCCACCTACCCCCTGAGGCCAAGACCTTAATTTGTTCTGGCCCAGCCCTGGCTGAGAAGCGGATTTGAGGACCCTCATTCCAGGGCTCCTTTGCTCCAGTGGGATGAGCTTCCCACCAGCTGCTGGTGCAGACAGGGGTCTTCCAGCCTGGCTTCAGGCTCTGTGCCCAATCTGATACTCATGCACGGCCTCCCTCTCACCAGCCCCTCTCCCACCACCACTGTCTTCAAAGCCAGCGACCTGGCAGTGGTTCTGAAACCCGGGCAGAGCTTCCATGCCACGGCTTGGCGTGGAGCTCAAAGGCTCAATTAGCAACATCTGCTCTTGTGGGCTGTAAAACCCTCTCCCTGCTCCCCTCCCTCGCTGGGAGCACTCACAGCTGGGAGCAGCATGGCCCGGGCAGGGAGCTCTGCTGGGCAGCCACAGAGCCTGCCCCCCAGCTCACAGCTGGCACAGAGTGCCCTGCCACCTCTGCCACCACTCTCCCGATCCCTTGGATCGAGGGCCTGATAGCAGCTGAGGGTGCAGGACAAGGGGTGACCTCTCCTCTCTGGTCACCAGTGACAGGACCAGAGGGAAGGGCTGGAGCTGTGCCAGGGCAGGGTTACGTTGGGTATCAGGCAAAGGTTCTTCCCCCAGAGGATGGTGGGCACTGACCAGGCTCCCCAGGGCAGTGGGCACAGCCTCCAGGCTGCCAGAGCTCCAGGAGCATTTGGAAAATGGGACAGGGTGGGATTGTTGGGGGGTCCTGTGCAGGGCCAGGAATTGGACTCTGTGGTCCTTGTGGGTCCTTCCAACTCAGGAGATTCTATGGTTTTAACACTGGTGAAGCATCTGCATCCAGGTCTCTTCCAGGAGATGGTAAAGACCATCAGGAAAGGAATGGTTAAAGGTGTGGGGTGGGAGAGCAGAGGGTGCTGCAGCCCAGCCAAACCCTCTTCCCCTTTGAGCTGGGGGGATGCTCAGCCCATACTGAGGTGCAGGGCAGCAGGACCTGGTGTGGGTTGGACACAGACTGGGGTTCACACAGGGACGACCCACAGGAGGCCTGTGCTCCACGGGCAGTAGCACCAGAGGGTAATGAATTCCACTCTGTGTCACCACTCCTTCCCCTTGGAGATGCCTGGCTGTGTCACTCCATGATGTCCAGGCTGCTGAGTGCCCGGGCCCGCACCAGGGAGGGTCAGAACGGCCTTTTCCCTGCAAATCTGGGGTGGAACCCAACATTAAACCCTCCCTCATCAGTGATTCAAGAGCAGGACCTGGGGAGAAGGCAGAACGTGTGGCAGTGATGGGGACCTCAACCATGCCCTCCTCTCCAGCCTGGTGCCACACTTCTCTGGCATGACACGAGTGTGGAAAGTCTCAGGGGCTGCTGAGTCCCTCTCACCACTGGCACAGGCTCTTCTTAAATTGCCCCCATAACAGCCAAGGGCATCTGGCCTGTACCTGCAGTGGTGTGGACCAGGGGAGTCCCTGTCCCCTGCAGTGGGCACTGCCCAGGTACCTCGAGTCCTGGGGTCAGTTCTGGGCCCCTCAGTTCAGGAAGGACACTGAGAGGCTGGAGCATGTCCAGGGAAGGGTCTGGAGGAGCAGGAGTGGCTGAGAGATCTGGAGGGGCTCAACCTGGAGAAAAGGAGGCTCAGGGGGGACCTTCTGGCTCTCTGAACTCCCCGCCAGGACTGGGGAGCCGGGGTGGGGGGGTCGGGCTCTGCTCCCAGGGAACAGGGACAGGGAACGGCCTCTCGTTGTGCCAGGGAAGGTTCAGGCTGGACATCAGGAGGAATTTCTTCACGAAAAGGATGGTAAGTGTTTGAAGTGGCTTGCAGTCCCTACCCCTGGAGGTGTTCAAGGGATGACTGGACATGGCACTCAGTGTTCTGGTCTGGTTGACAAGGTGGTGTTTGATCAAAGTCTGGACTCAATGACCTTGGAGGTCTTTTCCAACCTCAATGATTCCATGAAAGCCAGCCCATGCCCCGAGGGCTGGCTCAGAGCCCCTGCCAGCACCCATTGTTTGGGAGCTGAAGCAATCGGAGCCTGGCCGGCCATGCTCCAAGGGCTGTCCCGGGAGGGCCATTTAGCACCAGGGCTGGACTCTGCTGTCATCATTCCAGGGATGCCTCCAAACACAGCCAAGCGGCGCCGCACGAGGCCACCGAGGTCGGGAGGGCACAGAGCCAGCCCAGGGATGGGATTTGTGAATGAGAGTGGTACAGACAGCGCCGGCAGGACAGACTGTGGGGACTGTGGCCCTGGAGAGGGGCTCCCCGAGCCCTGTCCTCGGGGACAGCCGCTCCCTCAGCCTGGCGCCAGGAGGGAGCAAGAGCGTCCCATGGGCAGGGGACTGCTGATGTCTGACACCAAAGTGGCACCACAGCATGGCTTCCCCACCCTTCCCAGCCTCATTCCAGGAAGGTCCAGTACACGCACTCCTTCCCCACCTTCTGGCTGTTAGATGGTTGTCCTTGATTTACTCGCTGCCAGAGCAAGGGCTGTTGTGGCCAGGGAGCTCTCGGGGCCACTCTCCCTCTGTGAAGCAAGCTCAGCTGCACTCTGGCTGCAGCAAACCATCCCACAGTGGGGATACCCCTTTGCTGGGAAATTTCTTGCAGAAAATGGACATGTGAGCGACCCTAGAACTTTAGATGCAGTTATGCTGCGAGGCCTTTAAGACTGCAGTGAAAAGCTACTTTTAAGAAGCCTCTGTGGAGATCAACAGGGAGAAGAATGTAAACTTAGAGAAGCTGCAGCAGAAGGCTGAAAAACAATGGCCACAGAGAGAGATCACGAGAACTTTATTTTACACCAACAGAGTTGTGTGTTATTCACATTAACCAGTCACAGGGTGGTTTGCAGTGTGTGTGCAGTGTGTAAGCTATCTGGGTTATTTAAGGGGTGTTTTCACAACAATAAACGGCATTACCTTGATCATATTGGTCGGTTCGTGGTGTCCACGAGTATCCCTCGTGTTACCCCTTGGCACTGGAATGTTGGGGAATCTCCCCTCCTTAGCCGTGGGGGTCCCTCAGCTCCTGCCTGGCTGGGAGCTGGAGGCAGCAGGGCTTGCTGGGACTGTCACCACATGACAAACAAGGTGTGTGATCATGATGCTGCTCCTTCCAGCTCAGCACAGGTAACACTCCCACAATGGGTAAAGCACCTCCTGCTTCCCGAGGGAGGGCAAGGTGGATTTGGGGTGACCCTGGGTCTGACATTGTCCCCTGCAGCCGGGTAAGGAGTAAAGGGAGGGGGATGCAGGGGCAGGGAGGGAAGGGATCCAGGCAGGAGAGTTCACACAGGTGGGTATGGAGGTGGAGTCCATCTTCCCCTCGCTGAGCTCTGAGGGCACAGTAGTTCGGAGGCCTGGCTACAGCATTGAGGGTGGCCAGAACTGCTCCTGGATTGAGCCCTCAGGCAGGATTCCTCTGGCTGCAGGTCCTGGCAGTGACCTCCAGGGTCTCAGCATTCCTCTGGGACCACAGCAAACGGGGCTCTCATGAGGCTGCTTGCTCTGGTCTGTGCTCTGCTCTTGGTGGCCCCAAAGCCACCAGCCAGTCCCTGTCACTTCTCCAGCTGGCTTTAGTCACAGGAAGCAGAGGTTTTCCTGTGCCCTGGATACTCAGAACCAGTCTGGAGTGACCCTGGTGCCTCTGAGATGGGCTTGAGATCCTCCTCTTCCTCCCTTCTTCTGGTGCCTGAGTCCATTCATGGTTTCCCTTTCCCAGCAGAGCACTGAGATCCCACAATAATACACCATAATACACAATAATACACCCTTTGCCAAGAACAGGACAAGCCTTGGCCACTGCACTGTGTGGTGAGGAAACACTGGCCTCGTGCTGCTGGTGTCTTCCTCACTGGTTATCACCCCGAGGGTCTGCCTCATTAGGCAGCCAGCTGATTAGTGACAGGTAATGATGAAAATCCTCTAAATTCCCTGGGGAAGCCTCCTGGGCACCACCTCCACTGAAGGGAGCTACCTCTTCCACCTGAGGAATCCAGGACTTGAGCTCCAGCCTGTCCATGTCTGTTTAGGATATGAAAAACATCCACAAACCACATTGCCTTTGGAATACCAGCAACAAAACATCCATAAACTGTATCTCCCTTGAAACAGCAACAGCAGCAGTAGGAGAGACGTCAGAGAACGGCTGAGCAAACCTTTTCTCTCCTGAAGGGCCGTGTGTGAGCTGCTGGCTCGGCAATGCAGGACCAGGGAGTGGGAGGAGCAGGTGATGTCTTCTCAGGCAGGGGAAACTCCCAGGTGGAAATAGTGCTGTGCCCTGGAAACGGAGCCCTCAGCAAAGAGGGCAGGGCTGGTGCAGCCTCATCCCAACAGGTGAAGCTGAGCTGGGCACAGGCTCTTTTTAGAACAGTCAAGACAGGACACTGCTGACCTGACTGCATTGCTCTCCCTGAGACATGAAGTGACAGGACAGAGGGGAATGGCTTTAAGCTAAAAAGAGTGGAAGTTTACCTTGCATATTGGGAATAAATTATTCCCAGTGAAGGTGGGGAGGCCCTGGCACAGGATGCCCAGAGAAGCTGTGGCTGCCCCATCCCTGGCAGTGTCCCAGGCCAGGTTGAACAGGGCTTGGAGCAACCTGGGCCAATGGAAGGTGTCTGGGGGTTAGACCAGATGATGTTTAAAATTCCCTTCCAACCCAAACCATGCTGTGATTCCAAGAACTCTGACCTAATCCTGCATGCACAGGGCTGGCAGAGACAGTCTCGGGAAAGAAAACCCACCAGAGCAGCCCGGACCTGCAGGAATAGTGCTCTCAGCTGTTCCTCTGCCTCCTCCCAGATGGGCTACAGTCATGCTGGAGGAGTAGGAAGGGACAGGGTGGAAAAGCCAGAGGGAAGCAGCCTCAGAGCTGTGCCCTGTGGAGCTGCAGGTGTCTGCCATGGTTCAGAGGAGCTCAGCCTCCAGCCTGGGCTGCAGTTCCTTATATCACTCCTGATGATGTCGAACATTTGTTCGTTCCAGTTGTAAAACCTGTCCTGGCTCCACACCAGCTATTTCCCTACCTCAGTGCCTCAGCTGGAGCAGAGCTGTTGGAGCGTGTGGAGCTCCGAGACAATGGCCTTCGTGAGGAATGTGCTCTGTGTCACCACTGAGGTGACAGCCCCTCCAGCAGCCTCCTATTCTCGGGGGGCTCGTTGCCCTCACAGCTCAGGATGACAACAGGGAGAAGGACAAAGCCTCCAGTGACTTTCCCTGTTTCCGCAGGATCCCACCTGGGGCCATCCTACGGGAGCCTGGACAACCAGGTCCAGCACCTCAGCACAGCTGAGCGGCCTGAAAGAGCTGGTTCACTTTGGGACAGAACTTCTGGATAACTCCAGGAATAGGAACACTGGAATGAGTTGCCACGGCCCCGGGCTGGTGCTGGAGGGTGAGGATGGCTTCATGGACAGGGAAGGGGACTCTGACCAGCTCTGTGTGCAACAGGGCTGTGTGTTCACAGAGCTATGGCGAGGGGACACTGGGGCTCTGCTCTGGGAGGAACAGGACCGTGTCCACGGCCGGAGCCAGAGCCCTGCCCTGCCAGGACCCACCGTGCGGGGCTCAGCGACACCGGGGATGGGGACGGGACCGTGCCTGGGGCTCTGGGGATGGACTGGCAGGGAGGCAGTGGGCGAGGAGAGGGCTGAGGAGGAGGAGGGTGCGGTGAGGAGGATGATGATGAGGATGAGGACGGCGAGGATGAGGACGATGAGGATGAGGATGGTGAGGATGAGGACGATGAGGAGGGTAGTGGTGAGGATGAGGACGATGAGGAGGGTGGTGGTGAGGATGAGGATGATGAGGAGGGTGGTGGTGAGGATGAGGACGATGGGGATGAGGACAATGAGGATGAGGACGGTGAGGAGGGCGACAGGGCTGTCCCCGCGCGCTCCGGGCAGTGCTGCCCGCGGCGTGCGGAGCTGTCCTTCAGCACCACGGCACCTGCCGGCGCGGGCAGCGGGGCCNGCTCAGCGACACCGGGGATGGGGACGGGACCGTGCCTGGGGCTCTGGGGATGGACTGGCAGGGAGGCAGTGGGCGAGGAGAGGACTGAGGAGGAGGAGGGTGCGGTGAGGAGGATGATGGTGAGGATGAGGACGGCGAGGATGAGGACGATGAGGATGAGGATGGTGAGGATGAGGACGATGAGGAGGGTAGTGGTGAGGATGAGGACGATGAGGAGGGTGGTGGTGAGGATGAGGATGATGAGGAGGGTGGTGGTGAGGATGAGGACGATGGGGATGAGGACAATGAGGATGAGGACGGTGAGGACAACCACAGGGCTGTCCCCGCGCTCCCCGCGCGCTCCGGGCAGTGCTGCCCGCGGCGTGCGGAGCTGTCCTTCAGCACCACGGCACCTGCCGGCGCGGGCAGCGGGGCCGGGGCTGTGTCCGGGCCTGCGCCCATTCCCGTTCCCTTGCCCGTTCTCGTTCCCGTGTCCCTGCCCGGGCTGTCCCCGTGTCCCTGCCCATTCCCGTTCCCATTCCCATGCCCACCCCATTCCCATTCCCGTTCCCATTCCCATGCCCGTTCCCATTCCTATTCCTGTTCCCATTCCCATATCCCATCCCCATCCCCATATCCCATTCCAATTGCCATCCCCATATCCCATTCCCATCTCCGTCCCCATCCCCATATCCCATCCCCATCCCCATATCCCATTCCAATTGCCATCCCCATATCCCATTCCCATCTCCGTCCCCATCCCCATATCCCATCCCCATCCCCATATCCCATTCCAATTGCCATCCCCATATCCCATTCCCATCTCCGTCCCCATCCCCATATCCCATCCCCATCCCCATATCCCATTCCAATTGCCATCCCCATATCCCATTCCCATCTCCGTCCCCATCCCCATATCCCATCCCCATCCCCATATCCCATTCCAATTGCCATCCCCATATCCCATTCCCATCTCCGTCCCCATCCCCATATCCCATCCCCATCCCCATATCCCATTCCAATTGCCATCCCCATATCCCATTCCCATCTCCGTCCCCATCCCCATATCCCATCCCCATCCCCATATCCCATTCCAATTGCCATCCCCATATCCCATTCCCATCTCCGTCCCCATCCCCATATCCCATCCCCATCCCCATATCCCATTCCAATTGCCATCCCCATATCCCATTCCCATCTCCGTCCCCATCCCCATATCCCATCCCCATCCC
>VWZG01004521.1:218083-252386 GCA_013396735.1 Grallaria varia | reverse complement strand
GCCCCTGCGCTCGCCCCCCGCCGCCGCCGCCGCCGCCGCCGCCGCGCCCTTCTTCGCCTCGCCCTCCTCCAAGAGGACCTTCCTGCAGGCTTACTTCAGGAACTTCAACCTCTCCTTTTGTGATACTTACACGATCTGGGACCTGCTGCGGGAGATGGCCGGCCCCGACGGCCTGGACTGCAGCCTGGACAACCTGATGGTGGACCTGGTGGTGGCGGCGGCCGGGGCGCTGGGCGGGGAGGCCTGTAGCAGCTGTGTCCAGGCGTACCAGCGGCTGGACCAACACGCTCAGGAAAAATACGAGGAGTTCGACCTCTTGCTGGAGAAGTACTTGCAATCGGAAGAGTACTCGGTCAGATCCTGCCTGACGGACTGCAAGGTAGGATGGGGCGTCCCAGGGTCCCTGCATGGACAAGCGGGGGGAGCTGAGCCACGGGGGGCTCCGTTGTGTGGGGTTACCACAGCCCCCGGGCTGGGGTCTCTGTCTGCCCCCTGAGCCCCTCCCAGCAGCGGCAGTGGGACAAGTCTGGAGCCCTCAGGGAGGCTGAGGTGGGTGGTGGGAGCAAGAAAGCAAAGTGGGGCTTGGCCTGAATGAGCACTTGCACCTCACTGCACACCTGTCCACACGCAGGCAGCACCCCACTCCCGACAGCCCAGTCCCAGCACCCCACTCCCGACAGCTCACTCCTGACACCCCACTCCATACCTGCCTCACCTGCACCCCTTCCTGTGTGCACACCTGTCATGCAGAGGCTGAGCTGGGGTGGGTGTGGAGCCCCTCAGCACTGCCTGGGTGCTGCTGCTGCTCCTGAGACAACCCAAGGCTCTGCCTGACTGTTGTTAGACAAGCAGTGACCTGAGATGAACCATGGTGCTGGGCCCCCTTCCCTGTACACAACAGCTGCTTTCCATCTCTTCCACCTCTTCTCCCCAGAGAGCTGGACTGAGGGTGCTGGGATGTGCTTTCCCGCTTTGGGATTCCCCCCAGTGTCACTGGCCATCCCCAGCCCTTGGGCATGGTCTGTGTTCCAAAAGTTGGTTGCCTGCCGCAGCAGCAATGGGACTGAGCCCCAGCATGGTGGCAGCTCTCCCAAATAAGAGTCATGGTTGGATCGCCACTGGAGTCCCCAGTGTGCTTCTTCTGGATGCTCCTGTCCTTTCCCAGGAGCCCTCACTCCACCCACCTCCGCCTGCCCTGGGCTGCCCAGCTCACCTGTGCATGCTCCCTCTGGATGTCATCTCCAGGAAGTGGAGTGGTCTCAGTAATTAAACCTGCTTCCCTTTCTTGGAGCAAGGTCTTGAGGTGTGTGACAGCATTGTCCCCAGAGGGACAGTGGCAGAGCTTCCCCCAGTGACAGGACAGGGCTGCTGTTCTGGAACGGGAGTTTTGAGGGACACTTGCAGTGGCGGTGGCAGCATGGACTGCACTTGGTGTGATGCTCGTGCCCTGGGAGAGGACAGGAGTAGCACCGGGGACACCAAGGTGGTGTCTTTCACCAAGGGCACAGCAGCGAGATCCCGGCCACCACTCCCAGGGCTGCTTTTGGAGGTTTGGACAAGAACAAGTGCTGCTATTCTGGGCCTGTGCCAGGCCAGGTAATTACAATCTGCTTGCCCAAATCCCCCCTGCGGTTTCCAAGGGATGTAGTACTCAGTCTGCTCCGAGTGGTTTGGTCCTGCTGCTCCGCTTCCGCAGGGAGTTCAGTGCTGTCCGTCATGCTGGTCCTGTTCCCAGAGCCCAGCAGGAGCAGGGTGTTCCTGTGCTGTGTCTGGTGGAGCATAGACAGCCCAGCTTCAGGCTTGGGTTCCATCTTTGCTGAGTGCCGAGAGAGACCCAGAGAGAGAAGCAAACAGAGATAAGAAAATGATCATTACCTTTGGGTCTTGGGCACGGAGATGTTTCCATGGACTCCGAAGCATATAGAAACAGATCTGAGCTTAGATGAGTCTTCATTAAGTGTCTCTGGTCTTAACATCCTTGATGAAAAAGCAGGAAACGAGCTTGGGAGGTGCAGAGCTGGAGGTAGTGGCAGGACTCGTACCTCCAAACTGGCTCCGTGTTGTGTTGCGTCAGTGCATTCTGAGAGAGCATCTGAGAGCACCAGCTTTGCATTCCACAGGCAGCAGCCCTTGGGAAGCAACAGGAGGCATGAGCAGCAGGGCCAACCTGTGTGTGCTCACCTGGGCCACCCACGGGGAAATTTCCATGAGGGTACCCAAGTCTGCAGACTCCAGCCAGAGCCCTTGTAGCTCCCATGTGTTTCAGTCTCTTGTGGAAATTGGGCTTCTTAATTTAAGGCCATTCACTGCGTATTTAGGTGCCTCATTCCAGCCTTTCACACCCACGAGTCTCAGCCTTTCTCTCGGTTGCTGTTCTCCATCTGTGAAATGAGGCTAATGCCAAACTCATCCAGCACTGTGCTGACGAGCAAGTCTTGGCCTGATTTCGAGTCCTCTGGACTTCAGCAGGGGCTGCAGTGACTTGTTGCCTTGGAAAAAATGTGGCTGGTGGGAATTTTGAAGCAGCCTGGAGTTGTAATTCCCATCCAGATGCTGGATAATACCCACTCCTGAGAGATGGCAGAGCTACAGCTTGATGGTGACAACATCTGGGAGCAAATGACAGCAAAATAGGAGAGAGTGAAGGAAAACAGAGTGGAAGGAACAACTCGGCCAGTGTGAGAGCGTCCTGCAGAGCTCTCACAGCAGGACTCTGGCTGCTGGAGCCCTGGAGCTGCATAAACAGGATTTAAAGGATAGCTCTGGGGTAGGGCACTGTGGGAGCAAGGCCTTGTACAGGGAGTTAGTTCTGCTTCCCATTTGCATCCCTCCCATCCTGTGGCTCTTGCATATGGAAAATCAAAAGTGGGGAAGCACAGCAGCTCCAGCTCACCTGCACACAGCTTCTCTTTGCAGAGCCACATATTCCTCTGGAATTTCAAAGAAGTGTGGTTCAATAAACAGCACACAGGGAGCTTTGTGGCAGTGGAACCACTCCAAGGATTTCGACTCTTTATTCCATCTGATTTAAAACAACAGCAACAATAAAATCTGCACCAGAGCCGCCAGTTCCTTCCCACAGCAGCAGGTTTGACACCAAGTTAAAAGCTTGGAAGTGAACGAGCATTGTGGGCTTGTTTCAGGAGACACACCATTCCCTGCTAAGGGTTGTGCCTGGGTTTGTTGTGGGAAAGGCAGGTGCTGCCATGGGGGGAAACAGCATCTTGACTATCCGAATTCAAAATCCACCTCTGCCCGGAGCTTCGGGAATGTTGGGCCAAAATCTCCCTGAGAGATAGAAATCCCGTGAAATGGTGAGGTCCATGTGTAATTCAGCTGCTGAGATTACTCATTGCTGTAATGCTTTCCCAGGCCTTTTTATTTTCTGCCTGGAGATAATTCCCGGACAGATCCCACTTTCTGCACACGTTGTTATTCCTGTGCAGCACCATCAGCTTCCAAATCACACTCTGGAAACGTTTTACTTGTTACTTCTACAGCTAACACCAGAAATCCCTGTGGCTGAGAGGCAGTGAACTGTGAAGACACATTTCTGGGTTTATTGTTTGTTTGCATTTCCCATTGGGTGGGATTTTGGGGGGTCTGGCTCTCATGGGGACATTGTGGACAGACCCCCAGCTTCCTGCAGACAGAGGGGAGAGGGGGATGTGGGTCCCCAAGGTCCATCCTTCTCAAATACATTTCACCTCTTGCAGTGAAGATCTGAGTGTCAGCTGCTGGTTCATGGTGCCAGTTAGGCATGGTGTGGATAAAAGGTGGAAAATACTTGTGGTTTTTTGACTGTAAGAGGGAAAAGTTATTGAGCCGAGTGCAGCTACCGGTTGCCTCCATCTCCTCATCCCGCCTGACTTGTCCCCTTTGTTGCTGTGAGATACAATGAACTTCGTGCACTGAGTGGGGACACATTGGAGCATCTCCAAAAGGGCGTGAGGAGGTCTTGGCCCGGAGATGTGAGTGATAGAGACGAGTGTCCTTGGGAAACGTCGGGCAGCAGCAGTACACAAGCTGTTGGACTTTGCAGGACTTAGTGCAGGAAGAAATCCCTGTCCCTCCAAAGTGATACTCGATGGGATCCTTAGGGCTGGTTTGTGCCTTTTTTCCATGTTTCCAGCTTGGCCACCAGCTGAGAGCTGTGCTCCTGCAAAGGCAGAGCTGTGCTGGCTCCCGCCCCAGCAGCCACCACGGACAGCGCTCCTGAAATGCCCCCTCCCTCCAGTCCGGGGCAAATCAAGATCTATGGGACAAAGCCTGCTGAATTAAGGACTCATTAGGCTGCAAGAAACAAAGCTGTGGAGAGAGAAGGGCTGACAGGCAGGAGCTGCAGGCCAGGGCTGGCAGCAGAGCTGGGCAGGCTGGGCTGGACAGGACCTGTAGCATCTCAGATTTTATTAGATTACCAGGTTTCTCTGCCCGGGCCCCTGGCTGTTGGTTCCTGCTATGCCCCTGGGCAGGTCTGCTTCTGCACCTCTGGTTTCCCTGTTACCTCGCAGGGAGCCTGGCAGGGCAGGATTTCACTCCTGAGGATTTGCCAGTGTTTCCCTGTGGTGCGTGGGTGGATGGTGTGGTGAGGGATGGGAGCTGGTTCCTGCCGTGGCATCACGCCTGGCACAGCCCACACAGAACAGGGAGCAAATCCTCGCTGCCCAGGTTCAGCACCCTCCAGGATCCTGTTTTCTCGCTCTTGTCTATCCAGAAATAGCATCAGTAATTAGTGTCTCTGTGGAGCATCCCTCTCTCTGGAGCATCCTCTGGAAACCCAAGCCCACCAGGGCAGGAGCTTTGGGAGCACCATGTCTTGAGGTTATCCCAGAGCCAGGAATGCCTCTTGGGGGAACCAAAGCAGCATTTTACCTTCACAAAAGCAGCTCAAGTTAAGTTTATTTCAGCTGGGCTTATCCTTAATGCTGCTCAACCTGGGGCACTCTGACTCTGAGCCTAAATGGCTCTTTACATGGGAGGAAGGTCCCTTGAGACCCGCAGCAAAAATGGTTTCACCAAAATATTGTGGTTTTTTTGGAGGGGTTACATTAATATTGAGGCTTGCAGAGAATCCACTGATGGGTGACTGCAAAGCTGCACCTTGGACCTGATCCCCTCTGCAGCATTTGCTGCTCCAGGAGCAGCAGCACCCAGGAGGGGAGAACTGTACCACACGCCTCTCAGCCCCAGAACTGCGCCTGCAGCTTCTTCTCCACAACTAGCCTGGCCAGTGATATGAAGCTTTACTGGCATTTCATAAGGTGAAAAAAGGTTCCGGAGTAAATTCCAAAGTAATTCCAGCAGATCAGCACAGTCATTTGGCAGCTTGAGCAAGCACAGCACAGGCACAGGCTTAGCCAAGAGTGCGGCTCCGTGTTACCCACCCATTCCATGGGAGGAAAAGGGAGTTGTTTTCACCCCTGCACAAAGACGGTTTATACAAATTGTATGAAGAATTTAGGCCTGTGGGGTTCAGGATGCAGGTGCTGTGGCTGCGGCCTCTGGCACAGCTTGGTTCTGGTGCCTTGTGTCAAGTATCTCCCCAATACTGGAAAGCAGAAGAACCAAAAACTGAACTGATGGAAGGAGTTTGGTCTGTAGTAAAGAAAGTGCTGAGATGTCAGAAATGTTCCAGCAGTGCTTGAGACATGTGGGAGTGCTGCAGACTGGGCGGGAAGGGGATGCTGAGCCACTGCTTGGGCAGTCCTGGGTTTTTGGGGTTGAGACATTTCAGGCTGCTTGGGAATGTGTGGTGGGCTGGAGGCTGGACCAACACGAGTTCTGTGGGATGAAGCAGCTTGGGGTGATGATCAGGATGTGAATGAGGGGGTTTACTGCTGATTTGGATAGTGTTTGCCTTCTTTGGGCTTGTTGTCTGTCAGTCCTCATTGTCTGTCGGTCCTTACCCCTTCAAGTCTGTCTGTGGTGCTTCAGAGAAAACCCAGAAGTTTCCCAAGGCAGCAGCAGGTCTTCGTGCAGCAACAGGCAGGTTGGCAAATGATACAGGGATGAGCGCGAGGGAGGGTGAGATCTGTCTCCATCAAACTGTCACCAAGTAGCGACAAGTGGTGCCGGTGCCTGTTCCTGCTCCCGTGTGCTCCCGGCTGTGCTGCTGCTGCCGGTGCCAGATGGAAGCCTGTGTTTCCCTGGGAGCATGGTGGGCATGGGGGTTTCAGCAGTGAGGTGGAACGAGCTCCTTGGAGGAGGCTCAGCAGCTGACAGTGCTTTTTGGAAAGTATCCAGCTGGTCCTGTTGCGTGTGGGCAGGCTCTGGGAGTTGGAGCTCAGCAGCATCCACAACAGCATTGGCAAAATGTGTGACCTGGGGAAACCACACAACCCTGCTGGTGCCCCTTGTTGTGCACATCCATTGCCTTGGGCTGCCTGGGGTGGCCCAGACTGGGGATGTGTTGCCACACTGCTTTTCATACCGGGTAATGATATGTGCTGTCCCCACAGACACAGGGATGTGCCAGTGCCAACTGCCAGCCATGCCCACACCCTGGCACTGCCAGAAGAGAAGAGGCAATGCTCCCCCCACAACCAGCACTGAGAGGGGGAGGAGGATGCACAGGCTGTCTGCTTGAACCCAGGACATTGCTGGGCCTGCCCGCACAAAGGGCTTCACCTGGTCCCTGCCTGGGGACAGGATTCTTTTCCATCAGGAAAGGAGCCTTTTGTGCCCAGCAGGGATCACATGTGGCCTGGCGTGACCCTGGTACCATCGAACACTCCCAAGGGCCACACTCAGGGGAGTCTCCACAAAACATCCCACGGCCCCAGGCCTGGCTCCACAGATGCCCTGTGGGGCTTTCCCCCTGCTGCCTGTCCCAGGGCTGCCTGCCTGCCAGGATGGGAGGCAGCAGAGGCAGGATGTACCTGGCTGCTGGGGGCTGTTCCTGCTGCCACCAGAATGCCATTAGGATGCAACTCATGCCTGGCTTCACGCAGGAGCTTGGCTCTGCTGTCGTTTGAAGGGCAATGACTCAGGGACAGCAAATCTGTGAATGAGACACAGAGGCTGCCTGGGCAAGAAGTGGCCATCTGTCCACGCTGCCTCCAGCCCTGGCTCCCATGGGCAGAGCCGGCAGCTGCCTGTGCCCGGGGAGCCGTGACTGCTTCAGCCTCATTCCTCTTCCCCGCTCCACTTTTGCTCCTGGCATTTCCCCTGGGCCTCTCTCCCATCCATGCTCCTGGAGTGTCCCAGGGAGGAGCAGTGCTGGCAGCTTGGGCTCTCTAGATGATGCTGATGTGGTCACTGTGTTAAAAAGGGGCATGAAACAGTCTGACCTGGCAAGGTTTTGGCTTTCCAGAGCCCTGCCTGCATCAGCATCCTGGTGCCCCTAGGCCTGGCTGGAGAAGGAAATGCCACCTCTCCTGCTCATCCCCTCAGGAATAAAAGATACATGTGTTGGGCATTTTATCCCTGCAGGGCAGTTCTGCAGCGCTGCCAGAGGGTGGAGGAGAGCTGGTGAAGGGAGACTGGAAATGGCTGGGATGCAGGCAGGCACTGTGATGTAGTGGTCCCACTGCTGGTGGTTATGGACAGAGAGGAGACAAGCAGAGATTTTCTCAGAATTTTCTTAACAGACACAGTTTGAGAAAGGTTGACTAGTGTGGAGAGAGAAAGAGCTCTATTTTTGTGTTTAACATAAGAGGAGTGCAAAGTTCAACCCCGTCCAGAGATGGATTTCTCCCTGACCTGCTCCTGTTCAGATGAGACCATGGGGGAGCCCCAGCAGCTGCTGGGATGGGGGCCTGGCCTAGAGCATGGGGCAGCTCTCCAGGCACTCCTTGCTCATGGGGACTCGGAGAATGCTTCCACTCTGCGGAGGATAATGAACCTTTACACTGTGCTTTGGAATTCATGTCCCTCTGTGTTAGTGCTCCCAAAGATTCCCACCTCTCTGCTCCCCCCCTTGCCCTGCAACTCCTTGCCTCCATCCCGCACCCATTTGCCATGTGGGTGCTGGTGCCGGGCAGGCATTCATGAGCCTTCCTGTGCCAGCTGTATCCAAGGGTCTGGCAGGCTGCAGTGACTTGGGAGAACCCCAGGGCAGCCCCCAAGGCTTGCCCATATCCTGGCTCCAGGCCTGGGATTGGGAGGCAGAATGGGCAGGGCTGGCACAGGGGACTGAGTCTGGAGAGGAGAGGAAAGCCCCAGGCTGTCCTGGGCCTGCTCCAGGGGAGAGCAGCAGGAATGGGGTTTCCCAGCAGGAGCACATACATCCCTTAGGGCTTGCAGCCTGAGGAGTGATGCCAGCCAGGAGCATCTGCCTGCTGCTCACCACCGACACTGAGGGTTGTCCTGGGATTTTCCTCCCCTGGAAGGGAGCGGGAAATTTCTGCAAGTGGTGTTTAGCCAGGGATAGAAAACAGGTTCAGCTCTCAGGTCTGTGAGCCATATCCAGTTCTGTGTCTCCATCAGTAGGAGCTGCCAGAAGTGGTGATAAGCATCTAGAAAGCATCTTTGCCTGCATTTAAGGGACCTCTGGGCACAACTTTAGGTGGCTTCAGGACCTGTTACGCTTCACAACTGTAGCACTGATGTGAGAGACTGTGCAGCTCAGTCTGACCATGGAAAGGGCCTGGTAGCCAGTATGTTCCTGTCTCCCACTGTTTGCTGCATGAGGGAGCTGGGACAGGCCAGACCCTGCTGCTCACCCCTTGCAATGTCATGCACAAGTATGGCATGAGGGTCCACGTTCTTCCTGCTCCTTGCACCCTGTCCCATTCCCGCTCATGCCCAGTGGGACCTACCGGGATGCTGTGCACTCAAGTGAGAGCCAGAGGCTCCTCGCAGAGTGCAGGATCGGGCCCTTCCATGTACATGGATTTGAGGCAGCCCTGCCATGACTCCGCTTGCTGGGCTGGGCACTCTCACCATCCTCAAAATGATGTTTCAGCCTCAGCACTTCCTTGGAAGGTGGATGAGTGGAGAAACTTCTTCCTCGCCCCCATCAGCTGGTGGTTAATTTATGGCTCGTGGCACAGAAGTGTCTCGCCTTTATTTTTTTATATCCTATCTAATGTAACAGGATGTTCTCATTATCTGTATAAATGTTTAATCCGCTTTTGAATCCTGCTAAGCTCCTGGCTGCAGCAGTATCTAATGGGAGTGAATTCCTCAAGCCAGGCTAATGGACTGCAGGGACCTCACTTTCCCTCTGTCCCAACTTGGTCCTCTTCAGCTTCAGTTTCATAGGGGTCTTTAATTAATTTTTAATTAATTGGGCTGATAGAGTGGGCTGCTCATTAATGCACTGGTTACCTGCAGCCTCACCAGGCCCTGGCAATTGAAGGATGGGTACAGGATGGAGCTGCTGGAGCAAGTCCAGAGGAGGCCACGGAGATGCTCTGAGAGTGTGGGAGAGCTGGGAGTGTTCACCTGGAGAAGAGAAGGCTCCATGGAGACCTGAGAGCCACTCCAATGCCTCCAGGAGAGATGAAGGAGGACTTGGACAAAGAATGGAGGGACAGGACAAGGGGAATGGCTTCCCACTGCCAGAGAACAGGGTTAGATGGGATATTGGGAAGGAATTCTTTACTTGAAGGTTGGTGAAACTGGAGGCTTGACCTCCTGGCAGCCCTGGTGCACCTTTGCCCTTGGGCCATAGCCATGTGGTGTCACAGGGGAGACAGAGAAGGACGTCTCCTCTGGATGCCAGGGAAAACGGCTCACTCCTTGGCCACCAGCTGTTTGTCCCAGTGTCCTGGTGTCCATCCCCCTCCCACACAAACCTTCACACTCCCATTTGGCCTCCCCACTGAGCTGCTCTTCCTGTTAAAGCCCAGCCAAGACCCTTGTTGAAAGGGGAGCACAAAGCAGCCTGGATTTACTGTTGCCCCTTGCTTGGCATGGAAATGCTGATCCCTCCGGCCTTGCTGTGCTCCTGGGCTGGTGTGAATTAGATGGATCTTGGGAGAGGGACTGTCTGCTGCGGTGGGCTGTCAGCAGTGCCCACAGGCAGCCCACCATGGCTGGGCCACAGTGTCCCAGACACTGCCTGGGAAATCCCAGGGCAAGTAGAGGGGACGCACAGACCCGGAGTGTGGGAAGAAGGGGAGTGAACAGGACACTGACATCAGGAATGTTGGGATGAGAGCTGGGGTCTGTGCAGCCACGAGCAGAGCAGTGCCACCCCACCCTTATCCTCCTTGAACTAAGGATGCGTCTGTCCCAAATTGGAATTTATTAATGAAACAAAAATATTTAATGGGAATTGTAGTGTTTTCTAGCAGTGATACTGTACCAAAAGCCTCCTGCACTGGCTGGGGTCTGCAGGAGCAGTGGTGCAAGACTGGGGGCTGTACCACAGGGGTAGTCTCCATCCAGACCCTGATGGCTGCAGGGCCACCATGGCCAGGCTGCACTGGGCAAAGCAGGAGCTGTACTGGGAGGGAAGGGGCAGGGACATGGGGTGACCCGGGACAGCATGGAGACAGGTACGGGCTGTGGAAAGCAAGAGGGGCTGGCAGTGCTCACCACCTTCCCATTCATCCAGCTGGGCATTAATTAGTGGGATTAATCAATAGACACAGGCACAGCCATGCTGGGATGCCACGTGTCCTGTGCCCTCAGCACAGGCCCAGCCGTGGAGCTGCCGAGGGCCATCCGGTGAATCCCACTGTGCCACGGGATGCTTCCTGCTTTGGTAGGACCACAGTTACAGGCCATTATTCCTCCTGGATTTGTTCCAAGGGCAGCATGGCATCTGCTGGGATGGAGAGGGGTGGACTGCAGGGTGACGAAGAGCCCAGCATGGGCACACGCCAGCTGGCCCTGGTGGGCAAGCAGGATGCCAGTCCAACAACTCCATACAGAGTTTCCAGCAGTGTTTGAGGAATATCCGCTCTGCCAAGCGACCAGGGTTCCCAGAAGTGCCATTTCTAGCACCCTACAGCCTGTGCACCCAGCCCCATTCCCAGCGAGCCCCTAGCCCTGTCCCAGCTCCTTCCTGCTGGCAGCCTTCATCGCGGTGCCCTCCCAGCTGCCCCTCCGTGCCCCCCCAGTGCTGGGTACAATGGGCAGAGACGCCCGGCCCGCGCCTCCCCTGGTTGGGAAACGGAGGATCTGCGGCTCCAGTGCTGTCAGCACCAGGGCAAACTCAACTTTATATTAAAAAAAGTAAGTCAAAACAATACAAACCCCATAATCGCGCACAGTTGGCTTGTGGGGTTGGGTTGGCGTTTTTCACCCCCCCTCCCAAACCAGAACATGTGAATGTGACAAGGCAGGGATAACACAGCTCCAGAACTATCAAAGAAGTTACCAAAAATCCAGCTGTTCCAGAGATGATGTTGGAACAGCCCATAGCAAGGAGAATTAAAAAAATAGAGGGAAAAAAAAGCAGTTTTAAAGCTCCACATTGTTCGTGTCCGAGTTGCAGGCAGCAGTAATTGAATACAGTGGTAATTGGACATTGCAGCTTGTGTTTGTGACTCCTCCTGGCTGGCCCTGGACCTCAGCATTCCCTTAATCCTCTGCCATCCAAAGGGGCTCCTCTCTTCCCCCCAGCCTGTCCTGCTTCCCATGCTGCATCCTGATGTGCCAGAGCTTGGAGAGCTGCCCGAGCGGCTCATTAGCAGTACTCATTTCCCTGTGTCCAAGATTAATGAGGCGCAGCCACTCCAGATGCTCATCTCAGGCCAGGATGGAAATGTGAGTCCCGAGGACTGCTCTGGGAGGGGAGGGGGCTGCTCCCAGCTGGGGGTCTTACAGGGACAGACAGGGATTCCTCTTCTCATCCCACTTGGAAGCTGGGAGCTGGGTGCACATGGTGAGCGAGACCTGAGCGTGGCCTGAGTGGAAAAAGAGGAGAGTCATGATGGAAGATCCCAACTTCCAGAGTGATCCAAAGCCTCTGGCCCAAGCACTCTCCCAGGTCTCCTTCCAGAGTTATTTTGTAGGGGAAAGCTCCCTGCTTCCCTATCTGCCCTCCTTCCACTCCGGTCTTCAAATCCCCCTTCCAAGTGGAATTTGGGCTGGGAATGCTGCCCCAGCCCCTGCCTCTAATTAAGGTGGGGGATTCATTACAGATGAGACATTAGCAGGATTTTCCTTATGGAAACTTCCAGGCATTAATTCTTGCTCAAATGGGAGAACAACAGTTTGTTGTGTTAATTACAGCTGGTGTTCCCAGTGAGCATCCAGACTATCCCAAGCACTTCATCCTCTGCAAAGGTGTTGCATTCCAAGGATGCTGCTCCATTCCTGGTCCTTGGTTCTCCCAAAATTTAGCTGAAATGGTTCAACAGGCAATGCCACTGTTTACAGCATACTGGCAGGAGACTAGACTGGCCTTGAGGTGCCAAATTACTTCTAAAAAATGAGTGTATTATTTTGTGCAGAAATACTAAGGATACAAAAAGCCCCCAGGAAAGCTCTCTGGTGGGAAATGCTGTCCTGGTACTTCCAGGAAACCGGGGAAAATGCAGGCAGAAGTGCAGGCAGGGAGGAGCTCCATTTGGCCAGAATCCCTTATGAAAGGGCCATTCCTCTGATTGCTGCTTCCAGATCCTGCTAGAAGTGCAAGCAGACAGGAAGCTTAATTAACTGTTGGAAATCCAATTCATTTTGTTTCTTTTTAATGTCTTTTATGATGAGGTATTTCATCCCACCTGCAAAATTCCAATGCAGACAAATAGCCTGTCCTCCTCCTCCCTTATAAATTGGATGTCTGAAGTTGGCTTCTTTCCTGGGCAGCAAAACTCCATGTGCTTTCTTGGAGTCATCCAGCCAGTCCTCCGAGCTAAAAATGCAGGAAGAGGGCACCAAAATGGAGCTATTTGGAGTTCAGGTCACTTATGTTTGCTTGGCCAGGCTGGAGATCTGCCAAAAGCAAAACCAGAAGGGAAGTGAACGCTGCAACCCAACCAGCTTCCTGAAGAATCCATGGAGGGCAAGGGTGGAAAACAGGGAGCTTTCCTTTTTGATCTGAGAAAGGAATAAATTTTCTCCTCTACTAAATTCTCAGATGTCCTTTATAATAATAGAAAGCAGGATGTGTGGGGTAAGCCCAGAGGTACCAAAAGCTTGAGCATCCCAGGAATTTGTTCCTGGGCTGTGTCACGCATCTCTGCAGTTGTGTGACAGGAGGATGGCTGGGGTCTCTCCTGGAGATCCTGCCATGTCTCAGCCTGATCCCAGTGCAGTGGGACAGGCTGTTAGACCAGCCGGTCTTTGTGAGAGGTTTCCATCCTGCAGAGCTGCAGGAATTCCTGCTGCAACCCCTGGAGGATCTGCAGCCAGGCATGGTGAGGGCTGGATGGCACCAGGGCTCCCTCCATATTTTCATTAAATTCATGGGAATATCCTTGTCTGTGATCCTCAGCCCTCTGCCAGACTTCCCTGATGGGAATCAACAAACATTTTGTAGGGCAAACATGCAGATCCATACGGAGTCTGCTTGTGCAAGCTGTGTTTCCACTGGAGAGCAAGATGAGCCCGAACTCTTTCCTACCAAGCTCTGGGAATCTCCTGTTCCGGCTGCCCTTTCTGTCTGTGGGTCACTGCAGCCCAAATCTGGCGCTGGAACAGCCCTGTTGACACCCACGGTCCTCAGCTAGAGAATCCAGTGTAGCATCCCTCCTTACTAGGCTGCACACGTATGCCAGTGGGAGCTGTGGATGTGACTGGGATCTGGGAAGCAGCGTGGGAGAGTCAGAGCTGGGAGGGAGACGGGCAGGAAATGCAGTGAGTAAATCAGCCGAGCTCGCCTGAGTTATGACTAAACGGGGAGTGTGATACGTCTGCAAATATTAGAGATGTGTAAACAAAGAGGAGGGAGAGGGATGGTGTATGGAATGATTGAAGGGAGTGAACTTTTGGATGGAAAAATGTAGGTCAAGTTGCAGCAAAACTTGTAGGCAGTGACATAAGTGCTGTAAAACAACCTCCTGGGGAAACACGAGGAAGTCCCATTGATGGAGATGTTTATCCTAAGCCCGATGAGGCTGAGCTGGAAGGATGGGCTCGGGGTGTCCATCCCAGATGGGGATGGGCACACCAGTGGTACCTGCCCAGCTCCGTGTAGGGATGTGCTGAGGTGGGTTCTGGGGAAGGCGGGTGACCATGTCCTTAGGGAGCAGGTGTCCTGCAGACATCACTGCTGAGGGTCTGTGTGCAGCACTTCCATGTCCCCTTGGCACCACCAAACTCTTGGGCCCCAGGGAAGCATGGAGCAGCCCTGGCACCTCTGCTCACCCCTGGCACCTCTGCTCACCCCAGGGAGAGGAGCATCCATGCTGTGGGTCATGGGGCAGGTTTGGTCCCTTTCCTGGTCCCAACCCATTTGTAGAGGGATGCTGACTGTTGCTGTGTGTGCTGTCCCTTAGTGTTAGCAGCAGAATTTTGGGGAGTAAACAGAACACCGTGAGCTGTGTTCAAATGATGCTCTTCATCTCTTTGATGTCTGTTGTCCCGTGGAGCACTGGAGGTGTGTGTAAGAGATGGACTGGCCCAACACTGCTGGTGCAGTGTGACTGGGAGATTTGTTGCCTAGAAAAAGCCCAAATGAGAAGTCACAAAAAGCATGTTCTCTTTTTCTGGTATGTATCTTAATTCTCCTTTGACCTTCCAGGCTGTTTGTGGTGTAGTTGATGCATCCAGTTTTTAATCTTGAAAACTTTATGACTTTGGAGGGAATTCATCCCACCCATCTTCAGCCATTTGAAATACGAGCAGATTGTCCCTATTGTCAGGCATCCTCTGCAGTCACCAGGGAAAGAGGGGAGCATGTCCAGCCCATCTGGGCCTCTGGAGGATTTGGGTGTTCTCAGGACACCCTCTGCCTCTTGCTATAAAGGCAGCCCAAATAGTTAAGGTAATTAACAAGGGACCTCTCTGTTTTGCTGCAGATCACATGTCTGTAGCATGTGTAAACAATGGCAGCCTGTCCAGGCAGGGAGTTGGCAAGTCCTCAGACTGATGTAAGGATGTGTCCTGTCTGGTTAAACCCTGGACAGTCCTGGGCAGTTGATGGATGGTTTGAAGCCCATTTTGCACCCTCTGGTTCTCTGTCCCCTCAGTGGAAGCTGTCACTAGCCCTCCTTTACGTCCTGTTGAGGTCCTGTGGGGGTCAATGACAGGAGCTGCTTTCTCAATGGAGAAAATCTCATTGAGTTGGACAGGGCCATGTGCCACCCTCTGAGGGGTTGTGCTGTGTCCTCCTCACTGTCCCCATGTCCCCTGGCTCTCAACACTGTCCCCAAGGGAGCGGAGGCCAGCGGGGAAGACACATGTTGCTGCTGGGATTGTGACCCCCCTGGACCGTGCTCACCCTGCCCTTCTCCTCTCCTCCTCCTCAGCACTGGGGAATCAGCTTGGGCAAATTATGGAATCATGGAATGGTTTGGGTTGGAAGGGACCCGTTCCACCCCCTTGCCATGGGCAGGGACACCTTGCACTAGACCAGTTTGCTCCAAGCACTGTCCAACCTGGCCTTGAACAATTCCAGGGATGCAGATCCAGACCTTAAAATATTCCCTCCCACTTGGTTCCTTCTCTGGAGCCATTCCACTGTGTCCCAGTAATTAACATCCAGCGGGACAGGGAGAAGAAGAAGGACCATAACTGTGTTCCCACATCCCAGAGGAAAGCCCTGGCCACGGGGATTGGGACTGCTCCAAAGTGCTCACTCCTTAAACCGTGTCCTGGTTCCCATTAAACTTTCTGTGATGAAACTTTCACCAAAACTAACACACTTCCGTGAAAACTCTGGTTTCCATGATTTGGCATTTTCCAGGTCAAAAAAGAAACTAAAATAACTTGCCAAGAATTTCCCAACCAGCTTTAATCCTGAGACACCACCATGATCCAAACAAATGATGATAAGGATCTATGGAAAACATGAGGGAACAAAGAAGTCATGGTTTCAAAGCCTCCAGAAGATGAAAATGCTGCTGAAAAGAGGAGCGCTGGGTTCCTCCGAGCACGCTGAGGAAGGAAACTTGCTCCCTTTGAATCACAGGGAGTTCTTTCTAGCTGGTTTCAAAGGAAGTTGGATGTGGTCATGGAATGACTGTGGTGCTGTCACTGGTGCCCAGATGAGTTCATAGATGAGCTGGAAGTGCCACCAAGGGGGTGCCCTTCCCAGGGGTGCCATAGCTTTCTTGTAACCTGAGGAATGATGCTTATCAGGAGAAATGAGAGCTCTCCCTCCCTCCCTGCTACAGCCAGGGGTGACAAACAACTTCCACCCGAGCCTGATGCCAGGGAGATAAGGGGGATGTGGGAATACCATACCAGGCAAGGCCCTCTGGGCTGTGCCTGGCTGGCTGCGAGGGGCATGAGAGCACAGAGGATGGAAGAGGGAAACCAGGGACTGGACAGGCTGGAGGGGGAGGGGATGTGACACAGCCTTGCAGTCACAGATGAGCCCCCGGGTTGTTCTTATGGAAATGTTGTCAAGCACAGCTCAAGACATCAGGAAGGTGAGCGGAGCACACATGGAGACCTGTGCTGCTGTTTGGTACATCCCAGTGTCAGAACATCCGTGTGAAATGAATGGGCTCCGAAAGAAATGGCACCGCAGGAAGTTCCACATGTCTGGGAATTGGGAATCTCTCCCAGAACCAGGTGGGGAAGGTGAGGAAAGTGTTATTTGGTGGCAGAGGGTGATGAGCCTGAGGTGCAGTGGCTGTGTGTGCTTCATCCCAGAACTGCCTGCTGCTTCTGGCCAGCAGCTTTTCCAACAGCAGATTTCCAGTAGAGACCAGCCTATGGTCTGTTTTATTGTCCCATGTCCCACATCCAGAGCTGATGGGGACTGAAGCACTTTAGAGGAGGCAAGACTCCCTCCCCTGCCCGGGAAGCAGCAGGAGGAAGGAGATGCTCTGGGACAGGTGATAAGTGGGGTTGGAATCTTTGTGTGAGGGACTGAGGTTTTGGGTCACTGACGTTGGCAGAGTCTGTCACAGTGCCTGTCTGCGGGGATCAGTATTTTGTGTGGTAATTAGCTTTATTTTTGTGGTGGATTTAGCTGGCTAGATGAGTTCCACCATCCTGATACTTCAGCGGGTTGTTGTAATCAGTCAGTGTTCAATAAGTGATCCCGATGGCCTGACAGACATTTCTCATGGAAGCTGGGAGTTCTCTTTTCCCCTTTCCCCTTTCTCTGTGAGGCTTTGGCAACCCCAGCTTGGGGAGGTGACACGTCCCTCCTGGTGGTTCCCCTAGGCTGTCTACAAGGCCTGGCTGTGCTCCGAGTACTTCAACGTGACCCAACAGCAGTGCCGACAGCGGATCCCATGCAAGCAATACTGCCTGGAGGTGCAGACCAGGTGCCCCTTTGTGTTACCGGACAATGACGAGCTGATCTATGGAGGTTTGCCTGGCTTCATCTGTACGGGTAAGGAGGTCCGGGCGCGGGGCACGGGCGGGTCATGGGGAGCCCAGGGGGCTTTCATAAGCCACATGCTGGATTTGGGGCCTTGTTGGGGTGGAGTGGGAGGAGGTGCAGTGTAGAAACACATGGCCTGATGCCGAAATGTGGCCATCTGAGGGGTGCAGTGTAAGGATTTAATGGGAACACAGCAGCATCTTAGAATGGAAAGGAAAGCCCATCCTCTGATTGAAAGATAAAGCATGTAAGGGGCTGGAGGTGATGGGTTAAAGCAGGGCTGGGACATCGAACAGCTGTGAACAGGATTTGGGGAGTCCTGAACACTCCTTGCTCTTCTGTGCAGGCTCACAGATGCATTGAGGGGCAGTCCTGAGGGTCGCTGGGTGTCCAGATTCTCAGGTTCTGCCATCCCATGGCACGTGGCTCCCTCCACAGCCCCATCCTTGGTCTCCCACTGACCCCCTCCTCCCCTCCCTCCCTGCAGGACTGCTGGAGAACCAGCTGCCTGACGAGGAGGCCAAGTGCTGCGAGGTGCAATGGGACTCCTGCGACCACCCCCCAGACAGCAACGACGACACATCCCCCAAATCCACGGCATCAGAGTCACTCCATTTCCACCGCCATGACCCTCACGTCCATCACCAGCGGCAGAACCACTACCACCTCTACCACCACCACCACCACCAGTACCACCAGCCCCACTCCCCATCCTTGCTGCCGGTCTCCGCAGGGTCTCGCCTCGGCAGCAGCAGGATCAGACTGTGCGTGCTGGTCCTGATGCTTCTCCACACCATGGTGTCCTTCTCGAGTGTGCATGGCGGTGGGACAGCTGGGGGGCTCAGACTGGATGCCCTGCCCGCCCTGGAGGAGAGCGTGGCACGGGATGAGTGACACGGAGGGCAAGGCCGACCTCCAAGGAGAACGCCAGATCTTTTTCCACTAAGGGGGGCACATGCTATTCCTCCAATGGGAGGCACGGGATTGGGGGTGACGCACACACACCCCCCAAGAGCTGCTCGCCGCGGGGCATCCCCGTGATGAAGAGTCTCTAACGCGCACAGGGCTGCGGGACCCGGCGCTGAGAAGGGTTCGGTCAGGGGCAGTGGGCAGCGCGGCATTCCTGGCCCTGGCACAGGCTGGGATGGCACGGGGGCTGGGGAATGGAGGATCCCTTGGGAAGGGGGCTCCCTGTGGGAGTGCCAAGTCTCTCCCGGCTGCTGCAGCGAGTGCCTTGGGCGCCCGCGCCTTCCCCGCCCGCGCCGTGCTGAGGTTTGACAGGCGGCCCAGCCCTCGTTCCTTTTCTCCTCAGTCTCCATCCCAAGGGAGCAGGAGGAGGGGCAACACCTCCTGGCACAGCCTTGTCCCCCACTCCTGTCCCAGGGAAAACCCACCAACTCAAGGCAGAACCACCCGTGTGGGGTGCAGCATCCTCGGCGTGGCATTGCCCTCGCTGATGGGAATTGGGACAGGAGTGGGATGCTGTGACACTACACTGTGGTACCACTTGGGGTTGGCCTCATTGCATCCCAACCTGCTTGTGCTGCCTTGCCTTTCCTACTGCTCTGTGTGAGGAGGTGGAGAGGGAGGAGACATGGAGCAGAAGGGACATCCCCAGCATTCCCACATCCCACTTTGCCATGTGTCCTGACGATTTGGTGTAACCTTTTTGTTGTCCTTCCTGACTGGTCTCTGTGAAGAGTTAGGCAGAAGTGACTCTACCAAGGACAGGCAAAGCGAGGCAGCAGGGCAATCCCAAAGGCATCCTTCCATGCTTCCCAGCTACAAGTCATTGACTGGCTGGCAGGAGGACTGGGCAGAAGGGCTGGAGAAATCTGGCTTGTAGGGAGAGTCTCCCACACAAAAAAGAGGCACTACAAAAACCCAGGGGGGGAGGACAGTTTTTGTGAATACTTTCTATCTATAGATACTCCTGGATCAGGAAATTTCTGGGAGCCCACCCAGGACAGCTGGACTTGGCCAGGCAAATTGCTGGCTGGTGTGGCCTTATTCGGCTCACTTGGCGTGTTTTTAACCTGAGCTCAGTGTATCCAGGGATTCAGACCCAAAGAGGCATCAGATCCCCAAGATCTGATCCCCAGATCATTTTGTAGGAAACTCCCAATTCTCCACCCACCCACCAGAACTGTTCCCAGCATGAACACTGCGCTACCCCTCTGGACGGGGCGCCAGGGACCGGGGTTTGTCGTGGGGGTGGGCAGGGAAGGAGGAGGGGGTGTTTTAGCATGAGGTCATGATTTGGATGTGGACCTGTTTGTTGCTCCAAGAAGAGGTGGGATGCTCCCTCTCTTTCCAGGCTGGCTCTTGATGGGAAACCCACAGCAGAGCCATGGGTAAGTTGGTGCAGGCCAGCTGGGAGGCAGGAGTGGATCAGGAGGAATGTCCTGCTGCATCTCAAACCAATCCCAGATCTCTGCAAGGGTCTGAGAAGTCCCAGAGTTGAGGACGGTAGGAATTTTGTGGTTTCTGGTCTGTTGAGGTGAAGCAAGACCGAGCAGAGCCCCATGAGCAGAGCCGAGAAGGAAGTACAAGGCGTCTCATGGGAAAGACAGGTTTCCTGACATTTCCAGCCCATTTCCAGACCAAAGAGGCTCTGAGAAGCAGCTGAACGTTTGATTCCTGCTGGGACTTGTATATCAGAGCTTTGGGGTGATGTTTACATGCTACCAGTTGCCTGTTACCAAAGTCCTGTGGAGACGAGGCCTGTGATCCCGCTGTGCTGTGGCTCTGGGGCTGGGAGAGGTGATGCTCATGGAAGATGTAGAGTGTTTTCCAAGCAGATCGCCTTGCTGTGTCCACCCAGAAAAGGTAGGATGATGCTCATTTTACTACTCCTCATGGCATCCGTACATTTTCAGCCTGGTTTACAACAATCTGAGAACTTGGGCATGGAGCAGTTCCACAGGCAGGGATTGGAGCCCTGGGATTGCTGTGAGCAGTGGCTTGTGGAGCTGCTCTGAGGAGGAGCCAAAGCTCCCAGGCAGGCCAGGGGAGGGAGCACAGCCCCATCCATGACTCCAGACAGCCGCATCCCGGAGGAAATTAGATTTCTCATGTCCTGCCAAAAGTTAAGCTGATTCCAGGCACCTCTCTTGGAGATAGGCTGTGTCCAGTCTTGGAGCGACTCATCTGGAGAGAGAACAGCCCAGTGTGGTGTGTCAGAGCGGCCCTGAGTCACTGGCTCTGGTCACTGTGCTGTGACACTGAGCAGCACCGGGAGCACGGGGTGGCCCCGGCTTGGTCCCTGAACTGTGTCCGGATGTGGCACAGGGACCATCCTGAGGGATGCGTGTCCTTCTCCCTGCCCCTTCTCCCCTGTGCCCCACTGGCAATGGAGTGTCCGGCGGGGCGCGGGAGCTTCCGTGGGCACCAAGGTTTGGTGATGGGAATTTGGGTTTCCCAGAGAAGCTGTGGCTGCCTCATCCCTGGAAATGTTCAGGTTGGAGCAACCTGTCTAGCGGGAGGTATCCCTCCCCATGGCAAGAGGTGGAACAAGATGAGCTTTTTTAAGGTCCCTTCCAACCAAACCGTTCTATAATTCCATGATTTCCACAAGGCTGTGGGAGGGAGGTCCAATAGCTCAAGTTGTCTTCAGGGGGCCTTGCAGGGTTTTGCTGGGATAACCTGGGAGCTGTGATAAACGTCTTCACCTTCTCTAACAGGAGCTGAATTCTTCCCCTCAGGAGCAGGTGCTGCATCTCAGGGAGTGGGAAGTTGGAGCCCATTCAGCACTGGGGTGGCTGTGGTGGTTACTGGGGAGGTGTTCAGCCCCATCAGACGGGAGTGAGGAGGCTCTTCAGGGCAGTTGTGTCAGAGATTCACACGTTTTCTAGTCGGTGGCTCCCAGGAGGTGTTCCCACGGGGATGAGGTGCCGTGGGCAGGCAGAGGGATGCGCAGCTCCAGGATGGGGCTTAACCTTGTGCAACTGGGAGGAAAGTGCTGAGTCTTCACTGAGCGAGGCTTTGGAAGGAGATCTTTTATTTAGCGAGTCTGGCTGCTGTCAATAAGTTCTGTGGTTTTAGGGCACCATATGCTGTATTCAACACTTTGCCAATCTCGTTAAACGGATCCAGACGAGACTGTTCCCGGAGCAGGCCGGAGCAGCTGGAAGCAGTGTATGGAGCAGTCCATCATCAGGAGCCCGTCGGATAAAAATCCTCCCTTGCTCTGACATTGCAACCTTCCTGATCCTCCATCCCTGTTCGCTCTGTCTTTGCTCCACGAGAGAATAGCCCAGAAAGCAGATGGTGACGTTGTCTCACTTCATACTATGGGCATTATTTTCATTACAATAGGAGGGCATGTGCCTGGATAAGGAGGGAATGTGCGTGGATAAGGAGGAATGGGGTTCTTTGTGCCGTGCATGCCAGGTACACTTCACCCCAAGTCCCGTGTTCACCAGACACGGGGCCCTTTGCAGAGCCACATTCCCACAGCCGCCTTGGAAAACCCCAGGTCTAAATGGATTTTTCCTACCAGGAATTTAAAACCAAGGGGCTTGCTCCTTTTCATCCAATGGTCTTATTTCTTCTCCCTAAAGAAGGTGCCCCGCATTGCGATTAAGATGTAACACTCAACCCTTCCTTCAGTGGATAAACTTCTCCCTGCTGGGAGAAAATTCCCAAGGGGAAGCAGTGATGCCTCCCTGGTGAGGGGGTTTCTCATCCCTGCGGGATCCAGGTGTGGGCAGGGCTGCAGGAGCAAAGGGAGCCGGGTCCTGTCTGGCCACATCATTATTCCCGGGTTTTCCACTTTCATGTTGCTGCCAGTTGTACAAATTAATTAAAAATAACTGAAGAAAAGTCCCAAAGAAAGGCCCCAGTTCCCCTGAGGAAGATTAATCATTAGTTGAGCCTTTTTCTTAAGAAAATACAGATCCATGGTAGCCCCAGGCAAAAGATTCCCAGGGAGAGCCCTCACCATTCGTGCTCCAAGTGAGGGAAATCGCTTTGAAAGCATCTGACAACTAAAGCAGAACATGTTGAGTAACTTGGCAACACTCAGAAAACATCTTGAAATGGTTTTTGTTCAACACATTTTGCTTTGCTTCAATAGGAGATGTGAGGGCAGTTCATTCACTGCCTCTCAGGACTGCGGGCGATGCCCGGAGATGCTCCCACCTTTGGGAAGGGAATAAACGGGAAAATCCCTGATATCTGCTGCTCCTGGGGCAGGACCTGCTGGAACAAAGCCTTGGAGCTTCCTCATGCTGAGCTCTGCAGGTCCCTCCTGGTCTTCTGGTGGCACCGAGTATGGAGGTTTGTTGATGGATATTTGGGTTTCCCAGAGCAGCTGTGGCTGCCCCATCTCTGGAAATGTCCAAGGCCAGGTTGGACAGGGCTTGGAGCATCCTGGGCTGGTGGAAGGTGTCCCTGCTGATGGCAAAGGGTGGGACTGGATGGTCATCAAGGTCCCTCCCAACCCAAACCTTTCTGTGATTCCATGATTTACACAGAGCCATAGAGGGAAGTCCAATAGGCCAAGTTACCTTCATCCTGTGATTCATCCTAATCCCATACCCCAGAAAGGAATGTCTGTAGGGATTGGGAGAAACAAAGTCAGGACAGAAACATCCTTGGATTCTGCCAAAATGCGATGGGATGGAGAATTTTGCATATCAGCTTTTTGTGGCTTCCCGTCCGTGGGGGTTAAATCCCTTAAATTATGATGGAAAAGTTGGGATGGGCCATGTCTGGTGTTCAGATTTGATGTTAATGATCTGCTTCAGCCCATCAAAGCTCGTGGTACCAACATCACACAATCCCAAAATCATGCCTTTTCCCCCCTGAAGGAGCCAGCTCAGAGCTCCCAGGTCATGGCAGCTCAGGGGATGCACAGCTCCAACCATAAATCATTGTATTCCAAGGAATCGAAGGGGCTTGGAGTTGAAGGGGTTTGGTAGCTCTTTTTGGGTGTTCTTGTTCAGGTGGCTCTTGGGTGACCTTCCAGCCCTGAGCTGGGAGGAAGGAAGCAGAGGGAATGCTGTGGTGGAGGATAAACCATTTTTAATTAAGGATCATAAAAAATTAATTAATTTTCAGTAGTTGTTGGGGCTTTACCAAAGCTCTTAGCCCCTCTCGCAGGCCTGGGCAGGAGATGGGTGAGTTTGTGAGCCAATCCCTCCATCCTTCCCTGCAACTCCATCTCCAGGACTTGTGTTCCAGACAAGGTCAGGAGCAGTTTCCAGCCTCGTTAGCATTTTAGGGTGATCCTTTTTCAGCCCAGAAAATCAACAGCTTTGCTTGTTGTAAACTGAAACTCAACTGAAAAACCCAAGAATTAAGTTTGGCTTATGAAATTTGGGGTTGGTTTTGCCATTTTTAAATGTATTTGGGAACTGGACGTGCCTGAGTTGCAAAACAAAAAGACATTTTGAGCCAGATAGTGATTTTTTGTATTTTCAAACTTGTCAAAACAAGCCAGATTGATCATTATGACCGATTTTTTTCTTCTTTTTTTGCAAATTGAGAAATGCATCCAGAACAGGCCTTTCCCACAAAACCTTTAATTTTCCGAAAAGAAAGCAAAGAAAAAAAAATCAATCACACTTTTTCTGCTCACACAGTTGGAACGAGCAGCAGCGGATTGGGAGAGAATAGCAATTTGTAAGGAATTCCAACCAGCTCTCCCTAAAATAGCATCCAGCCAGTTTCTCCAGGGCAGGAGGCTCAGTGGCTCCGTGGTGGGAACAGGCTGGAGCAAAGCCTGGCTGACCAGGGCAGCTCCAGGCCGAGATAACACCTTGGGAATGCAGGGACACCTTCCCCGTGGGAATCAAAGGTGCTTCTGCCTGGGAAGAATTCCTCGGGATCCCCAGCCATCCCTCTGATGGATGTTTAGCATGGTTTTCTGTTCAGGCCAAACCGAATCCAGCTTCTCGAAGCCTCTGCTGCTTGGACATCGTTACGAGATGCCTTCAGTGGGGAGACATTCCTGCCTGTGCATGGGAGTGTAAATTGGGAAGAAATTCCACGTGTGGGCTCCTGAGGAAGCAAACTCCGTGGTTCAAGGAGGGATGTGTTAAGGGAGAGCATGAGAAGCCCCCAGATCCCTGCCCTTGTGCCCTTCTCCCTCCGGAACGCAGGGTGGCAGCTGAGGTGGGGCTCCCTGCCTGGGCTGGGGGTGCTGGGGGGCACAAAGGAACCTCGAGGGGATCTCAGGGGGACCTCAGGAGGGACCTCGGGGGCACCTCGTAGGGACCAGACCCCCTGGCTGTGCCCGTGTGTGCCCAGGCTGCTCCTGACCGAACCCTTCTCAAGTGCTTGTGCCATGTCGGTGGTGACAGAGCTCAGACCGACCACAACAAGGTCCTTTTCCAGTGCGTGGTGGTGAAACTCAAACCAACATACTGCTGAAGTCAAAATATTCTTTCTAATCCCCCTGCCCGGTTTCTCTTTCTTTCCAGCTTTCCTCCTCTGCCTCCCGACCCTCCCTCTCTGTTCCCACCCCCCTTCTGTTTCTCTTTCTCCCCTCTGTCATAAGAAAGTGACTGTGTCCTCGAGGGGACAGTTTTCTTATGCCATTTTATACACTGTGCTTCATGTTTAGAACTTTTTTGCACTAGTTCCTATTACATTTATTTTCCAAACTGGTTTGACAAAAAACAAACAAAAAAAAACCCAACAAAAACACAATCCCATGCTATAATTCAGTTGTATTAAAATATTATCCTACTACTCTCTGTGTTCAATAGTCTCTGTACCTGTAATGCTTTCAGTTCTGTTGTATTTTGGGGCCGAGGTTTTCTCTGCTCCTTGTTTAACCCAGTAAAGAAATAAAATGTTAAGAATTGATGATAAACTTCCTCCTCCCTGTCTCTGGTGTTGTTTGGGCCACGAGGGTCCCACTGGGACGGGCTCCCCCCGAACCTGCCCTGAACCCGTCCGCTGTCCTACGGGTGTTGTTTTCCTGCCAAATCCCATCCCAACTGGGGGACAGCAGAGGCGGGATGGAGGGACAATAACCCTGCCTTAACTGAATTTGATTTCGTAACCTTTCTTTATATTCTTTTGTTTCTTGCCTTCACATTTCTTGCCACGGGGCTCACCTCAGAACAATAGGGGCGAAGGCTGTCACCAAGAGATTCATCAGAGAATAATGACTCAGCCAGGGTATCCAAATTTTGCCCAGCTGAAGTCCACACCCACATATAATCTGGAATTAATTCATCTGGACAACAGATCTCGGCATGGAACAGCACGAGGACACTGCGCTCCAAATTGGGCGCTGCTGCCAGACCCCAAATGCCACGGGACACAGCCCCGGAGCTCCACTGGGGCCAGTCCTGCCCCGACCTGGAAATCCTCTTTGGAAAGAACACGAGGAAAGGGGGAAGAAAGTGGATGGGGAAGGAAATAACGTTTAAAAAAGCAGATTGGTGCAGGAGGCACATGGGGCTGTGCTGGAAAAGCAGAGGGGTGGGGGAGCAGGAAGGGGGATTTGGGAAGGGGCTGGTGGGTCACTGAGGAGGGCTGGGGAGCGAATAATTGGAGGGCCACAGCCCCACAGTGTGGGCAGCAGGGCAGGGGAGGTTCTGCCCCTCTGCCCCACAGTGAGACCCCCCTGCAGAGCTGCCCCAGCCTGGGAACAGCAGCACAAGGACCTGGAGCTGCTGGAGAGCCCAGAGGAACCCCCGGAGATGCTCCAGGGCTGAGCCCCTCTGCACTGGGACAGGCTGGGAGAGCTGGAGGAGTCACCTGGAGAAGGGAAGGATCCAGGGAGACCTGAGAGCCCCTTCCAGAGCCTAAAAGGGCTCCAGGAGAGCTGGAGGGACTGGGGACAAGGGATGGAGGCACAGGACACAGGGAATGGCTTCCCACTGCCAGAGGGCAGGGATAGATGGGATATTGGGAAGGAATTCCTGGCTGGGAGAGTGGGCAGGCCCTGGCACAGGGTGCCCAGTGGAGATGGAAGAATGGTTGCCCTCCAAGACAGGACAGCACACACTGGAGTCTGTGGCCAGGAGGCCTCAGGTGTCCGGGGTTATCCTGCTGCAGGGAATTAAACCAGCACAAGCGATTCCCACCACCTGCAGCCCCCACGCCTTTTTCCCATGATGATCCCTCCTGGGTGTCCCTAAACCGCCCCAGTTTGAGCAGCTCAGGGCCTCAGCTGGGCTTCAGGAACCACAAATAAGAGACCTGCAAGGGCTTGGGGCTGGTCTGAGTGCCAGGATGCAGCACCAGGATTCTCAGGAGTGTGTTTGTGACCTCTTTTTCCACTGGGAATGCCACTAGCAGGATTCCATCAATCCACGTGCCATTGCTCATCGCCACCACCCCCCTGGTTGCCTGAGCTCACAGCGAGCCCGGGGAAGGGTCTCGGTGGCCACGTGGTGCCCAAACTGATAGAGCAGCTGAAAATCCCCCCAGGAACGTGCTGGTTCCCGGGGATTTCATCAGCAGGGATTTGGAGCTGATGCGAGTTCCGCGGGTATGAATTTTCACGGCTGTGGGGCTGTGGACATCAAAGCTGGGAGGCGGCTGGAGTGGGGCAGAAGTTTCTCAGCTGTAAATTTGCCTCCTGACTCCATAAAAACTGCAATGGGCGGATTTGCATGGAAATGTCTCTGCTGGAAAGAGCCTGGAAAATGCTGCACCCCTGAGAAAACAACACAAAGGGTTGCAGACCCAAATCAAAGTCCAGGCTTGGGAATGCTTTGAGGTGCAAGATGGGACTCTCCAGATGCTGAAATCTTGGGTGGGGTTTGGATTTCAAACCTCATCCCCTCCGGATGCGAGTTAGGAGTTCCCTTTTTATATATTTATTTATGTAGTTTAATAGATGGCTCACGAGGTTCTCTTTTATGGTTTATCAAAAAGGCAAAAAAATGCCATTTTCAAGCATGTGCATCTATAAACATCTGTATTTCTGAACAATTTCAGAGCCCCTGAGGCGTCCCCATCTTCCCTGGGCAGAGGAGAACTCAGGATTCACAGAAATCCAGCAACATGTTACTGTGGATCTAAAAATGTGCTTGAGAGCGGCACTTTTCACACCAACACTTGACTGTGGGAGACTTGGAATCCTAAAGAGAGGGTTCTCACTCACAGGCATATACTTTCAGGGTGTTTTCCACCTACCAGGAGGTTCCAGGATGGGTTTTGGCCTTTCCAAGTCTGGATGTTCTGGATCTACTCCAAATGGAGCTCCTGATGTTGGGGAGAAGTTCTTAATTTATTTCTCTGTGATCAAACAGGTATTTTTGGGTGGGTTTGTGGCTTTTGTGACAGGACAGCGAGATGCCACCTCAGCAAACTGATGAAAATCCTGCAGTGAAGAGCTGAAGTTATTAATGATTGTCATTTTCCACATTTTTTGCCTGGAGGACTCCTTTGTTCTCTTCTTTTTGTCTCAAAATCTGCATTAAGTAAGAGCTTACAATTAATTTTTCCTTACAAGCCCCTTTGCCCCAGCAGAGCCCGGAAGGGCTGGGAAAGGTGGGTTTATATGGATTTCCATGTTGGATGCTGTTTGCCAGATGGCTTTTACTGTGTGATTTCTTCCTCCCTTGCTCTCTTTTTCCTGGTTTCTCCTTTGGATTGTGGCCTTGGCTCGGCACAAGGGTTTGTGTCATTCTCTTGGACCTGTTTTGTACCTGAGGAAGATCCAGGTCAGACTGACGTGTTTTCTCCTCTGAAAACACCAGTGTCTTTACTAATTCGGCTTTAACTGCATTGAAGGGAAGCCCTTGATGGGAAAGGGCTGGGAAGGTGTGGGTTTGCTGCCTCTGTCTCTCTGGTTCCTTTCCACCCTTGATCTCCCACCTTTTCCAAGCATTTCTTTAGGAAGGTGTCACAGTCAGGCACTGATCTCTGCTCGGTGTGAACAGGGGCAGGATCAGGGAATGGCTGGAGCTGTGTCAGGGCAGGGTCAGGTGGGATCTCAGGAAAAGGTTCTTCCCCCAGAGGGTGGTGGGCACTGACCAGGCTGCCCAGGGCAGTGGGCATGGCCCCAAGGCTGGCAGAGCTCCAGGAGAGTTCAGA
The DNA here is from genome assembly GCA_013396735.1 of Grallaria varia. Taxonomy (NCBI): domain Eukaryota; kingdom Metazoa; phylum Chordata; class Aves; order Passeriformes; family Formicariidae; genus Grallaria; species Grallaria varia. The sequence goes on along the minus strand of VWZG01004521.1, from coordinate 224,038 downwards.
CAGTGGGACAGGGTGGGATTGTTGGGGTGTCTGCAGGGCCAGAAGTTGCACTGTCAATCCTTGTGGGTCCATCCCAATTCAGGATATTCCATGATTCTATGACTCTTCCTCCTCCAATCTCAGCATTTTCCCACCTCCCTTCTCTCTCACTCAGCCATCTCCCCCTTGACCTGACCTTTGCTCCAAAACTCATCGAGTTTGGGGTTTTTTAACAGAACTATTCAGGTTGGGATCCTTGGGCCATTTCCACCCCAGCCCTTGTTCCTTGCCAAATGAGTTGTGTTTCCCCAGGGCTGTTTCTCCCATTGCTCAGGATTTTAACCCCCGGCCCCAGGTAAAGCCACGACGGGCTGGGAGCAAAGTCTTGCTGTCAGAAGGTCCCCTGACATGTTTGTATTCATAAACTTGTCAACATTTGGCACTTTTTTTTTTCTTTTTTTCTTTTTTTCTTTTTTTTTGTCTCTTGAGGGAAATTACTGCTGTTCCTGCCACAGTGTCACCTCCTCCGAGCCTGGTTGTGAACTTGTCGATGGTGAAACACCCACTGTGGGCGAGTCTCCGGTGGGAGCTGTCACTACCTCGGGCTTGGGAGGCCAAAGGGAACCTCTTTTCTATAAACTGTGAGTTTTTCATAAAAGCCTTTCTAATTTGTACCAATGAGAAGCCAGTACACCCTTGGGACTGGTAAAAATAATAATAGTTTGAGTGGTGGAAGACTGTGAATTTGAAACAGAAGGTTGTGAGATCTACGAGCATTACCCGAGACATCAGCGGTGTGTATCAATAAATGTAATTTAGATGTACAAAGGAGATAGCAAAGATTTCCACAAAGAACTGTCAGGTCTTACCTCTTCAGATCTCGCTGAGATAAAGCAGATGTTTGCATCCCGTTGATGCTGAGGAGCCGGCCTGCCCATCCAGGAGTGTGTTACCTCAAATGGCGAGGGAATTACTCCTGACAGAGATTACGTGGGTTTGCTATTTTTCAAGCTTTTTATTTTCATTCTGAGATGAAACACACATGTTCATATTGGTGGGTTTAGTGTGGGAATGCCACATTCCCAAAGCCAGGGGGCCCGAGCTCGTGGAGCCCTGAGGAGAGCAGAAGGCAAATGGCACTCAGGGCTGTAGCTGTTCCTGCTTCAAAGATGCCTCTGCGACAACCCATTTAAATTTTACTATCCCATCCCCAACAAATGGTTCCTGCCCCTTTCCAAATCCTCTCAGCCAGGCTCACATGGAGACCTTTATCCTGCCTTGATCTGACTTGGGCTCTGCAGAGGAAATTGCTGGTTTAAGCCTGTGTTATGTAGGATATTATGACTGAGCCTTGTGATCTTTCTGCTCGCTTAAATCCACAACTTCTGGCACGTTTGGGAGAACAAACACGTGGGTTTTCCTCCCCTGGTTATTGCTGTCATCTCTTATTAACAGTCCTGAGGCTGCAAGTCGCTGAAATCCCGGGTCACCTGGAAACTAAGCCTGGGATGTGAGGTCCTGTAGCTGGATCAGGGCCTTGGCCAGCAGCTTCCAATCACTTCAGATGTGAGCAGAAAAAGACAGTTCCATGTGTTCTCCTTATGACTGGTCCTGCTTTGATATAAATTCCTTGGATTTACCCTTTTTAAAGCCAAGGCTTCGGTTCTTTATCCTGGACTCGTCCTGCCTTACCCAAAAATGCTTCAAAGTTCATGTTCAGTCCAGAACTAAGCTTTGGACCAGGGCCTGCAGTGGCAGGACAAGGGAGAATGGCTTCACCCTGGCAAAGAAGAGGGTTAGATGGGATACTGGGAAGGAATTCCTGGCTGGGAGGGTGGGCAGGCCCTGGCACAGGGTGGGCAGAGCAGCTGTGGCTGCCCCTAGATCCCTGGGAGCATCCAAGGCCAGGTTGGATGGGACTTGGAGCCACCTGGGACAGTGGAAGGTGTCCCTGCCCATGGCAGGGGTGGGATGAGCTGAGCTTTAATGCCTCTCTCAACCCAGACCAGTCAGCGATTCTATTCTGGGGCTCAAGCCGTGGCCCTGCTCCATCTTCAAAGGGTTTTGGTTGTATTACGTTTGTCCCTGTTAATGCCCAGCCCTGCCTGCCTCCACTGCGTCCTCCTGCCCTTTGGGGAGGGGGTGCCCCCAGCGCGGGGGGCAGAGCAGGCTCGGGGCTCTCCGGAGGGGCTGCCTTTGGGGTGTCCCTCCTGCANTCGGCGGCGCTCCGTGGGCCGGCGAGCCGGGGGCTCAGAGACGGCTGCACGGTTGAAAAGAAAGACAATAGGTCTATAAAAGTTTTAAGAACTGAATAGACTCCGAACATTCGGTTTTCATTAGGGCAAATAACATATAAGCAAACATACAACGGAACCAACAGCAACATCTTACTTACCCCCTCAAGTTTAGGCTGAGCTCGGGCTCCGTGGCCAACCCTCGGCGTGTTCTGCGATGGGACAGCAGAGCTGCCAGACTGGCCAGGCCTCCTCTTCCTTCAAACAGAGCAGAGCCTTGTCTGGGACACAAAATGAGATGTCACCATGCTGCTGATTCCTGGAAGTCAGAATCTGAGAGGGGAAACATGAAAATAAGCACAGGAAGAGTCGATAGACTGGTATTTTGCTCGCTGTAAGAAGGACACTGTAGAAAGCCCACCCGGTGCCACCGCCTGCCATGGGCAGGGACACCTTCCTACCTTCCACCAGGTTGCTCCAAGCCCCGTCCAACCTGGCCTTGGACAATTCCAGGGGTGGGTCTGCCACAGCTTCTCTGGGCAACTGAATGTTATCAGAATTCACAGAGTAAAATTGGGAGGGATCAGCGAGAGGCAGTGATGGCCTGAGAGAGGGGAAATCTTGGACCAGCACGGAGTCAGGAAGGAGGCATCCCATGAACACAGTTCTTTAGTACATCTTGCTCTTGTAACATGAACGTATTGCTCAATCCATGCCCCTGTGGAAGCTGCTGGACCCAAACAGCCCTTTCCTGCACAGGCAGAGCTCATAGTTATTGCAAAAACAGTCTTAAGCAAAGCAAATGGTATGGAACATATTGGATCTCAGTGAGCAAAAGGAATTGTAATTGTGGAGGCTCTATAAAACAGGAGCCTCCATCCTAAGGGCTTGTAAACGCCTGCGGATGCGCTGTCGGCACGCCAGGACTTCGAGTTTCAGGAGGCTTTATTGTATTCGCCTTGTTGCTGACACCATGAGAGAGTAAGGGATGGCTTTCCTGCAGTTGGAGGAGTTTTCCTCAAAGGAAAGTCAGGAATTCCAAAGCTTTTAGGTCACACATGTTAAAATCCACTCAGTTGCTGCTGCAGAAATTACAGCTGGTGCCAAAACGTAAATGGGGAAAGGTCTCAAATCTGCTTTACAACATCTGTCTAAGAGATTCCCTGGTCTATGGAACTCTCATGGAGGAGGGAACTGGGACCTGCCATGGAGTGCCTTTTCCTATGGGGAGAGTTATACCCATTCCAGAGGGAAGGGAGATCTAAGGCTCCTCCTACCTTTGGTTAAATCCTGCTGGGATGGGAAGGTGATGCTGGGACAAAAACATCAAGCCTGGGAATCAAGAGAAAAAGTCATTCCTGTTGTATCCTCTGAGTGTTCTCCTCAGCCCCTGCCCACCCTCTCGAGGACCCTCTGGACTGTTCTTTATTTTCCCATCCAGAGCATCACAAATCCCTGTCGCTTCTGCATTTCCCCCTTCCTCTGTTTCCTGCCTCTCCTGGCCCAGGACTCCTTGGAGTGATGAGTTTGGGCTGTGGAAGACAGACCTTGGACGTTCTTCATCCATGTAACAGAGTTAATCAGGGATGGCAGCAAAAGGGGGATGAATGTTCAGAACAAGAGAAATGAAAATAAAGCACCAGAGAACCACTGGAACCATCAACTGTGGGGCTTGGTTGGTCCATGTGTGAGGGGCTCTCAGGCCTGGGATGAGACATATTAATTATATACTAATTACATCATCAGATGGGACTCCTGTTTAATTACTGGGATGCTGAATTATCTCCTCTAGGAGGCACAAATTCCTCAGTTTAAGGATTTGGCCAATATCTTTGGTGAGATCCAGGCAGGAATGGTGAGCTCATGTCTCTCCGCTGATCCAGCCACAGGGGTGACTTGACCCTTAAAATTCTCCTTAAAAGTAACACAAATGACTCTTAAAAATGAAACAAGGCCACTGCAAGTCTGGGTAGGTCAAGGTATGGCTGGTTTGGGATTTTGACCTTGAAAAACAGGATTTTGGTGGTGCAGCAATTGGACTTCAACCACCCTTGTGGGTCCCTTCCAACCCAGGATATTCTGTGATTATATGAAAACCAGTAACAACACTTAGCACTCAAATAATTATGAATGTTCCTAAAATAATTACAGAGTTTTGAACAGAGGGTTCATTTGTGTTTATTTGCTTTTTGCTCCTCAGTTGTTGGGGTTGGCAGTGCTTAATGCCTCCAGTTTTTTTCACAAATATTAGGGAAACATTTCTTTCTTAAATGTAAACAGAGGCTCTCATGCAATTTAATGTCTATAGCACAGACCTTGAAAGAAAAACCCTACTGCAGGAAAACAAGGACAGGAAGGGCTGGAAAAGGTTGTCCTCCTCTGCAAAGGCAGGGCAAAGCCACCATGGGATCTTTTATGGCTGTGATCTGTGTGATGAAGACCCCACAAATTCCCAGACGATGTGCTCCAGGACTTGGAAGGGTTTTTCCTGGAAGGGACAGCGTTGTGGGAAACTCACCCTGCCCCTGGGACGATGGGAACACAGACCTGCATGGGACCACCCTGCACTTTGAGCCCACCCAGGGATCAGGACCCCGGTCACAGGGATGTGCTGGTGACAGACCTTGGTGTGGGGGCCCTCCCTGGAGACCTGGTGATGGCTCTGACATCCCTTCCCAGCACGTCCTTCCCCAGCTGACCTGCTCTGCGCTGTTGGGTCCTGTAAAACCGGCCGGGATCCTCCTCAGCAGTGCCACCTCCTGCCTCCCCCTCACAGCCTCCCCTTCCACCATTAACACCTTATTCCATTCTTTTTTTCTTATCACTTTTCCAAATTACATCCTGTTTTCTTCAGGCCTCTCTGATTTGCTCAGATAATTTCTAATGCTGTATTCCACTGTCCTTGCAGCCCGTGGCAGGTCCTTGCAGCCTGAGCATCACACAGGACTTTATTAATCTCATTATCTCTCTTGTTATCAACGAAACCCTCTGATTGGTAATAGAACCTGCCGACTTTGCAGACTGATTTCGATACCTTGCTTCCTCAGCTCTAATCCCTCAATAAGCTGCTCCCCGTGGTGCAAAGGCTCATTTGGGGGTCCCCCTGCACAGCCAGGGGGTCCTGCTGTGCCCCCGCCCCTGTTGCAGCAACCGCGGGGCCGGGGGGCTCTGCTGGGACCCGGGCTGGGGGGAACTGGTCCGTGATGGGAACGTCAAAGCTCGTGGGGATGGAGGGGAAGCAGCTGCCGCTTTGCTGTCCCGGGGCACGGGGGCTGGCACGGCCACCACGGCACGCGGGACCGGGACCGGGATGGGGACTGGTCCACCCGCATCGGGACTGGGATCGGGACGGGGACTGGGATGGGGACTGGGATCGGAATCAGGACTAGGAGCGGGACTGGGTCCACCCGCACCAGGATCGGGATCAGGACCGGAACCGAGTCCGGGTCCGCTCACACCACACCTGCGCAGGGCATGGAAGCAGGACCGGGACTAGGATCATGATCTGGACCGGGATCAGGGTCAGGGTCAGGGTCAGCGTCAGCCACGGGCCTAGGACCGCGACAGGGACCGACACCGACACCGACACCGACACCGACACCGACACCGGCACCGGCACCGGCACCGGGACTGCGCCCGCCCGCACAGGGGCGGAGCTCCGGTCGTGCCCACCCCCGGCCGAGCTTACCCCGCCCATCGCTTGTCCCCGCCCATCGCTTGTCCCCGCCCCATCGCTTGTCCC
>VWZG01004521.1:131716-216715 GCA_013396735.1 Grallaria varia | reverse complement strand
TGCCCGAGCTCCCCCGTCCATCGCTCCCTGCCCGAGCTCCCCCGTCCATCGCTCCCTGCCCGAGCTCCCCCGTCCATCCCTCCCTGCCCGAGCTCCCTCCCGGCGGTAAATCCCGACGGAGCCCAGCGCCGGGGTCATCGCTCTCCCTGCCCCGCTCCAGCAGAGTCAACACGGCGAGCCGGAGGGGCTCGGAGTCGTGCTGGGATTCCTGGGTTGCCTTGGAATAGCAGGCGGCTGGAGAGCCTTTTGTGTTTTCGTGCCGGGTCTGTTTAGTCTTTAGAGCTCTTCTTTGCAGCGAGTGTGAAATGAAATCCGAGGGCAGATACTTGAGGCATTCGTAAATTACAGCCTTAGGTAGCTTGTCTTGGGATGCGTGCGGAGGTCCAAGCGTCGCTCCCTACAGCTGACGTACTCCAGATAAGGTAACGCTAATTATTTATTTCTTTCTTTTACATCTGGCCCGTCAGGCTTGCGATGAAAACATTCTTTGGGACGTGTGGAAGCAGTTGGTTGTGAGAGAAAGTTTCCTAGTGGCAGGGACATGGGGAAGGCTGAATGTCCCAGGCTGCTGGCACCTCACCCCCCGGCTCGGGAACTGCGGTGACAACGTGTGATTAATGGGATTTGTAGTAGCGCTGCTCACCCGTTTTGTGCTGAATTTTCTGCCTTGCCATTTACTTGAGTTGTTGTGCAGCTAAAAACCACCACTTTCCGTGTCCTGGGGTGCTGGGAGTACATCCTGTCAGCAAAGAAATGAGATATTTGCAAACAGCTTTATTTAAAAAGTTATCCTCAGGCTTTGGGGTCCGTGTGGGGTTCCCAGAAGCTTTTCCAAGCTGTGCTGCTGGTAAACCCAAAGTGTGGACCCGTGCACATAATGCTTGCAAAAATGAAGGCAAAATTACTAAATAATTAAGTCAGGAGATGTGGTCAGTGACGTTGCTCTGCCGGGGGCCACAGTCAGAGTCAGGGTGTGTTGGGGATGTCCCAGCATCCCAAAGACCGTGGTGCTCTGAGCCCTCCAACTGTCCTTCAGCTGCGTGTTGTCAGTGGAGAGGCCAAGTAATGACTTCGTGTGTTGTGATTGTCCAGGCTGGTTTAAAAACAAAAGACACTGCCCTTCCTGACCCTTTTTTTTCTTTATTTTTGAATTATTTTCCCCCTGCCTTCCTGACCTGAGGGGGGAAGGATGGGGAGTGATGGTCAGCACTGAGATTTTGGCTGAAATCTTGCCTGGCCACGTGCCAGAAATGACCTCATGACAGGAGTGAGATTTGGCAGCTCAGTAAGGCCTTGCTTCCCTATCTTACAGGGTATCCAAATATGTAACTCATTTAGGATCCAAGGGCAGTGTTTCGTGGCAGAGGGTGAGGCATTGTAGTCCACATCTTTGTCCCAGAACCCGCCGGCTGTTGCATCACTGTGTTGGCTGCGAGATGAGAGGTTTGTTAGTGCTGCTTTAATTCATCGACTCTTCGAGTGCTCTGAGGTGTGACAGAGGGTTTGGGGAGCACTTCAGCCTTGGCTGGTGGTATAAAATCCAAATAATCCCTTTGGATGGGTGTGCTGTGGGGTGGAAGAGGGATTCTGTTGAGCGCTTTGCTCGTGGCTCCTTTCCTGGAGGTCCACAGCAGGGCACTGCCTCCTGCCCTTTGGAGTATGCTATGCCTGAATTAAATTGTATTTTGCTGTCAAAAAAACCCATCCCTGTGGTATCTGAGCTGTGCAGAGCATTGTTCCTGCACCTTTTTTCCAACCAAATACATTTCGTGCCACATTTCTGCCAAAACTTGTTTTCTGGGCAATGCCCAGCGAAGCGTGTGCCCCGAGAGTGTCCCGAGACGGGCGGAAAAGCTGCCAAAGGCTGTCTCTGGAACAGGATCAAATACCATCAGTTCTGTCGGATCAAACTAATTGTAGAGGCGCTTGTGGCTGGTGGGGGGGGAGGGAGTGCTGAGTCATCCAGAAAAATGTGCTGAGCAGCAATTCTGTTCCTGCTGTTCACTTTTGTCCGTGCCAGGGTGTCTGTTCCTGGTCTCTGCTTCCCATCTTTTTTTACAAGGGGTATCCCCACTTTTGAGTAGCACTCACATCAGCATTCCTGACTGGGGCATTACTTTCAGAGAATCCCAGGATGGTTTGGGTTGGAAGGGACCTCAGAACTCATCCAATGCCACGCTCTGCCATGGGCAGGGGCGCCTTCCACCAGCCCAGGATGCTCCAAGCCCCGTCCAACATGGTCTTGGACATTTCCAGGGATGGGGCAGCCACAGCTTCTCTGGGCACCCTGTGCCAGGGCCTGCCCACCCTCCCAGGGAAGGATATCTTCCTTTTCCCTCACCTGTGTGAAACTGCAGGTGTTTTGCCCTTTCTTGTCAATCTCAGCTCCAGAGTCAGAGGCAGCACTCAGGTGCAATTGATGCTGTCAAAGGGTCTAAAGGTGTAAAAGCTGCTCCAGAGGCTTCTCCCACCCCGAGCACACCTGTAGCTCATCCATGCACCTTCATACCTGTATCTGGCTCCTGCATCCCGAGCCAGGAGGCTGTATGGGCAGTGATGGATCAGGGCTGAACTGAAACCTGGCAATGTGCTGAAGGCTCTGAGCAGTGTCTTGGAAACGCTTCTCCAGCATCAGCCTCCTCTGGAAGCAGCCTTGGCACAGCATGCTTGGCTCAGACATTAAACACCTGCTCAGGACACGTGTGTAGGGGTTTCATAACTCTGATCCCAGGTTATGGAACTGCTGGGTCTGTGCAGGAGGAAGATGGTGATTAGGGTTGTGCTTCATGGTGGGTTTTCCCTCGGATTCCACTTTGTGGTCGTGGTTGTAGCTGGAGGAGGCTTGTCCCAGGGCAATAAAGGGAACCCACAGAGCTCGTCTGGTTAATGCTGTCATTCACATCTCACGAGTGCCTGTCCTCGACAGAGCTTCCTGAGGCTGCCCGAGGTCTGGCCTCTGTGCAGGACCTGATATCAGATAGAAAACATATTCCTGCTACCGTGCCTATGGATATTCCATGCAAACTCTGGCATGAATCCATCACTCCTCCTTTGCAAATGGTCCGGAGTGGCAGGAGCATGGCAGTGGCTCCGGGGTGTGCTGCATCCATTGGAAAATTAAATATGGCCTGGATGTGCCCCGAGGGTTGGAGGTGCATCCTTCTGTGTGTTGTGGGGTTAATTCCTGGTGTGAGGAGAAATTGACTCTGGTGGCTGTATGGGGACAGCCTGGCAGGTCCCTGGGAATTGTAGAATCACAAAATGGTTTGGGATGGAGGGGACCTTTCAAGAACGTTGAATGAAACCCCTGTGCCATGGGCAGGGACATCTTCAACTCAATCAGGACTTTCCCATCATCCTTATTCCCAGATTCATTGTTCTGTGTGGATGCCTTGACAGGGACACCTCTGATGTGTGGGGAGGTGGGAGTGGTGAGGAGGTAAATAAAGAAAAATCTCTCCTCTGGGACACAGGTGAGATAATCCAGTGATGGCCAGGAAGGAGAGGAGGACAGGCTGTAGCTCATGGAGGAGTGTGGGGATGCTGGTGCCTTGTTGGAAACAGAGATGTGATTAACGGGAATAACCCCAGAGCAGCAGGGAGCACACAGTCAGAGCATGGTGCTTCCTTCCCTTCCAGGCTCTTGCCAGCCCTGCCCCATCGTCCCCTTCCACAGCTAAGCTGTGTTTTCTTTATTTTTATTTTCTGCTCATTTCGTGAAGCACAAATACTGTGACTTAGTGTGAAGACAGGACATTTTACTAGCATTTATTGAGTTCCTTGATGGAGAATGTTGTTGCCAGAGTAAGTGTTTGACCAACCCCTGACCAAATTGCAGGGTTTTTTCTGCTGTTTTTTAAGGAGTTCACTGGCAAACCCTCAAACCTGGGTTTTTAATAACACTCAGTGGCATTCTGGAGTTATCTTTCCTTTAACCCTGGAGTACATAGTGCTGTATCAAACCCATACTATTCTAACCTTTTAACATTATTTTTCTTACCACACAATAACATAAATCTTCTCTGCTCTCCCATACACATGTAGTGTCTTGTAATGCTAATTAAACTGCACACCATCCTAATTTTGCTCTCATACTAATCCAATATATTTTTCTTGACTGGAAGCCAAACCCTGAGAGCTTCAGAGCATGCGGAGCTCTCATTCCAGTCTTATTATATGTTAATGGCTTTATGTTTTAATATCTTTCAACACTTTGGGAGGATGTTATTTTTAGAGGTGTCTGGCTGCAGAAGGTAACCAGTCTGGGAGAGGCTGAGGGGGCTTGGGGGATGTGAAGCCCTGAGTGCACTCAGTGCAGTGTGAGGGGGTAAGTGTGTCTCTGAAGAGGTGTAATCTGTCGGGATCCATTGTGCACAAGCCTGGAATTACGGGGAGATTTGGATGCAATTTTAACATAGTTAAGTGCCTTTATGGGGCGGTTGCAGTGGTAAGTGCTCTCTTGTTAAACTCTGGGGTTTGCGTGCTAATGGTGCCGATGCCAGTCTGGCCTGGATGCTGCTACACCAGCAATAATCACTCCCAGATGGGTGCCTAGGAAAGCGAGCTCTTGCCATAAGGCCAAATGAAATGCTGTTCTAAGTGCAAAGTACTAACGAGGCAGGATCGCACTGATGGGGTGCCAGGGCTGGAACTGCTTCCAAATGGGGAGTGCCAGGATCCTCCTGCCGAGGCTGCGCTGGGACGGCGACTGGAGGTGGGATGTGAGGCTGCAAGTGCTTTGTCTCTGCACAGAGTGAGCAGGGACAAGGCAGTGATGGATCCTGGCACCGGCACCTGCCCCCTCTGGGGTTTGTCCAGGAGTTTGTTCCGGAATGTGTTGGGAGAAATGTGGGCAAGCAACGGTGGGCACTGGGTCGTGTGGCTTTGCAGTGGTGGGTGTTGCATTGGCGTGGAGTTGTATTGCCTGACTTTGCATTGCATGACTTTGCAGCAGAGGGCATTGCATGGCCTGGGGCTGCATGTCGGGGGGTTTTGTTGCATGGCTTTGCAATGGCAGGTGTTGCGGGGCTTTGCATGACGTGGAGTGCGTTGCATGACGTTGCATGGTGTGGGGTTGTGTGTTGCATGGCCTTGCCATGGCAGGTGTTGCATGGCGTGGGAATGTGTTGCATGACATGGAATCATAGAATCTGCTGCGCTGGGAGGGGCCCATCAGGGTCAGGTTTCATTGCACGGCGTGGGGCTGAGCTGTGTGGCTTTGCAACACTGGGCGTTGGGTGGCATGAGGTTGTGTTGGGTGGCTTTGCTGGGATGGTGCTGCACCATGTGGGGCTGACTTGATGGCACTGCGTTGGGTGGCTTTGCTGTGATAGGTGTTGTGTGATGTGGCATTGCATGGCTTTGCCCTGGTGGCTTCACTGTGGTGGGTATTGTGTTGGGTGGCTTCCCTGTGGTGGGTGTTGTGTGACGTGGCATTGTGCAGCTTCGCCGTGGTGGGCGTTGGGTTGGGTGGCTTCGCCGTGGTGGGCATTTCTCGCTGGCATTGCTGGCGTGGCCAGGACTGTGTTGTGCTGTGGTCACTGTGTTGTGCTGTGGTCACTGTGTTGTGCTGTGGTCACTGCGTGTGGCAGCAGGACAGGGACACCAGGACTGGGAGCTGCCGGAGCGGGGAGGAGAGGGCTGGGGAAGGCTCACCCGCCTGTCGGAGCGCTCAGTTTGGGCCAGCACGGCCACAGAGGAGACACAGCCGTGGCTTTGGGAGGTGAGACCTTTCCTGTCCCCGCTGTCGCCCGTCCTTGGCAGTGCCCGGTGTCCCGGAGGTGACACAGCGGGTTAAACGCCGAGCCAGGGCGGTGGGGCCGTCCCTGCAGAGCCGCCTTTGTCCTTTAATCCTCTTTGCAATTCCTGGCACCTCTGGGCTTTCAGCCTCTGCTGAGCGCAAAGCACCGCGGAGGGGGAGGCAGCGACCATGTTTGTTAAGCCGGCGCTGGAAGTAAAATCCACCTCTGGAAGTAAAATCCACCTGGAGCAGGTACCGGGCTCTGTAATTGTCAGTTTATGGGGGTGGGAGGGTTGGGGAGATGCTGTGTCGGGTTGCAGTCCTGCACAAACCTCATCGTGCTGCTTAACCACAGAATCATGGAATGTTTGCCTTGGGAGAAGGACCTTAAAGCCCATCCAGTGCCACCCCTGCCATGGGCAGGGACACCTTCCACCAGCCCAGGGTGCTCCAAACCCCGTCCAACCTGGCCTTGGACACCTCCAGGGATGGGGCAGCCACAGCTTCTCTGGGCATTTTCCTCTGTTGTTTCTTCTCCCTTTTCCATTTCTTATTTTGATTCGCTGATCTCGGCATTCCTTCCCAGAGGGGCAAGAAGCCCAATGTGCCCTGTTCAGCAGGGGAAAATAATCAAAATCTTAGGATATGATTATTCCTTGATAATAATATTTATATTTTCTAAAAAGAAAGAAATCTTTGAAGTTTTCCTTTTATTTTCTGATCCGTGGTGTGTCAGTGGCTTTCCCTGGTTTCCCAGGGAAGTGTGAGGATGGGGACACCGTATGGGACAGGCACTAATGGCCTAAACAGACTTGTGTGACCCTTCCACTCTTCTCCACATGCTGGGTTCAGTGAAATTAATCCAGGAAATAATTTTGGAGCAATTATTTCCTTCAACTTGGCAAACAATTTGCTGAGCTACTGCTACCCTTTACCAGCACTTTATTCTAATTTTCCCATGGGATAGGAAAATAGGATAAAGCATTTAAAGCTGGTAGCTGGAGCTGTTGCCAACCTGACTTGATGCTGAGAGGACAAAACATTTCAGACTTAAAAATGCGGGGTTTATTTCAATTTTTCAGTGCAGTGGCTGCTGTTCCTGAGGCTGCAGGAGGGGCAGCAGTTCTGTCTGGAAAGCTTGAATTCTCACGTTTTCCCCTAAAACACACCCTTATGGCAGAAAAATCGGATCAAACTGGGGATTACTGGACATGCAGTTGATGAGGTACATCAAGAGATCAGGCTGAAAACCCGAGAAGAAGATAGTTGGGTTTGATACTGCAGCTGTTTGTATCTTTTTGGTGATAATGAACATCATGAGTAGCTGGTGGCCTCGGGGCCGTGCAGGGGCTTGTTGGTGCCTGCTCGCTCGGGGCTGGTGTTAACTCCTGCTGGGAAGGAGGTGATCCCATCCCAGGGCAAGGGCAGCCCAGCAGAAGATAATTCTTGTGCTCCTGGGGGGGAAATTGTGGGAGGTTTTTGAGGTCAGGAGGCCTTTTCCATGGCGGTGAGGAAGGCAAAGTTTAAAGATGTTAATTGTAATTTTTAAAGGCTTAATAAATCTTATATTTAACAGTGTTTTAACTGCCAACTTGGAGTTTTCTCCTGTTGTTGACAAGAGTTGTTTTGGCTCAGAATATGGCTCATGCGTGGATTCCTGATCTGCTCGGAGCTGGGTGTGATAGGACAAGGGGTGATGAGCTGAAACTAGAAGTTGTTGATATACAGAGGAAACTGTGAGGGTGGGCAGGCCCTGGCACAGGTTGGGCAGAGCTGTGGCTGCTCCAGCCCTGGAAGTGTCCAAGGGTAGGTTGGACGGGGCTTGGAGCACCCTGGGCTAGTGGAAGGGGCCCCTACCCATGGCAGGGGGGGGCACTGGGTGAGCTTCCAGGTCCTTATTTTGGGCTCAGCACTAGCAGCAGGTGGAGCAGGGGAATCCCTAAATCCCGGTACCACCGTGCCATGGAGGCTGGGAGCGGGGCTGGGCTCCACAGCTGCTCCCTGCTACCTGGGCATCACCCTCGCTGCACATTCCCAGGGGGTGGTGAAGTCCCAGAGCGGGGTCCAGCTGCTGGGGCACATTCCGAGGGGACAGCAGCACATCCCTGGCAACAGCAGGATCCCACTCCAAACACACGTGCACGGCACATCGCTCCCTGTCCCGAGCGTGGCTGCAGGGCTGGAGCAGTCCGTGTGCCGTGTCCACGTGTGCAGGTTCCAGGCGTGCAGTGTCTGTGTGCCATGTCCATGTGTGCCGGTTCCACACGTGCAGTGTCCGTGTGCCGGTTCCATGTGTGCCGGTTCCATGTGTGCCGTGTCCGTGTGCCATGTCCATGTGTGCAGGTTCCATGCATGCCATGTCCGTATGCTGGTTCCACACGTGCCGTATTCATGTGCTGGTTCCACGTGTGCCATGTCCACATGTGCAGCTTCCACATATGCCATATCCATGTGCTGGTTCCATGTGTGCAGGTTCCATGTGTGCAGGTTCCATGTGTGCCATATCCATGTGCTGGTTCCACGCATGCAGGTTCCATGTGTGCCATGTCCATGTGCTGGTTCCACGCATGCAGGTTCCATGTGTGCCATGTCCGTGTGCCATGTCCACGTGTGCAGGTTCCATGCGTGCCATGTCCATGTGCCATGTCCACGTGTGCAGGTTCCATGCGTGCCATGTCCATGTGCAGGTTCCATGCCTGCTGTGTCCATGTGCCATGTCCACATGTGCAGGTTCCATGTGTGCAGATTCCATGCGTGCTGTGTCCGTGTGCTGGTTCCATGTGTGCAGGTTCCATGCGTGCCATATCTGTGTGCTGGTTCCATGTGTGCAGGTTCCATGTGTGCTATATCCGTGTGCTGGTTCCATGTGTGCAGGTTCCATGCGTGCCATGTCCGTGTGCCGTGTCCATGGGCCTGCAGGATGAGCTCTGGGGAATTGAGGTCTTCAAGTGTTAAATGCAAAGCACTGCTCCTGCAGGCGCAGCCCGGCCGATCCGGTGTCTGGCGCATGTTTCTAACAACAGCCTGGATTTGCCAAGGAAAATGACGTTGGATACAGCAAAGAGCTGTCAACTCTTTCCTCCCTAAGCCGCTGGGCTGCTTTTCTCCTGCTTTGCGGAATAACTGGGCTATTTGGAAGTGATGTGGAATTTGGAGGCTCTCGTTGCCTCGGTGATGCTTCCCATTCCTCCTCTCCATCCTCCCGTCCCTCTCCAGACAGCAGCATGTCCCAGGAGACTGGTGGGTCCCTCTCATTGCCTTGCTGAGGTGAGGGCTGGGTGTTGAACCGAGCTGAGAATAACTCAAGTTCTTTTCCTCTGGTACCTAAATATTGGACCAAGGAGGGATTTTTGGCTGAAATATTAAGTAGCTGGTTCCTAAGGAAGACTTTCTGAGCCCAGTGGTGTGCAGGTGGTTGCAGGTGGGCTCAGGAGAAAAACTCCAGAGACCTCTGGGCTGGTGTCTCCCTACCTCACTGACTGAACTTCTCTGCTTTTGAGTCCTCTTGACTCAAAACCATTTTTTCCCATGTTTGAAGATACTGAACCCCCAATTTATGAACCCTAACTGAGGTGGGGGTGGTTGGGGCAGCTGCCTCGGTTGGTTCCCAGCACAGGTCACGGGTGGTTCCCGGCTGTGTCCGGGGCCGGGACTGAAATAGTTAAACATTCCTGCTGCTGGGGTGCGAGAGCAGCGCCAGGTATCTCCCGGGGGATCCAAGTTTGCTATCTGAAATCTGGCAAAGAGCAAAAATTTTTATGTCTGTGAACAGAAATCACACCCCGAGGCGACAGGGAAGGTCTCCTGAGATATTTACCTAACGATTTTGTTATCGTTAAGTACTCAGAAAGCCCAAACGTGGAGAACAATAGCAACAAAAACCCACGGCTGGGTTTGTCAGCAGATGCAGCTTCGAGATAACAAATGATTTTTTTTGCTCTTTGTTTGACTCCTTGGCATTTAGTGGTTAATTGGAGCGAGGCCAAGTGTGGTGAGATAGTGCATGAAACAAAGTTTAAAAACACTGGAACTGAAAGTTTGTTGTGTGATGCTTTTTAACTTCAGTCCGCGAGGCTCTGAGAGGAGGTTTAAAAACAAATAAAGGAAACCATTTGACTTGGGCAGTAAAAATCGGGTTTGGCAGGGGTGGAGGGGAGTAACTTGTGCAGCTTTTCCTGTGACCCCAAAAGCCATTTCACCCCCCTGCCCCAACTGGGCTTCACCTTCGCCTAGTGCTGAGTCTGGAATTGGTCTTAAATGTTATGAAACAGTAATAGATGTTTCTGGGAGGATCAGGGTGCTGTGCCACATGCTCATCCACCATCCCCTCTGTTCTGGTCGTTGCGAATGAAGCCAAACTGCATTCGTGAGAATTAAGGACACTCTGACTTGAAAAATCAGGAATAATAGGTTATTTCAGGTTACAAAGTGGTGATGTTGTTCCTGCTCCAGCTGCTCCCCTTGATTTCAGTAGGATTGTATCTGGTGCAGAAAGGCACTGGAGTGAATCTGGTCCAAAGGGTGTCTGGGATGCTCTGTGAACTCTGGCATGTGAAATTCCAAGTAATAAAACTTTGGAAATGCGGCCTTCAAGGGTTATTGTAGCAGGAAGGGCATAAGAAACATGACACTGGGATTGTGATTCCTGGCAGAAACGCTTCGCAATGGGGAAATTTGAGTTTGGTTTGTGTTGCTTACATGCCTTTCTTCTCGCTGAAGGGCAAATGACACTGCGCTGAATGTGAGTGGCTGACATCTTCCCATGAAATACGCCTTATGTTCCCAGAACGGAGCCGCAGTTATTGCCCTTCCAGAAATTTGCCTGCCCTCGTCTTTATTTTCGGTCTTGCCCTGAAACGGACCGAAGTGAAATGTTCGTGCTGGTGAAGAGGTTGGTTGTGGAGGAGCAGCATGGTACGTTGTGCTTTGAGGAGAGGTCTGACACAGCAAGAGCAGCCGTGGGTTCCTCTGGCCGGGCTCCTGAGGGCTCTCCTGTCGGGACGTGTCAGGCTGACGGGCGCCTGCGATGTAACAGCAGTAACAAAACCCAGGGCAGCTCCTCGGATGGGGTTTTTTAAGGCTCGTTCCCTGGGTTTTTGAAGATCTTGGACTTTGTAGGGAAAATTTATGGCGTTTACCAGCGGTTTAGAGATGGAAGAGATTGTCCATGATCTACGCAATGCCCTGTTGGTCCTGTGTCCCCAACGGCTGCCGCTGTGGTGGCTTTTAGGTTGTTTGATTCAGCTGGGCTTGGTGTAGAGATGACTTTGACACCATGGTACAAGGGATTTAGGGAGCTCTGCTGGTGTAGGTTGACTGGAAGCCAGTGGAGAGGAGCATGACGGCCTGAGTTGCAGCAGGATGAGGAGTCGTGCACGGTGCTCAGCTTTAGGTGCAGTGAATTATGCTGCTTGTTTTGGAGGTCTTGAATTGGTGGCTGGTTTGGCCCAAGTTTGGCCTTCTTGTCTGTTAAAGGTTTTTTCCAGTGTGGTGTGCCAGGGTTGTTGTCCATGGGAAGAACCATCAGTGTGTTTCGGAAGTGCAGATTGCTGCATCTGCAGGTCAGCAGAGCTGGGCTCTGTTGGTCAAGAGGCTTCAAAGACACGTTGGACTTTGCTGCGTCTTCCAGTATGGTGTGGCAGGGGGGCAAGGAGTGTTGGATTGAGTGTTGGGTGCGAATGATGGCAGTGTTGTAGGTTGGGTGGTCAGAGAGAGGTCCAGCTGTGTCCCTGGTGGGGCTCAGCCTCAGTGGTGGCCTGAGGAGCAGTTCTGAGGTGGGGCTGCAGCAGCCTGTGCTGGGCCTTGATGCAAGCTCTGTTCTGGAGACCCCAAGGCTGGCGGCTCTTACCTCTTTGAGTGAATCTCTGAGCAACAGAGGGTCAGACTGTGACACTATGACAGCTGGGCACTGCTGAGGCCCCTCAAATCCTGGGGTCAGTGTAGGGCCTCTCACAAAAAGGGAGACATTCAAGGGCTGGAGCATGTCCAGAGAAGGGAATGGAGCTGGGAAAGGCTCTGAAGCAGCTGAGGGAACTAGGAGGACTCAGCCTGGAGAAAAGGAGACTCAAGCGGACCTTCTGTCTTACCTGAAAGGAGATTGTAGGCAGGTAGGATGGATCTCTGCTCCCAAGTGAGAAGACAAGACAAAATGGCCTCAAGCTGGACCAGGGGAGGCTCAGGTTGGATATTAGGGATAATTTCTTCCTGGAAAAGGTTGTCCAGCCCTGGCACAGCAGGCAGTGGTGGAGTCACTGTCCATGGAGGGACTTAAAAGCCATGAAAATGTGGAGCCTGGGGACAGTGGTGGCCTTGGCAGTGCTGGGGGAACAGTTGGACATGATGGTCTCAGAAGGTTTTTCCCATCTAAATGATTCTGTAATTATTCTCAGGCTTCTGCTGTCATTGCCTGTTTTCAGATTGAAAGCATTTGGGTTATTTCGTACAGGACCTTCATGTTCTTTTTTCCCTGTGGTACCTCCAGAACAGAACTTGTTGCATATAAATGAGGCTGAATTCTTTGGCCGACTCTCCTGCACACCTGCGCTGAAATGCTGCCTCAAATATTTCCTGGGGAATGATTTGGGAAAGCTAAAAACTATTCCTGTAAGACTTGGACTCCTTACATGGTCAGGGATGAATTAAGGCTACGCAAAAAGAGGTTGTTTAAGCAGATGAGCTGTTCTTAGAAGGAGTCCATTGGGTCTAGATGGGAACATCTCATTCCACCCGTGCCATGGGCAGGCACACCTTCCATGGTCCCTGGTTGCTCCAAGCCCAGTCAAACCTGGCCTAGGACATTCCCAGGGATGGGGCAGCCACAACTGCTCGTGCTGGTGCAATAAAGTGGTGGAAAACTCTGGGCTTGAGGGACTCTGAGAAATATGTGTAGGATTATTCAATTTGTGTTTCAATAGCTCTCTGTGTGCAATCGGGTGCTGAGGTTGGCTGAGGTGAGGGAGGAAGATGGTGAGGAAGATGCAGCAAGCCCCTGTTCCACTGAAGCAGGATTTCCAGTAGGAGAATGCCCTTGGAAGAGCGTGTGTTTGTGCCCACAGCCATTAAGCTCCATAATCTTGCTGTCTGTATCGACTTACAAATGAAAGCTTGCAGTAATTTGGAGCAGCATTTGAATTGTGAGTGGTAGTGATGATGCTGAGCTTGTCTTTTAATGCTGAGTTTAGAGTCTTTGAGGTTTGGATTAAAAAAAACTTCAATGAAACCACAAAAAAGACATTGGAAGCATAACTGAACAGGTGGAACAAATTTGTTAAATCTGTTATTGGGAAAACAGCAACTTGCTTTTAAGAAATAAATCAATCTGCAGCTCAGTGTTTCATAATGAGGAGTGGGATAGGAAAATCTAAAAATATCTACAAATGAGAGCTAATGCTCTGAAGGAACAGATCCAAACTAGAATATAATATTGCCCATTGTGGTGACAATAAGTATTTTAAAGTTCATTGAGATCCTTGCTGTGATGCAGATGGGACTTGAAGAGCCAGCATATTTCACTTGGCCGAGTCGTTTTTATTTGCATAATAACTTATTAAATGTATTGCCAGTAGCTCACGGAGCCCCCGGTCAGGATTGGGAAACCACGATGAGTTCATACTGCTCTGCCTGGGGAGACAAGAGATGCAGAAGAACTGGGAGGGAGGCGGCTCTAGCAACTAAAGCAAGTGATTATGTGCTTGAAATGGCAGGAACAAGCAGAGTTTTAACCCTGATTTGGGGTGGGGTGACCTTTGAGTATTTCAGATCTTCTCACCAAGACCCGTTTCAGGGGTCTTTGTCCTCCAGTCGCTCTTGTCCCCTGTCCCTCCTCCTCTAGCATGAGCTTTAGCAGCTGATTTTAATGAACTAAAGGAGATTTTCCAGGCGGAAAATGTGTCTGTTGGCACCTGGGTTTTCAGGAGGCAGGGAATCAGTGCTGTGGTCTCTGTTATCATGGGATCGTGGAATGGTTTGGGTTGGAAGGGACCTTAATGATTGTCTTGTTCCACCC
This sequence comes from Grallaria varia, assembly GCA_013396735.1. Lineage (NCBI taxonomy): Eukaryota > Metazoa > Chordata > Aves > Passeriformes > Formicariidae > Grallaria > Grallaria varia. Next base: position 202,970 of record VWZG01004521.1, on the reverse strand, counting down.
CCCTTTTCTGCTGCTTCCCCTTCACTGTTCAGGCAGCAGAGCCAACTCCACATCCATTTTTCTTGGAAAGCTATTCTGTAGCCTCACCCCTCTCTCTCAGCAGGTTCTTCCCAGGGTTATTCCTGAGTTTTTCTTGCTCAGCAGAGCCCGGGTGCTCTGTCATGCACAGCCAGGCAAGGTTTGGGCACTGCCAGTGCCCTCCGTGCTCGGCCATCCCTTCCCTCTCCCTTTGGGACTTGCCGAGGGCTCCTTGGCACGGTGGGTTTCTCCCCAGCACAGTGGGGGGATTGTTGGGGTGTCTGTGCAGGGCCGGGAGCTGGTCTGGGTGATCCTTGTGGGTCCCGTCCAGCTCAGCATGTTCTGTGATCCCAGTTCTGGCAGGTGGCAGTGCCCCTGCCCTCTTCCGTGCCAGTTGGTGATGCCCAAGGGCCGGTGCTGCCTGTGCCTTTGCCATGTTCAATGCTGGCATTTATCCGGCTGCAAACAAACCAGAGGCGCTGCCGTTTTCCTTTGGAAGTGGATCCCAGGGCTGTCGCCGGGTCCAGGGCTGCTTTTCCATGGCTGGAATTCCCCAAGTGTGTTGCAGCAGCACTTTCTGCCCCGAGCCTCGGTGCCAACATAAAGGATTTATTTCTCAGCTCACAGCCGTGACCCTCCTCAGCCCCATTGCTGAGGTGGGGCTTTGGGTGCTGGGGGGGCTCTGCTCGGGGGGTCCTGTGGCACTGGGAGCCCCATTCCCGTGCGATCCCATGGCTGGGGGGGTTTGTGTGACCCTCGGGCACGAGCGATGTCTCTGCTCCAGGCGTGGGGCCATCCCGCACGATGGCCGTGGGATGCAGCCGGGGCAGGGGACACGCTGGCCGGGGGTCCTGGTTTGGAGCCCCCAGGTCTGGTGGCACCCAGGGGTGCTGGTGGAGCTGCCAAGGCTCTCGGTGGTGACCGTGGGGCCGCTCCGGCCACGCCGCTGGCGGCGTTCCGGGGCCGAGGGGCTCGTGGGGTCTTTGTGTTCCTGCTTTGAAGCTCCGGTCTGAAAGTGTTGTAATGAGATTTTATTATGTATTCTGGCAAGGTCTTGTTATTTTGTGTGTGGATTTATTGTATAATGAATTGAGTGATTTTGAAATGTTTTGTGCAACGCTTTTTTGGAAAGGACATTGTATTTTGTTTATGGGATGTGTGAGTTTTTATGAAACTTTATTTAGCTTTTAGCAAGAATAATCTTTATTCAACAAATAGTGCAAATAAATCTTTAATTGAACAAATATGTGCCAACTTTCAAACACAGTAACAAACAATGACATGAAACAAGGCAACTTTGGAACAATATACAACTTTAAACATAGTATTAAAAAAAAAAAAAAAACAACAAAACCAAAAAAACCAAAAAAGACAAAAACCAACCCAAAACCTTTAACAAAGCAGATTTTGGGCTGTGTAGAAAGGCAGCAGTTCAGCGCACGTATGTGGGACCTGCCAAGCTGGAGGGAGAGGGGCAGGGAGTGTGGTGTGGTGCCTGTTGGTTTGCTGGCAGTACCCAGGGCTGGGGGGCTGCAGGAGCGGGCACTGCCAGTGTGTGCTGGGCTGGGCTGGGACTGGGCTGGGCTGGGCAAGTGCTCGTAGCTGGGGGGCCACCAGGAGTCGTGGTCTGCAGCACAGCCAGCAAGTGTTCCATACGCGTCCCTGTCCTTCCTCACCCTCCTTCCTGGGGCAGGGACACCTCCAGCCCTGCTGGGAGAGTGGTCTGTGCTCTGCAGGGTTGGGGCTTTGCCTCTTTGCCCTTGATGTCCCTGTCCCCCCCGTGCTGCTGCTCTGCCCTGTGCTGGCCCTGGCTCAGCCTGGGAGGTGGTTTGAGCATCCCCTTCTCCTCCCTCTTTCAGAGCCCCCTACCCCAGCTCAGCTGTCCCTTGGGTTGGACATGGAGCTTCCCATCCCCTGCAGTGCAAACAGCACTGGAAGTCTGTCTTGGGATGGGTCTCCCTGGACCCCTGCCTGTGTCCCAGCTGTGGGACCCTCAGAGTTGTATCATGGGTGATTGCAGAATGGTCCATACCTCTTGTGTGGGGTTGCTTTCCTGGAGCTGTGGCTCAAGACACTGTGGTCCCTCCTGCCCCTTCTCCCTCGTCTCAGTGTATCACAGAGACTTGGAACAGTTTGGGTTGGAAGGGATCTTAGAGGTCGTCTCATCCCACCCCGTCACGGGCAGGGACACCTTCCCCTATCCCTGGTTGCTCCGAGCCCCGTCCAACCTGGCCTTGGACATTTCCAGGGATGGGGTGGCCACAGCTTCTCTGGGCACCCTGTGCCAGTGCCTGCCCACCCCAATCTTCATCCTTTGTCCACTTCCATCCACCTGTGAAACTGTCATGTCCTGAGTTTTGGGGCCATTCTCTTCCTAGTGAGTAAAAAGACACCAAGATGTTGAAGCGCAGGCAGTGAGTGGGCTGTGCTGTTGGGATCCTGACTCTGCTCTGGGCAGTTCTGGGGCCATCCCAATCCTCCAGGAAAGGTTTTCTGGAGTTCTCCAGCTGCAGACCTGTGACCTGCAGAGCCCCAGGCTGCTCCAGCGATGGCAGGGGTTGCAGGTCCCCTTTGTGCCTTTATCAAAGCCAGGTGTGGAAGCCTAAGCTGCACCTGTGGAAGCTGCAGGCACCTGTGGAGCTGCAGGACTAGGGCTTGCATGTCAGGTTGGTACCAGCTTGGCTGGAAATTGCTGGAAAACTCTCAAATCCACCATGAAAGGGTTTAGAAAGAGGATAGAAAACCAAAGGGAGGTGGTTTGTGATACCTAGAAGCAGGCTCGGAGTATTTTGCATTCTCCGGCTCTGATAAATCGTTTTCCTCTGTCAAACTTCCTTTCACGATTTCTTTATCAGAAGTCAGTATTTGCAATTGGTTCTGGATTTCTCAGGGTTTGCATCAACTCTATAGCAAGAGTTTACAATATCCAAATTTTCATCTGTCAAACATAGTCAAGTCTCCAAAAAACCCCCTTTTGCAGCCTGATAAGTGACTTTTATTCCTCTTTTTACCTACAGGGCTCCCACAGCATTTGTTTCACTTCATTTTTCGGTTGGTCTTTAGGGAACAAGGTCAGATCACCTTTCTGTTTATTTCTTTAATAATCTGATCCCAGTGGATTTCCTTGTTCCCGTTATGGATTATATTTTTCCCTTTACATCCATAGAAGAGTTCCAGGCCAGGTTGGACAAGGCTTGGAGCAACCTAGTCTAGTGGAAGGTGTCCCTGTCCATGGCAGAAGGTTGGAACAAGGTGATTTCTAAGGTCCCTTCCACCCCAAACCATTTATTCGATTTATTACTGAAGATGCTCAGATAGCTGCTGCTTTTCCCTGGAATTTCCTTTATTGATGACAAAATAACTTATGGCAGGAGAAGACCAAACTCCATGTGCAGGTGACTCCCCTACACTTTTAATCCCCAGAAATGTAATCCCTACTATTGCTGCTTTCTGTGGGTAGTTTTATGTAGTAAAGCCATTGTTTGGGGAGGAGGATTTTTAGCCCTTCATTGGCCTTTTCAGCCCCTGAAATTGTAACAAAAGAGCTTTTCTTCTAAAAGTGAGCTATGGAATTGGGTGTTAATGGAAACAAATTAATGGTGAATGGAAAATTCCTTCTGTCTGTGTTGTGCCATTCTCTTTTTAGAGCACAAACCTACCAGACCCCTCTGAGGCTGCCCATACTTGTCCAGGAAGGATAAATGAGACTTATGTTTCCAGAACTGGGAGCTGGAGGCATCTCTCCTCTCCATGTACCCTTGGGTTGAACCCACCCAACCTTCAGACCTTTGTGTGGCCCCAGAAGGACCCAGCCCTGTTCTGTGCACCCGCCTCGCCTTCAAAGGCCCCTTCTTCTTTGGGTTTGGTCTCATTTTCTCTTTCAGGCAATCATAGAATCCTTTAGGTTGGAAAACCCTCTGAGATCATTGAGTCCAGCCATCCCCCAGCACTGCCAAGGCCACCACTGACCATGTCCCCAAATGCCACATCTACACGGCTTTTAAATCCCTCCAGGGATGGGGACTCTACCGCTGCCCTGAGCAGCCGTGCCAGGCCTGGACAACCTTTTCCATGAAGAAATTTTCCCTAATATCCAACCTAAACTTCTTCTGCCACAACCTGAGGCCATTTCCTCTTGCCTTGTCACTTGTGAGAAGAGTAATTCTCCCCCAGTCTCAGCTCTTTCTTCTCTCTTCCACATTGTGATTATTTCATATACCCGGAGAATCTGGTCAAGATTCTTCCTTTTTGACTACAAATTTAGCTACAGAGCAAAGCTCCAGGCTTTGCTTTCCATTTTGAATCCTATTTTGGGCCTGCTTTGGGTGGACTTCACTCTTGAGAGAGCCCTTCAGAGCAGGAGATGGTTGGACTGGGGAGTTTTTCACCCCAGTCTATAAATGGGAAGGTGTTGGTGCTGAGGAGCCTCCATGGCCAAAGTGGCAGAGGTGGCTGAGCCAACATTTTCCAACCAGATCTCCTGGGATGCAGCCTGGTGTGCTGAGCCACCGTGTCACCACCTCCAGCCACAGCTCTGCGACTTCCCTACAGCTCTTGTTGGCTCTTCTTGCCTTTAAAACAGAGCCAAAAGGCCAACGGGGGAGGAAAACACCTGCCCGGGCTGTGTTTTGAACTCCGTATTAGCTCAGGAGATCAATGGGCTGATGTCCACGCCGAAGGGATCAAGGGAAGCCACTGATGTGCCAGATGTGTGGTGGGAACATCTGCCACCTGCATGGCCGCGGGAGCTGAGTGGCTGGAGGTGCTTTGCCCAGGATTCCTCATCTTCCCTGAGGGCAGCAGGGACATGGTGCCTGAAAGGGTCTCTCTCTCTGGTAAATCCTCCTTTTTCCTTAGGGTAGTACATGGCTTGAATCTGTAGAACAGCCAGTGATGGTGTTGATAGACTTGTTTGACTGGTGATTGGGTTTTTTTAATTACTTCATTTCCCGTTTAATGAGGAGAGTATAGTTCCCTGTAGGACCCAAGTAGGAGCATCACAGCTGTTTGTCCTGCTGAGCTGGAGCTCCAAACACACGTGGTGTCCAAGCCTTCATCCAGCAGAAAGCGGGATGGTGACCTTGCTGTTGGGAGCCATCAGCATGGAGAGGATCCACATCTGCCCCTCTGGATGAACCCCCTGAGCATGCACAAAGGAATGGGATGCTCCTTGGGCTGAGGCTGTGTCACCTCTGCTCCCGTGGCAGGTGATGTAAGGATCAGGATCTGGCATTGGGACTGATGTCCTTCCAAAAGGCAGGAGAGAAGGAGCACTGGCGAGGTCTTGGTGCTTGGACAGCCCTGGCCAGTTTGGAGATAGGTCTCAGTTAAAGATGGTGAGGTCCAGAGCTACGGGCCAGTGTCCTGCTGACCAAGGTGCTGGTGTTCACGTTCCTGCCTCCCTTCCCTGTGAGGAAGAGGTTTTCCTTGTGCTCATGGACTGTCTCCAAGTGCCTTTGCGGGTCCCCCCGTGTCAGCCCTGGTGCGTGGCTGCTGCTCTGCAGGGTGAGGGCTCAGGGCTGTGGTGGCTCTGGGTGAGGGCTGTTCCCACATCCCTGTGGCATGTGCAGGTGTCTCTGTGTCTCAGCACTTGCTGCTGGCCACTTTTCCCTCTGACAGACCAGAATCCAGTGCAAGCCTTGGCTGCTGCAGCCCTGCTGTAACTCATATCAGCAGATCACCTGCTCCCACTTGGAAGTGGAAAGTCTTCTCTGGCTCTGTGTCAGCAGCGTATCAGCCTGTGAACATGTTGGCAGGCAACCTTCCCCTTGCTCAGGCTGTTGGATCACAGGGGGAGGATCAACCAGATGTCCTCAAAATCCTGCGTGTCCTGTAGCTGACCTGCAGCCAGCAAGGAGAACTTTGCTGCTCGGCTCTGTGTCTGTGGAATCTTCCCCAGGTCTCATAAAGACAGGATTTCAGATCTCTCCGTTCCTCCTGCCTCTCCTTGGTAGGTGCTGGGCTCCAGTCTCCTTTGAGATGCAGGGTTGGGTGGAAACTTATTGCATCCATGTGGAAGAACAGAAAGGGGCTGAGATTCTGCAGGTACTGCAAGGAAGATGTTTGGCACTTCAGCTGTTTTGCCATAGGGTCTTAAAAAGGGGGATCAGGGCAGCAGGGCTTGGAGGATGTCAATGATTCAACTGAAGAAATAATGTATTTTTCCAAGCGTGGCATTTAAATGGTGCTGGATAAGCAGAAATAGCATGCAGTATCCATGGTACCTGTCTGCAATAGCTCAGTGGCAGCCCCAGACCAGATGTGGAGGTTTTGGGTTCCAGACCATCCCCTTGCTCCAGGATCTTCCTTTGGAAAGAATGTAACGTTCCATGCCAGCAGCTTGTACTGCCCCAGATATCCTCCTCCTGCTTTTGGGATGAAGATTTCGATCTCGACCTGCACTTAAACAGCATCTTAATGAGCTTATGGTTCAAAGCTATTTATTATCTGTTATAACAGGCCTTTTATTCCACTGGCAGGCTAATTTGCATGGCTTGTTGTAATTAACACCGTAAAATGTTTAAACAAAAGTACAGCTCGAAATTAAATTTACAGGCATTGAATTCAATAGCATTCGAATAAACCTTTGATTTGTTTTTCTCCTTTGGCAAGAAAATGATTAGCTCAAATTAAATTTAGGAAAGGCTTTCGACTTGGAATGAGTAGTTTAATGAAAAAAAGGCATCCCAAACTGCCGGAGCAGCTCGGGGGAAAGCCGGGATTTCACTTGCAGAAGGCTCTTGAAGGGAAACTCCGCTGTTTGGGAAGGGAAGGGTGAGTGCCCCAAAAACCTGTGTCACCCACTGCTGGCAGGATGTGGCTTGACTTTCTGTTTTTCCATGCTCTGACACTATTTTGGAGGCACTGGGGGGTTTGTATGGAGTGGGACAGAGATGGATTGATGGAATTGCTCCCTGGAAGTGTCCAAGGCCAGGCTGGACAGGGCTTGGAGCAACCTGGGCTGGTGGAAGGTGTCCCTGCCCATGGCCAGGGGTGGGATGGGATGTTCTTTAAGGTCCTTCGTTCAACCCAAACCGTTCTGGGATTATTTTATGATGGTTTGGAAAATCACCCTGTAGCTGATTTGTGGATGAAGGGGGTGGGACTTGCACCATATCCCCTCCCTCCATTCCTGGGGGCTGGAGATGGTGTCCAGGGACAAGGTCATTCTGGAAAAGCTTTTTTTCACACTAGAAGAGGCTTCAACATGTTCATCCCCAGATGAAGTCATCAAACCCAGGCTATTGCTGCTCTGATTTATGCAGGAAGTGTTACAAAAAAATTATATTGCGAGAAAATGGTCTCTGGGTGAGGTTTAGATTCTCCTCTATTGTTTTGGATTTTGGTTTTAGTGTTATGGCTGTGATTTGCATAGTTAGAACTAATTTGTAGTGTCTGGGCCCAAGGCTCGGAGGGGTCCATGTGTTGGTGCTGAGCTGCTGGAGAGATTAGTGGGTGAGTACGTGTTCCCTGGGGTCAGGGCTGCCAGGATTTATGGCTTGTGGGCTCCTGGGGACTCATCCAGTTGGTCTGCAGGAAATTATGGTGGTTAAAAAAAATGACGAAGTAGAGTGTAGCATGTCTGGGTCTCTCCTCAAGTCTGCCGAGGTGCTGAGTTGGGGTTGGAGGGTCAGCCACAGCCTCAGGTGGATGCTCAGCACCCCAAGGGTTTTGTCCAAAACCTCTTTGGTGGGGTGTTGTTGTAGAGGATGTTCCATGACAGGTTGGAGCTTGAAAAAGCTTAAAAAGTTAAGAAAAGATCTGTCCCAAAGGCTTGTAGGATGAAAATGGGGGTGGTGATGGAGTGAATCGGGAACTTCAGGTCTTTACCAAACTGCCCAGGAGGTGGTAATCTTGAAGTGGCTTTTACTCCTGAAATCCCTGCTGGATTGCAGTGAAAACCACCAACAAGGACCTGCTTGTGTAGAGGACATGAAAAAACTGAGAGTAAATGAACTAAAAGTAGTGACACCTCGAGGAGTGGTGATGGAAATTACGTTTTCTCAGACAGGTCATGCATAAACTCAACTATTAATTAAATAATGCTTGTCACTGTAGCAGGTAGTTTTCCATGTTGATTTATTCTCTCTTTTAAATATTTTTATTTTTAACTCCATCTCCTCTTTCTCCTCCATCCCCTGGTTGCTTCTCAGTGTTTTCAAACTAAACCTTCAGAAGTTCAAGGGTGCAGGAATGCTCATCAGCTGATACACAGCCTGTTTCAAACCCTGCCAGGGCATTCCAGAACCTTTCTCCTTTGTTTTTCCCCCTCTCTCCGGGCTCTGTGCTTGTGTAGGCACTGTGTTGATGTGTGTTCTTTCTGCAGACCCTGCTGTAAAGTCTCTCAGGCAACATCTGAGTTCAAGCTGGTGAGCCCACGTGCAGGTTTTGGTTGTGGCTCTTGGAAGCGACTCCTGCGATCCCCTCCCTGTCCCGTGCCTGCCAGGAGATGAGTGATGAGCCCCTCGCTGTGCCCAGGGCTGGAGGGGAGTTAAAATTGTTTAAATGCCCTGCAAATTCCTCCTCACCCCCAGGATTGCTGTGCCATTGAGGCTGTGATGGCTCAGGCTCCTGTGCCTGCCCAAGGATGATGATTCCTCCACAGAACTTGCATTTCAATGAGCCTTTTTTTCCTCCTAATCCTAATTTCTTTTTAATTTTCATTTTCATTTGCTATTCATTATCATAAATTATCTCCTTGCTTCTCTGTTTGATCTGTGCCCCAGCCACTGAATGAACTTGAGATGAGCATTGTCCCTCTACCAGAAGACAAAGATGACCTCAAGCTATATGAAAGCTCATGGTTTGTGTCTCGAGTAATTTTTTTTTAATTACTTTTTTGGCTTGCCAGGAGAAATCCAGCCCTTCACTCGCTTGGTGCTGCAGCTTGGGAGCGTTCGCTGTACAGAAAATAAGGATTAATTTTGCACAAGGTGTTTGGCTTTGGGATAAAGTGGAGAGAAGGATCATTGTGCTGCAGCAGCGCCTGCGCACGGGGCACTTGGCTGCTTTAGGAGGGATTTGTCAAGCCCAAACTAGTGAGTTTGAAGCAGGGATAAAGCTTTTCCCCCTCTTTTTGTTTGCTTTTGGGCGCAAAGGGCCTTCTGCTGGGGTTTGCAGCTTAATTCTCTCAATCAGTGATTAACAAAAGGAAAGTTGTGAAATGAGTGAAGACTCAGGAGTTTGGTAATTGTGCCGTTTAGCTTTCTTGAACTCGGAATGAGAGGGTTTTGGTAACATGACAAGCTGCCGTTTATGTGTCAGAGTTTGACATTTGTTTTCTCTAATAGTGTTTTTTAAGAACAGATTTTCCTTGTATTGCATGTTGGTCCCTCTGGCTTCTCTTTCTTCTCTCTTTGGCAATGACGAGTTTGGAGCAACGTTGTTGAGCTTTGGGGGGATCGAGGTGGCAGTTTTTGACTCGGGCAGTGGAGACTCAGTTTTTGGCCGGGTGGCCCTGGTGAGCCGATGTGATGAAGGTGACCCAGATGGGTTCCTTTGCCCCAGCCCATGGTGTGAGGGTGAGTCTGTGACTGCAGCGTCGGCCGGAGCCGTGCTCGGAGCCGGTCTGGGCAGGGGCGGGAGGGAGACGGGGAGCAGAGCAGCTCCTCAGGGCATCATCTGTAAAACCCAACGTTATTCATCGCCTGCTCCTGAGCGAGAGGCCTCACGTCTGTGGGGTTTGTGTCAGAGGCTTGTCATGGTGTCCCTGGGAAAGTGGGAAAGCGAAGCCTTATACTGGGGGGTGTGGCTTTATAGTGTGGTTTTGTACCAATTTTTGGGAAGTACTGGCAAAGAGTTTGCTCTTTCAATGTGTGTATTGTATATATTGGGGTTTGGGGATGGGGCTCTTTGGGGAAGAGGTGCTGGAATATGGATGAAGCTTTAACTGCAGCAGAGCTGAGGGTCAGTGAGAGGTGCTGGAGGTGCTGAACTTGGAAAGAGGTAGAAGAGCAGCTTCCATCACTGCCTGTTTCTGCTTTCCCCTGCCCAAATTTCTCAGTGTTCTGCTTGCAGAACGTGGTGCTTTTGCACATCCCAGGGTCACTGAAGCTGGAAAAGCCCTCCAAGCCCACAGAGCCCACCCTATGCCCGATGCCCACCTTGTCCCCCAGCCCAGAGCACTGAGTGCCACGTCCTTGGACACCTCCAGGAATGGAGACCCTGAACCTCCCTGGGAAACCCCTTCCAATGCCTGACCACCCTTTCCAGGCAGAAATTCCTCCTGATGTCCCAACTGCCCCTCCCCTGGCACAGCTTGAGACTGTGCTTGAAGTGAAGCACTTCTGAGAGGCTCTCAGTGAGCCCTCGTGCCGCTCCTGGCCCAGGGGGTGCAGAGCAGCTGGTTGTTGTGGTTCTCTNCCACCTTGTCCCCCAGCCCAGAGCACTGAGTGCCACGTCCTTGGACACCTCCAGGAATGGAGACCCCAAACCTCCCTGGGAAACCCCTTCCAATGCCTGACCACCCTTTCCAGGCAGAAATTCCTCCTGATGTCCCACCTGGCCCTCCCCTGGCCCAGCTTGAGGCTGTGCTTGAAGTGAAGCACTTCTGAGAGGCTCTCAGTGAGCCTCGTGCCTCTCCTGGCCCAGGGGGTGCAGAGCAGCTGGTTGTTGTGGTTCTCTGAGCTCTGGTGGGGGTTTGTACCCAATTCCTGGCTGAATGCACGGCACAGGTACCACTCCTTGCATGTCTTGACCTCTGCCCACTTCTAGCAATTCATCCTCCTCTCCTGCCAGACTGCAGGACTTCTGGGACTGAAAGGTATTTCAACAAATCAATCCATACGACTCAACTGCTGTGCTTCTCATTTACTCTGGTAGTTATGTGAGTCAAGCTTTATGATTTACAGTTTCAGATTACAAAAAGAAATGTATAAGAAGATTAAAAATTTTGGCACAGGTGTTTCTGAAGGTAAAATATTTGGCACAATTCAGTTTAGGGAAATACCTAGGAATATTAAGTTTATATTTCTTTTTGCTTGGTCATACACAACTATCAGAAGAGGAGCCTGTTGAGCACCCGTGTGAGAAACAGCAATTTCAACAGTGCCTGAAGTAAACTTGCAATATGTGCCTGCAAGAACTACTCGGTGGTTCAGTTCCCTTTGGGGGGCTGTGCCGAACAGGCTGTGCCAGCGCCGGCGCCTGGCGAGGAGCCGCTGGGGCTGCGGGTGAGCTGATGCGGCGCCGCAGGGGAAGGTGTTGGGACTTGCTGCCTGCACACAAACCGCTGGTTCTGAAATCCCTCCCCGCCTTTGTTCGTGGAAAACTGACATTTCTCTTGGCGTCCCAGGAGGAAGCAAGGTCAGGAGGCTGGGGGGGCTTTGCACGCTCTGGCAATGGGGTTTTTTAGCGGTGAGTTGACTTTTGGGGGTTCCCCCTTGGGGTGCTGGGCATTTTCATCCCTCTCAGATGTTATTTCTGCTTTTCTCTCTATTCCTTGACTCTAAAAGTTGAAAGAGGCCTTGGGTGGCTCCTGCTTTCAAGTGGTGACCCTGCTGCATGAAGTTGGCTGCCTTGGTGCTCTCCCTGACGAGTGATATGTGGGAGCATCTGGTGACAAGGGGGGATCATCGGTGTTGGAGTTTCTCTGGGATCCTTTCCCAGCTCTGGTGAAGTGTTCCCCGTTAATCCCTGCCCTGTGTGTGGAGCTGCCACGTGGAGGCAGAGCAAAGCACTTGGAGCAAAGAAAAGTGGGAAATGGGCTTTTTTGGGGGTCTGGAATATTCCGGTATTGCCAAGTGTATCTGAGTTAGTCCAGTGGGTGTATCTGTTATTTGAGATTGCCTCTGCTCCAGGGCAATACATTCTCCTCCTGCCTCCCTGAGCATGGTTAATTATTTAAATTTAAAAATGCAGCCTGAACCTGGAGGTGAAGGTGCTGCTTGGGGAGTGAGAACTGCTGCCAAAATACCATCATCTAAATGGCGGTGTAATTCCAAAGTAATCCATTTATAAGGCTGTTTTATCGGTAATTTCTATTCTTTGTTACTTCAAGAAGCTTCCTTACGCTTCTTGAGGCTGGTTCCTCATGCTGCTGTGCTACCTCACTTTCCATCTCATCCCTGTGTTTCCTCAGGCTAAGAATAAAAATCAAGTTGTTTGCTCTGCTTGAAAAGCAAAGGAAGGTCAGAAGAGAGTCTGCTGTGACCCAGAGCAAGCGCTGCCCTCTCCTTTGGGTGCTGGGTGTCTGCTCTCTCGGGGAGTTGGAGCCACCAGAAGCCTTTCCCACCCCGGGCACCTTGAGCCCCAGCATTCCCAGCATCCCTGTCCCCACGGGCATCCTCAGGCATTTGCTTTGGCTCATTGCAATGTTACAAATCTCTGCTGTCCTGGATTTTATTTGTGGGTTTTTCAGGCTTAGCAGGTAATGGTTATAAATGGAAATTTGACTGTGCCACGTGGTTTCTGGCTGCAGTAAATTCATTCCCTGCGGGCGCAGGGACATATCCCCCATGTGTTTTCTCCAGTGCACATGGTTGTTTAAAAACATCCATCTGCTTTATCTGCTGTTGTGTTTACAGTTGCCCTTTGTAGTTCCCGGCAGCATCTCCTCTCCTCGGCTTTTGTTTATTTAAGGTTATGGTAAAATCTCCCTCTCATCTGGGGCTGTGGGAGCCTTTCCCAGCCTGGCTGATCCCAGGGGTCAGGGGGATAAATCCTGATACCAGGATCACCCGGAGAGCCCCAGGGGATCCTGGCACTGCTGGTTCCAGCTGGTCCCTGATGCTGCTGCTCCTCACAAGTGGGATTTTAACCAGATCCTGCCCTTGACCTTCCAGGGCCCTGCAGGCAACAGGGCTGATCATTATCAAAAAAACGAAGGGTTTAATCTACTCAATTTGTGGCAAAAGCTGACCAGTGGAAGAATCTTTGTTTGGGTATTGAATTGTGTGATGTCCCTGGTTGTTTGTCCGTCCGGGATGATTTAAGAAACCAGTTACAGCTTTAGAAGGGAAAAAAAAAAAAAGAGAGAGAATACAACAAACAAACCCAAACCAAACTGTCTGAAAAATCCTATGAGAATATATTTGATACTTTTTCCTGGCAAAAGCTAAACATTTTCCATCCTTCTTCAGTTTCAAGCCTTCTGAAGGTTTATGAGTCCTCCTTCAGCACGTGGTGCTGCCTGTCCGTGTCCATGTCCGGGCTGGAGCCACAGGGTGCACGCGTGGGGTGCCCCGGGCACCCCCAGGGCCTTCCCAGTGTTCCTCAGGTTCTGTGTCCCCATCACGGCCACACTGTGACCTGGGCTGACATTTGGAGAAGTTGCAAAATTCTGTCTGTAAACAGTATTTTATTTTTTTTTTCCTAACACTGAGCCCCAAGCGATGTCACTGCTCCACTCGCACGGAAAAGCAGGAAAATACCCCCTGGCTGTAGGAGGGGATGGTTTTCTGAATTTGCCTTCACTGCAGCTTCCTGTCACTGCTGATAGGGCAGTGCCTGGCTGAGACCCTCAGGTGTCACCCCAAGGTGCATCGGAGTTCTCTGGGACCCTGGAGAGGGACTTTGGACAAGGGTTTGCAGTGCCAGGGCAAGGGGGAATGGCTTCCTAATGCCATGGATGGGATGGTTGGGATATTGGGAAGGAATTCCAGGCTGGGAGGGTGGGCAGGCTCTGGCACAGGGTGCCCAGAGAAGCTGTGGCCGCCCTGGAAGTGCCCAAGGCCAGGCTGGACAGGCCTTGGAGCAACCTGGGCTAGTGGAAGGTGTCTCTGCCCATGGCAGGGGGTGGGATGGGGTGGACTTTAAGGTCCCTTTCGACCCAACCCATTCCATTATTCTGCGGTGGCAAATGCCCTGCTCTCTGCTGCTGGAATTGTCTCTTTTCTGGTGCCAAAAGTTGGGTCCAAACCTGCTGGGCAGCTCCGGTAGTCCCAGCCAGCTCAGTCCTCGTTTTAGGAATGGGGCATGGATGGAGCTGTGCAGACATTTTTTTCCCCAACTCCTTTTTTTAGCCTCCCACATTTTTTTAGTCTCCCAGTGCCTCCGTTTGTCCATACAATGGAGAAGCAGCTGCTGCAGAGGCACAGACTTCATCCACCAGCTTAAAATACTACTTAAATACTTAAACTGCTCTCAACAAACCAGTCAAAGCGCTACAAAAGCTTTTTCTTTGGGTGTCAGAAAGTAAGACCATGTGACGAGGGAGCTGGGGCGGGCGCTGCTCTCGCAGCTGTGCCGCAGCTGGGCTGGCTCTGGCCATGGAAACATCTGGATGGCCTGACGGGCCGGCGCGGTGGGAGCTGCTGTGCCGGCTGCTCCTCTCGCAGCCTCGGCTGCTGTTTGAAGCCCAGCGTCGTGCTCAGCACTTCAAAGCTGCAGCAGAAAGGCTTGGCCTGCACAGGCAGCCCCTCTGCCGGTGCTGCTGCGGCTCTGGCACAGCGGGGACCCAGCGGGGACCCAGCGGGGAGGTTGGCGTTGGTTTGCTGGGATCATCTTGGAATTCTCTGCTCAGCCTCCCCATCCCCCTGCGGGTCCTGCTGGCTCAGGCCGGGGGGATTTGGGGCTGGTGGATGGGGATGAGAAGCAGCGCCGCTGCCATGTGGAGAGGGAGCAGGGAATGTTGTTCCCATTAGGAGCTGTCTGGTCCGCGCAGCAGCAAGTGGAGCAGGGTTTGGCAGCCCCAAAGCTCAGCGCGGGGACGGCTGGAGATGTGCACGTTGCTGGTGTTGTCAGATAGCAGCCTGTGGAAAATTCACGTTCCTGAATCCCTCCCAGCTCTTTTCCCATAGTTTCTGTTTCTGCGGCACATCCTGGTGTTTCTCGTGCAGATCATCCTTGAAAGCTTGGTTTGCTGCTGTTCCACTGTACACGGAGGGGTGGGTTGGGAGGTCCCTGGGCAGAGCCAGCAGGAATCCCATGGGCATCCTCTGCTCCCTCAGCTGCCCAGATAACCCAGAGCATCCTCACGAGGGTGAGGGGATGGCCAGCTGGCAGGTGGGGCCAGGCTGCCATCGGCTTTGCTTCCAGAAGGATCTGTCCCTGAAGTGCCATGGGTGTTTTTTCCCCCCACGCTGGGGGTGCCAGGGCTGTGGGAGCTGCTCCCAAATCCAGAGGATTACCCTGCAGCCAGGAGGGGACTAAACAGCAGCATCATTGGGGTTGTTTTTACAATGAGGTGGTAAAACACTGGCACAGGTTGGGCAGAGAAGCTGTGGCTGCCCCATCCCTGGAAGTGTCCAAGGTCAGGCTGGACGGGGCTTGGAGCACCCTGGGCTGGTGGAAGGTGTCCCTGCCCATGGCAGGGGGTGGAACTGGATGATATTTAAGGTCCTTCAGACCCAAACCATTTCCATGATTGTGCAATTCCCATATCTGGCAGGCACTACATTTATCTGGAGGCAGCTTTGGCAGTGCCACATGCGGAGCAGCCCCTGGGTCCTCCCCGGATCCAGGGCTCGAGGGGACGTTCCCTCCTGCCCCCCTGTGTCCCCTTTGCTCCCGAGGAGCCCCCGTGGGCCCCGGAGCTGGGCAGTTTCCCCACGGAAGGACCAACCCTGGCACACCAGGGCACCGCACCCAGCCCTGCCCTGCGGGGACTCGTTCCCATCACTGGGCACTTACAGAGCTGCTAATCCTGTGTGTGTGAGATCGTGGGCTCCTTGATGTTAATTGCAGTGGATTTGATTAATTAGGCAACAAAGCATGACTTATGTGAGCAGATTAATTGCACAGAAGTAACTGGGCAGCCTCCGTCTCCCACCACAATTCCTTGAGTTCCTGCAGGAATGGGAATCGCCATTAAAATCTTCACCCTCCAAGTGGATGGGTGGGTAATAATCTGATGATTTCCCATTGCTGTAGTGGGTTGTTTATCATTGTATTGAATGTAATATTTCATGGATGTTACATTTACAGCAGACTTGTTTTCACTTTAATGGCAATGCAGTTTGATTTGGCTACTTGATTCCCTCCTCCTGTTTCCTCCCCTTCCGTCTTTCTCCTTCCAGTAAAATGTCATAAAAATTAATCATAGCTGAAGGCCAAATTTAACATCCAGATTGAGAAAACAGGATTTTAAAGCCCTTGCGTTGAAAGGAAAAACACATTCAGACAGGAAGTCTTGGGTTTGTTATGGAGCAAGAAAAAGTGTTTATAAAACTTTGTCATAGAATTGTGGAATCACAGAATGGTTTGGGTTGCACAGGACCTTAAAGCTCATCCAGTTCCACACTCTTGCCGTGGGCAGGGACACCTTCCACTAGACCAGGGTGCTCCAAGGCTGGTGCAACCTTGGACACCTCATTTATCTGAACTGCAAAAAGATTTCAAAATGATGAAGATTTTTTGCAGATTTCCCACCAACAGGGTAGGAGTGGGTGTCTGACGGGCAAGGGCAGAGTGAAGTTCATCAGTTCCAAGGTGTGACAGATTTTCTCCTCTAACTTTCTCCCAGAGGGATCATCTTGGTGAGTGAATCCAAACCAGTGCTTTGCTGCAGCTGTTCCCACCTCCAGCAATGGGTTTGTGTAGAATGAAGATAAAAGAATAAATACCAGAGAACTGGAAATTGGCTAAAGAGCCCTGAAGCTCTTTGCTGGAGCAGCACCTAATTTGGGGAATATTTTCTTAGGGGGTTATGACCTTGAGAAGGATTGTGCTGTTGACCTCATGCCATCCTGGATGTACTGGAGAAGATCCAGGTCGTGGAAAGCAAGAGCAAAGGTGCAGATGGAGAAAGCAGAAGGAAAAAATATGTTTGATATTGAATCGCTGAAGGTTGGGTTCCCCCAAAGCAACTGTGCTGTGCTTTATAAAAGTGCCCATATTTTGATAATATAAATGCTAAAATAAGGAAAAAATTGCTGCTGGTACGCAGGAGGAGAAACCGTGACCTCCATATGGAGGGGGACACAGCCCAGCTGGCTGAAAATGGGCCTGAAAAGGACTAGGAGGGCTAATTAGAATGTGAAAAACTGTGAATTCCTGCTAATAGACAGCAGATCCTGCCTGGCACTGGTTCACAGCTAAATCTGATTTCCATGGGAGGCCAAAGGAACTGATTGAAGTTCCTTACCTTGTGCTGATGTTGATACTTCTCAGTGTTTTAACCAGCTTGTTCCCAGCGAGGGGCTCTGTTCCCGCGGCTCTGCCGTGCTGGACCCGCAGGCTGCAGCAGGAATCTCTTACTCCTGCTACCAGTAAAAAATTTACTGCAGGTGTCTTCATATACGGTGTTAAACTCAGCTTTGACCCTGCTCTCCCCACATCTGGGTTGTGTTTCGGCTTTGCCTTCGGTGCCAACAGGTGGAAGGAGTGTGGAGCCCCTGCCGTGGCTGCTGGGGTCGTGTCCATCCCAGGGGCATCCTGTCTCCAGCCAGTGTCCCAGTGGGAGCCACCAGCTCAGGGCAGCTCCAGGGAAAGGTGTCCTGAGACAGGTGTTTGGATGCTGCTGAACCAAATCCCAGTCAGCCAGGGTTGAGGTGATGCTCGTCTGGTGCTCCTGCAGCATCAGGGAAAGTTGTGGTGTACGGGGTTTGGACTGTGCACCTGGTTCCATTTGACACTGGAACAGATTTTCTGTGAGATTTATTGCAGCAACTGCTTTTCTCAGGGTTCCCTAAGTTATTCTGCCTGTGCTGAAGGAATGCCAGAACCTTCCTTCTCCAAAGTTCCCCCCTTCCCTTGTCCCACGAGGAGCAAATCCACCTGCCTGCTGCCTCTGCCGGGGCAGACTTGACATCCATTCACAGCAGGTTCCCTGAGTCAATAGAAAGGAAAAAGCAAGTGGTGTGTCCGGCTGAATCAGCGGTGGAAATATAAATATTTGGTGTGTTGCTTATTGAACTAAGCAAAGTTTTAGATGGGGAAGGTTTAGATTAGAGGAAAGGAGGAAATTCCTTTTTGGAACTGGAGCTGCAGTGCGTGAGGTGAGCACTTCTGGTGTGGATCTGCTTAAAGCTCTGTGACTCGTGACAAGGAGGAAGGGAGAGGGAAGGTTTAGGGCAGGGTTTGGTTCCGAAGGGAAGTTTCCAAGGTGTGTTGTACCCTCCGATGGCAATGAATTCCCTGTGTCTGTCCCTGTGGAATGAGGCTTGGACTGAGAGCTGCCAGTTGGATTGAATGTTCTGTGCTGTAAAATGCAGTGGCTTTCCTGGGTAATGAAGTTAAAAGACCAATGAATGCTTAGGGAAATAGGCTGCCTTCTCATTCATTGTTCCCCAGTGACTGTCACCACAGTCCCTGGAAGGGTTGGCCTTCTCCAAACGGGGATGGCGCAGTCCCTGGCAGAGCCTTTTCAGCCAAGGATGGAGCTGCTTGGCATGGGGAGAGCACCTCAGAACCTCTTCCAAGGGCTGCTGGTGGCATGTTGAGGACTCTGGATGTGCTGAGCTGGGAGTTCCTACCTGCTGGCAGGAGCAGACGCAGTGCCCCTGGTACACTTCTGCGTACGAGGAGCTGAACCATCTACCAAGGTAATTTCTGTTTTCCAGTGGTCAAATACTCCCCTGGCTCTTTGGTTGTCACCTGTGAAGTTCCTCATGAGTACTGGTACAGAGGTGGCTCTGCTGTTACAGCTCCTGCCTGGAGCCATAGCTCAGTCCCTCTTCCCTCCTGGATAAGGTCCTTAACATCACTGGTGCTTCTGTTCTCTAGATTATAGAATAGCTTTGGGTGGAAAAAACCTTTTGAAGGTCCCCATTGAGTCTAACCTTTTGAAGGTCCCCGTTGGGTCTAACCTTTTGAAGGTCCCCGTTGGGTCTGAGAGCCTCAGAGAGGATCCTTGCATGTGGTGGGATCCTTCACGTCCCACCTGATGGATTGTGCCCCTGGGACATCAGGCTTCAGGGTGAGCAGGGACAGAGCAGGGACACAGCTGGTGTTGGCAGGGGACATGAGAGAGACGAAGCAAAAGGGCACAGAAGAGTTCTGGGCACATTTGAGCTTCACGCAGCAAAGAGCTGGTGGTGGAGGGGTTTGTTGTGGGGCATGACCTGCTCCAGAGCCCTGGAAGGGCGTCCAGAGCCAGGCTGGGAGCACCAGCTTTGGGGCAGTGGAGAATGTGAGATCTCTGCTCTCTCCATCACACCCTCTGCTCCTCTCCCTCGTGGCATTTATCATGTTCCACAAGCTCTGCACTCAGGGCTGTGGCTTGTCCTGCGGACAAGACATGGTGTCAAAGTTTTGCCATGTTGAAATGGGAATTGTTTACTCTTTCACTCCTTGCATTTTTATGAGGAGCAAGGAACGATGACAAAAGCAAGACTTAAAATATGTTGAATGGGGTTTCTTTTCATGAAAGCAAAGCTACTCCCCGAGCTTCTTTCTAGTCTGCTTGAAAATAAATTATCTCCTCGATTATGTTATTTTTTTTTTGCACCACGTGTTCCCAGAGGCGAATTTCTGGAGGACAATGGGGCTGATATTCAAGTAGCTGCTACTCTGAACCACAACCTCCGATGGCTGAACTTCAGAGCACCAGAAAAACAACAGCATTGCCTGCAAAGAATGCAGCTGCAGAGCCTGGCCTGGCTGTGAGGCTTCTCACAGGGCTCATCTCCACTCTGCAGACGAAGAGGGAATTTGACTTTAACAATACCCTGAAACAATCGGGCAGGGGGGTGATTTCATGCTTTTTCTTTTTCCTTGGGTTGCTTTAAGACATCGAGCTGTAGCAGAGTGTGGGTTTTTTGATGAGATCCAAAGCTGGCTGGACTTGTTTCCCAGGAGGGATTGGAAGCCACTGGATGCACGGGGTCTCTGCAGGTGTTGTAAGTGATAAAGATGCTCTGAAAGAACACACTTTTCACCAAAAAGGGCTTGTGCACCTGCAGGTTTGAGTGTTTTTCCCAGTTCTGTAGGATGGAGACATTTGTTCTTCCTACCAACTTGGCTTTACCCAAGGCAAAAAGGAATCCACCTTTTGTACATAGTTGTATAGTTTGGGTTATATTTTCTGAGGGATGTGCATGATTTAAGGACTTTGTAGAATGATTGACCAAAATATGCAATTTTAATGGTTTCTGCAGCACCCAGGCATTGGTTTTCTTACTGCACGTGGCTTGTGTGTCCAGCCACAACTCTGGGGTACATTTGGGGTTCCCAGCCTGAGGAAAGCTTCCTATTTTACAGTAAATTAAATTATATATACAAAAAAATGTATATATTTATATAAACCCCCCTACATTTCTTTATTCTTACTCATGTAGGGTGTGGAATGTCCATCCTTACAAACCTGATGAGTGTATTTTGGGAGTTCCTGCAGTGCTCCCTGGACATCCATCCCAGAGCAGCTTTGTCCCATGTTCCCAGTGCAGGCTCTGCATGGAAAATGAGCTCTGTTGTGTGTGTGTGCCTTTGTTTTTCTTTATTTTGCTGAGAGAAACCAAGGTAGAGCTGATTCCCTCGGCGGGACTTGCCCATGCTATTGTTTCCCAGGTTATTTTGAGGTCTGGCTTCCCCTGGGATTTTTCCTCTCTTGGCTTTTTGACCTTTCTGCATCCTATAGTGATTCTCCTGATTAAAATGACCAAGTTGTAATGGCTTTACACGGTGTTTCTAAAATTAAAGTTAATGTTGTTTCTAAAATTGAAGGTAATTTGAGGCTTTAGGTTGGGAGAGGAGGGAAAGGAGGATTGTTCAGAGTTTTCTGTCGCGGTGGTGGAGCCGTGCAGGGAAAACACCTGCTCCCTAAAGAGAAGTTGTGTGTGTTGGGCTGCTCCAAAGGGCTCTGGCAAGTGCTGAGAGAGGCTGAGAGAATCAGTTCTCTGTGACTTTGAGGATGAGGAGTGTCAGTGAAATCATGGACTGGGTAGGAATTCCTTTGAGACCTCCCCAGAAGGGATGGTGCCCCAGTCCCATGGGCCACAGGGTGATGCAGAGGTTTGGCTGGGAAGGGACTTTAAATCCCACCCAGTGCCACCCCCTGCCATGGGCAGGGACACTTTCCCCCAGCCCAGGGTGCTCCAAGTCCCATCCAACCTGGCCTTGGACCCCTCCAGGGATGGAGCAGCCACAGCTTCTCTGGGCACCCTGTGCCAGGGCCTGCCCACCCTCCCAGGGAAGAGTTTCTTCCCAACATATTTCTGGTGTCTCGGGGATGTTGAATGGAGAAAGCAGTGCTGCCCTTTGGAGAGTGTCCCAGCCGGACACAGGCGGGCGTTGATGGCAGTGCCAGCAGCCCCAGTGTCCTCCCTCCCACTCGGTGACCCCTGGACAAGGGAGCCCTTGAGCCAGCCCTGACCTTCCCCAGGGTGGGGGCTCTGGCTGAGCAGGGCATTCCGGGCAGGCTTCCTTACCCTTTGCCCTGTCCCTGCTCCCCAAGGGATCAAAGCCCCCCCTGCCTGCCACTCTGAACCTCCCTGCGCAGGGTTAAATGCCAATATTTGCATAATGAAAAGCCCTGTGGAATTATCCCCTCGGACAGCCCCCTGCCTCTGCTCACACCAGTTGTGTCCATTCCCAGGCTGAGCGTGGAGTCCTGGGTGTCACTTCTCCAGGAAAACACGGCTTTGTGGGAGTTGTCTCAGAGCAGCCACTGCTGTGGTCACAATTGCTGTCACTATAAACAATGCTGGGTTTATTGTTTTATTTTCTAAGTAAACAGGTGTGTTTCAGACATTCACCCTCACTATCATTTCTCTTTCTGGCTCAGCCTTACTGGAAACACCAAGTTTAATGGGCAGATTCCCTTCAGCCAATATTTAGTGTTTTCCTCAGTGATAAGTGACACCAGAATAAGACCTGGGTGAGAGCAGAGCGGTGGGGCTGGGGTTGTTCAGCCCAGAGGAACCTGTTTGCTATGACATCACTGGGGTTGTGCCGCTGCAGAATCTTCTCAGGATGAACATCTTCAGGTTTCAATGTCACTCTGGGAGCAGTTCGTGTGTCACTTGGCCAGATCCCCAGGGTTTGGGGGCAGGAAGCTGCACATCCCAACAGGCTGCTTCTCCATTTTCAGTGCCTCTATTTCATCTTTTTTGGTAAAGCTCCAGTAAGGGATCCAGGAATAACATCATTTCATTGACATTGTAACGTGAATTATAATGCAGTTTGTCCCTTCAATTAGTTCTGCAATGTTTCAACTGGAGTTAAATAAGTGGTTGAAAGAAAATCCACTTCTTGCTCATCCCTTGCCTTGCTCTGCTGTGCCTGGGAAGGTGCTGGTGGTGCTCCCAGGAGCTCCAGTGCTCCATGCCTGGGGCAGCCCAGTGGGATGGGGGAGCTTTGGGGAGGTGGGCACAGGGAGCTATGCCCCTTGTTGTTGCTGTTTACTCCTTGTTGTAAACTAGAGCCTTCAGCTCTCCAGCCAACCCTGTGATTGTCCCTCCTTAGGTCGGTATATTTTACTCATTGTTGCTTTTGGGGGTGTTTAAAAGCCTAATGGTGCCTGTGGTGAGGCTTTGGGGAGCTGATCCCACGTCATCCCACAGAATTCCAGGGTCCTTTCCGCCCCCACATCATTGCAGTGACAAAACCCCAGGAATTCTGCAGGCAATGCAGACCTGCCTGCACACGGACAGAGTGAAACAGCAACACCTTGAGAACCTGAGAAAGGCTTTGGGGGTTTCTTTGTGGGAAACCAAAGGGTTTCCAAACGCTCCCGTTGATGGGTCTGCACTGGAGCTTGTTGGAGTAGAGCAAGATGCAGGTGTGAGCTCTGAATGAAGCAGGACCGGGGTGCTCTGAGGTTGGAAGGGAGGGCGTGTGCATGGGAAATAACTTGGGAATGGCCTGGAGAGGGGAGGGGAGAGCTCAGGGGCTTGGCAGAGCACAGTGGCCTTTAGGGATTATTGCTGTTGACAGGGACTTTTATGGGCTTAGCCAGCAATTCATTGGAGGTGTTCATTCTTCTCTGCTCTTTCACAGATGCTTTTGGTGCCACAGGTTCTGTTTGCAGAACAACAACGTGCTTGACAACCTTTAAGGCTGCTTTTTGAAGCCTCTTGGTTCTTGTCCTGGCCTGTGTTTGGGTTTTCTGTGTATTTGTGGCTTAACTGTGATGGGGTTTCTTCAGCATCAAATCCCTGGTCCTGGTGAGAGCAGCCCTGGCTGCTGGTGGATGCAGTAACACACAGGAGGTGTTTGGGCCCTAATAAATCTTTGAATTCCTTAGTTTATGAAGTGGGAATAGCTGGGGAAAACGCCTCTGGTGATGAGCTGCCGTGCCCAGGGGTAGCTGGGAGACTGGATTCTTAGCCCGAGTTCCAATATCTGGGTCAAAATGTTGATTTAAAAACTGTTAAAGAGTTTTGAAGGCAGCAGCAATTTTTTCCTGAATAAGAAGTCACTACATAAAATGTTGACCTCCTGGCAAAGCTTGTGTCATAAATGTCGTTGCTCTAGGTTTAAAGTGTTAATTTATGTGGTATATTGGGTTGGATTTAAAGGTCCCTGAAGACCTTTGAATCTCAGTAGCTAATAAGGCTTGCAGAAGAGAGCTTGAAAGAGGAAAAGCTTACTGGCAGTGAGTAATGCTGGTGAAAGAGCTCCAGGATTGAGCAAGTTTTGCAGAGAATACTTAGAAATGATCATGTAAGCCTTCGGGGTGTTTGATTATTTCCAGCTATAGATGCCCGTATGTCCCTGTCCTGCAGCCCCCCATTCCTGAGGGAAGGATTCTCCCTGCTGAAATCCCTCAGGCTGAGTTTTCCCAAGTCTTAGAGCACTTCCAAGGGGACACAGCTCCTTGGGATGAGCTGAGCATCCCTGAGCGGCTCTCCTGCACTCTCCCTGATGGAAAGGATTTGGTGTTCAGGCTCCAAACCCTCAGCTGGGCTAAACTAGCCTTTCAAAGATGCTTAGATTTGTCCTTCCTCTTCCAGCTGGCCTTGCTGAACTTCTTTCACCCCGAGGAGAAGCTGCACGTTGGAGAAGAAGGGAGACGTGTCCGCCGAAACAAAAGGAGTAAAGGCAGTGAAGGGCCCGACGGTGAGTCCTGCTCAGCTTCCCTCTGATTTTGGTTCCTTCCAGATAAGGAATTCCAGGAGTTTTGATTTCTGCAACTGTGGGTCAGGTAGTTTTGTGTGAATTGATGCTGCTTAGGAATTCCATCCTTGACTCCTCTGACAGTGAGCTCTGTGCTCGTTTAAGGCTGTAATTTGTACTTTTATGCCTTTATTTGTTGTTCTGCACACCTGTCTCTGCTTAAAATCATCAAGGAGCTATTCATAATCCAACAAACAGCTGGGAACATCTGGATCATGAAATGGTAACCGCTCAAAGGGGGTTTTGCGGTGCTGGGGAGTCTCAGGTGGGTTCAAAGCCCGTGTAAAGGGAAGTCAGAGTTGTACAGAGCTTGGATTAGAAGAGTGGAAAGGCACCTGATTTCAGTGTGAGGAATTGAATTTCCAGTACTGCCTTTCTATGATTGTCACGACTCTAAGACATGAGCATTTCCTCCTGGAAGAGCTCCCATGCTTCCCAACTGCAGGAATGCACAGGTGCCCTTGTACGTGGAGAGGAGAAAGGACTGGATGCCAGGGACAGTGGGGAAGGGAATGATGGAGCAGTGGGCTGGGTGCCTGCTAAGCCTGAGTCCTGACTGTGTTATAAACCTCTGGGCTATCTTTAGTTTTTCTGCCTGGCTCCCTGAGTTTCCCACTCCCCTGAAACCTTTGCAGTTTCACAGTGGAAAATCATTTCTCTGTGGCTCTGCTCCAAGAAAGAGCTTGGTGAAACTCCCTGGACTCCTTTTCCCCGGGATGCTGACAAGGATGATGCATTTGGTACAGACTCCCTGAGTGACTCCAGCTCGATGTGGTCCATCATCTCCGGCGCTGGTGTTGCTTTGGAGCTCAGATGGCTCAGGCAGGATCCCACTCCTTTTCCACTGACTCCTTGAAATCTATCCTGGTGTTTCCACCGCTCGCTGGTGCCGGTAGCAAATTCCCACTGGATGTGAGTGGTGTTGATGGAGAGCTGCTGGCAGATGTTGGGAGGGATCAGCCTCGTCCCCCAGGCTGCCTTTGCACTGCCAGATGTGCAGAGAAACACTGCAGGGGAGAGGGAGATGCTGAAAGTTGGGGTCTGACAAAGGCTCTGCTCCTCATCCTTGTGCCTGGCTGAAAATGTGTCGTACTTTTATGACTGGCATCCCTTCCTCAGATTTCCTTTATGCTCCCTGGATGCTCAGAGTTGAGTCTCTCCAGAAATGCAGGGAAGGGAACGGAGCTGGGCAGGGGCTGGAGCAGCAGGAGCGGCTGAGGGAGCTGGGGGGGCTCAGCCTGGAGAAAAGGAGGCTCAGGGGGGACCTTCTGGCTCTCTGAACTCCCTGCCAGGAGGGGGGAGCTGGGGAGGATAGGGCCCTGCTCCCAGGGAACAGGGACAGGAGGAGAGGGAACGGCCTCAGGATGTGCCAGGGCAGGGACAGGTGGGACATCGGGAGGGATTTCTGCCTGGACAGGGTGGTCAGGCCTTGGAAGGGGCTGTCCAGGGAGGTTTGGAGTGCCCAGCCCTGGAGGTGCCCAAGGCAGGACTGACCGTGGCACTCAGTGCTCTGGGCTGGGGGACAAGGTGGGCATCGGGCACAGGGTGGGCTCCGTGGGCTGGGAGGGCTTTTCCAACCTCAGTGGCTGAGATTCTTACCTGTGTCTTTTTGTAAATTAAGGATTTTGATCCCATAGCAGATGGAGATGAGAAAATCACCATAGGGGCAGGTCATTGTTCCTCATGGCTTTGGCAAGTGGTTGCCTCACGTTTGGCCATGATGGTTTTATTGGGTAGAGCTGCATTTAACAAGTGAGGGCTGCCAGGGCAGGGACTGACCTTGTAACAACCGTAAAATCAATAAACAAACAGAGCCTGTCCTTGGGGAACTTGTGCTGTTTGTTTTAGACCTGCGTGAAGGAATCTCGGTGCTGGAGCAGGGCAGTGAATCATTGCACTTATAAATAAAGTCCTGTCACGGCCCTGATTACACCGTTTTCTTCATGAGTTTTGCAAAGGGAAGGTTGATCAAATCTTTGATCTCCAAAGAGCCTCCAGAAGATAAAAGTGGATGAACTGTAAATTCCCAGAAGGAAGGAGATGTGCTTTCCACTTGAGGCCTTGCTAATATTTGTCTGGAATTAATTTGATGAACTTTCAAGTCCTTTCACACATTCAGTGAAAGACCAAAGTGATCCAAGTGTGGAAGTCATGTTTGGAGGGAGGCTGCTCCATCCCTTCACAGCTCTTCTTGCTCATCTTGGTACCCACAATGGACTGGCTTTGAAGATTTATGAAGACCAGAAACAACCTGGTTTCTCTCCTAAAAGCTTTTTCTTTAGGAAAAGTTGCTTTCAAGTCTTTTGCTGTGTAAAACAGGAGGGATTGGGACAGGGCAGAGCTGGTTCTGTGCGGCCAGGGGAGGGCGATGGCCATGGCTGTGCCCAGAGCACGGAGCCACAGGGATGGGATGTGGGAGGCCACGAGCAGCAAAGCTGCTTTGGTGCCTCTTTGTCTAAAGAAACCCAAGAGGAATTGTGTGTGAGGTCAAAGCCATGGGTTGGATCCTGTGGCTCCCAAACATGACTCCGGCATTCCAGGGGCTGCTCCTCTGAGGACTCTGGTTTCAGCCCTCTGACCGGCCTGCCATGGTTTATGATGGTGTTTGCTCTATTTTGGTGTGTGTCCCCCACACGCAGTGCCCTGGAGCCAGTCAGAGCAGCCGGGGTTGTGTCCTGGCCGAGGTGCCAACTTGGCTGCCCCTCCACTGTCCGTCTGTCCATCTGTCCATCCAGCCTTGGGACACCCTGTGGGATTACTGGGGGCCGATGCCTGTCCCAGTCCTGGGATCATCCTCTTTAAGCCACTTTCCTGTCCGTGCCACCAAACCCAGCCCTTGCCCACCTTTATAAACCACTACCAGTTTTTCCTGCTTCTCAAGCACCAGGGTTGTCCCTTTTACCCTCTATTTTGAGTGTATTTTTTCTCCTCTGTGTTTCCAACTCCACCTGTTGCTTAATTCCCTTTAGTTCCCTAAAAGCTGCCCCTCTCCAATGCCTCTTCTCCCTTTTCCCCTCTGCCCCTCCTTCCCCTTTGCCCTGGTGTTTTTATGCTGCTGTGGAACCGCTGTTGCTCCCAGATGAACAAATCATTCTGGAGCTGCTAATTAGCAACAGTTGTGCTAAAAGGACCCATCAAGAATGTTAAATTAGTCCACTTTTAAATAAACTGGGTATGAAATGTTAGATCTCAATTCCCAGAGTGCCAGTAAAAATGCTGCTGGCTCTTTGCTAACAAAGCCAAAATCTGGGAGTAGCATGGTTGTAACTACAGAGACAATTCCGTGCTCTTGAGGTTATAAATAATGACAGAGCATTTACAAAGCAGATGTCAATAGGACTCCTTAAAAAACATTGTTTTAAACAAATAAAATAGTTTCTTTTTCTCCTACTTTCATCTCTGTTCCCAGTTAGATCCCTGCCGGGCTGCTTTCCTGGTTTCTGGGCTTTTTGCTTTTTGCATTTGGGGTTGTTGGTTGAGGTTTTTTTCCCCCTTCCTAGATTTTTTCATACTGAGCTTGGTGAGAAACATCAGGGATTGTTATCCAGGCTTTGATTCAGAGCAGGGCAGCTGGGTGGAGGCTGAGCAGATGGCTGTCCTTAAGCTGACAACAATTTGGTTCCTACTACTTTGGCAGTTCTTCCTGCCGAGGAAAGTCCTGGAGGAGAACTCGAGGGCTTCAGCTCTGCAAGTGGCTTTTGGTTGAGAGGGAAATTGAATTCCGAGGGAGGAGAAGCTCCTCCTGATCCCTCCTTCTACCTGGAGCTTTGGAAGTGATGCAGCAGCTACAGGGGTGCAGAGTTTCATCCTCTTAGGATTTGCACTGTGGTTTTATAGTGGATTTAGGGTGATCATAGGGTGGGTTTAGGATGAGTTTAGGATGGTCTTACAGTGGTTTTAGGATGGATTTAGGATGTTTTTAGAGTGATCTTAGGATGGTTTTGGCGTGGTTTTGCAGGTAGCTGATGCCAGAGCCTGGCTTTTAGGGTGGTTTTAGGCTGGGTTTTGGATAGGCTTAGGATGGTTTAGCAGGTGGTTAATGCCAGCTTGGCTCTTAGGGAGGTTTTTGGATGTTTTTCCCATAGTTTAGGAGCCTGGCTGGGGGTGCCTGGCTCCTGCTGGACAGCCCCGATCCCGCAGGTGGTACGTCCCAGCTATCCCCATCCCCAGCCTGGCAGTGCTGACCATACAAGAGCACTTTTTTCTCCCTTTTTTTTTTCTGATATCCAGATCACAATAGCGACTTTTCCTGCTGGCTTCCTCTCCTGTGGAAAGAGCAGGTTCGTCCCTCTGCCTCCAGAACAATCAGTGCCTTTGTGTCGGCTGGCCGGGTGCAATTCCCAGAGCCCCGGCATTCCCAGAAACGCAGATGGATGCAGGGCGATAGAGCCTCATTGTGCTCCGCAGCCATGGTGATGAGCACGCAGTAAATACAGAACATTTCCTGGAGACTAGAGCGCAGGAGAAGCTCCCAAAGGGAAAGGCTCACCACAGAGTGCTCTCTCTCTGTGATTCCCCCCGACGCGGGAGAAAGGGGCAGTTGTGATGATGTTTGCATCTTTGGGAACAATCTTCATCCCTCTCCCGGGGCATTGCTGTCAGCATTTGTTATTACGGTGATAAAATTAAGGCTGCAGTTTATATACAGATCCTTATCTACGTGTTATTCCCAGGCTTATGATAACAGGGATCTGCGTAAGGTCTTGTACCTTAAATCCAGAGTGATGTTCGGGTGCTGGTTTCAGCTCTGTGACTGCCCTGGCACAGGGTGCCCAGAGAAGCTGTGGCTGCCCCTGGACCCCTGAGAGTGTCCCAGGCCAGGTTGGATGGGGCTCGGAGCACCCTGGGACAGTGGAAAGTGTCCCTGCCCATGGCAGGGGGTGGAACTGGATGATCTACAAGGTCCTTCGCACCCAAACCAGTCTGATTCCATGACTCTGTGAACTGATGGGGTCCAGAATTCCTCACTGGCCTCTGTTGTTTTGCTGTCCCAGTTGGATGTTAAATATGAAAAGTAATGAACTTGCTGGGAGAGGTGCAAGTCCAGTTGTGTGGTGGCTGGGATGAGGAATTGCCCTGACTCACAGGGTTCCCAGTGGTCAGTGTGTCCTGACCCATCCACAACCTCCATTTGCCTCCTGCCTTCTTCTCCAGCCCTTTCCAGTTGAGATATGGATTGTTCCAGAAGAAGCTCTGCTTCCTTCTTTGGGCATTTATAAGGCTGTGATTAGGTGCTGCTGAGTTGTTCCATCCGTGGAGCTGCTTTGGGGCGTGTTTGTCCTTCCCTGGTACCTCCCGTCTGGTTCGGATAAGGCACTGGGGAGGTCACTGGGAGAGCTGGAGTTGCTGGGGATGTTCAGGAGGCTTGAGATGAGCAGGAATTCTCTGCTCAGTGTCCCCTTGGTGGCATTTTCAGCCCCTTGCACCGACTGCCCTTGGGGTTGGATGCAGAGCTGTCCCGATGGCTCCTCGGTCTCCCTGAGTACCAAAGTGCCCCTCTGGCCTTTCCCAAGCTGCACGTCCAGCAGGGTCTGGCGTTACTGGAGGTGACTGGTGATTCCCTTGGAATTCCACCTCTGCAAACCAGCATTACTGGAGGTGACTGGAGATTCTCTTGGAATTCCACCTCTGCAAACCAGCATTACTGGAGGTGACTGGAGATTCCCTCGGAATTCCACCTCTGCAAACCTGGGCTTTTTGGAATGCCTCGGGTCGGATGCTGAGCATCAGGAATCTCGGAGAATTTCTTGGGTTACAAAACTGGGACCAAGACTAATGAGAGGAGAGCAGATGTTCCAGCGGGGCAGGAATGTGGCTGCAGCTGCACTCGTGGGGTGAGCCCTGCCCGGAGCAGCAGAGGTTCCATGTCTGGGTGCTGCTGAGCTCGGATCTTGGTGCCCAAACCATCTCCAGGGAGGCTCTGCAGGCAGGCACCAGCTGCTCAGCACGTGCTCCAAGCCCTTCTGGTGGCCCTGAGCCGAGGAGCTGCTGCGGAGCTGGAGCACATCCACCTTCCCCAGCAGACAGGTATGGGAGCTCCGCTCAGGTCCTGCCCCTCCTGCTGAGTTTGGGCTGAATAAGGTTGTTTTTCTGTCTCTGGGGGCAGGACTCAGAGGGGATCTCATCAATCCACACAAATGTCTTCAGGGGCTGTCAGAGGACAGTTCCAGGCTCTGCTCAGTGGTGTCATGACAGAACAGGGAGCAATGGCCATAAAACTAAAGCACAAGTTCCACCTCAACATGAGGAAGAACTGCTTTCCATGGGGGTGGCAGAGCCTGGAACAGCTGCTCAGGGAGGGTGTGGAGTGTCCCTCTCTGGAGACATCCCAGACCTTCCTGGAGACATCCCAGGCCCTCCTGGAGACATCCCAGACCCACCTGTAGGTGTTCCTGTGTCACCTCCTCCAGGTGACCCTGCCTGGGCAGGGAGGTTGGACTGGATGATCTCCAGAGGTCCCTTCCAGGCACAACTGTTCTGTGGTTGTGTGAGTGGCCAAACCCAGGGCTGCTGAGCTCTGGGGGCAGTTGTGGGGCTGTGCTCAGTTGTGTCCTGTCTGGGCACTCCTCGAAAGCTGGAGCAGCCCCAGGACAAGCTCAGAGCTGCTCTGGGGAGCTCTCTGGGGAGCAGGCTGTGAATGAGGCGTGGGTTTGCTTGTTTTCATGGGGGCTTTGTTGGCCATGATCTATGGAGACATCGTTGGAGTTGTGTGTGATCCCACCAACACGGGCAGGGTTTGGTGCCGTCCCTTCCTCAGTGTGAATGGATAAATACAAGGGCCAGGCAGTGCCTCCCCGTGTCCAGCTGCTGCGGGGGCTTCACTTGGGCTGCCCAAGAGTGGTGGGGTCTCTTACGCTTCCTTTTCCCCTATTTTTTCGCTTCCTTTTCCCCCTTTTCAGATTCATCCAATCTTTCCAGGAGTGGTGTGGTCTCTTTTGGGCTCTCCTTTTTTCCCCTCCTTTCTGCTGTTCTTTTTACTCTTCTCTCTCTCCCTCTTCAAATTCATCCAATCTTCCCAGGATTGGTGGGGTTTCTTTTGGGTTTCCTTCTTTTCATCTCTTCTCTCACACACACACCTTTTTTTTCCCTTTCTTTTCCCCCCTTTTTGGAGTTATCCACAGATAAGTACATGTGGATGCACACAGGCAGATCCTTGGATATGAATTGCACGCTGTTCCATGTAATTAATCCATCAGTTCACAGGCAGCTGCTCAGTGCTGCGGAGGTTTTCCATCCAATTAGGCAGAATTACGTATGGGAAGGAGAAAAACATGTCGAGTTCTGCAGGGGTGAGACAGTCCAAGACATTTCCTTCCACCTGCCTCGAATCCTTATGGATATCCGTGGTGGGAAGGGCATGTTTCAAACATCCAGCAAACAGTCTGGGAGAGCCTCTCGTAGGCCGGGTTAAAACCTTGCTACAGCACCACTTGGGAATCATTTCTGCTGGAATTCATGACATATGTTAGTTGTTTATCTTAGTGGGATGTGACTAAAAATGTCAGTGTTTTTTGTTAAGCAACAACCGAATAAAACAAACAAAATAAAAACACAGCTGTAATACTACGCTTTAAATTGTTGGGCTCAAATATGCAGGATTGATAAAGTAAGCAATAGGGTGCAGTGATATATAGGAAATCAGCCTTGTGAGTCCAGCCAGAGCCAAAAAAAGCCTTGAGATACTTGAATTAGAACTAGCAATGTTGTTTGTCAGCTCTGCTTAGGGACCCAGCACTTGGAATCCAACCTAAATGCCTGAAGGGAAACAAAAGGCACATCATCTCCTCCTTCCATAGCCAGTGAGAGTGTGGAAAATGAAATATGAAGGCCACAGGTTCTGGTGTGAACCCCGGGAACTTGGCTGGGACTCATTATGTGGGAGCAAGTTAAGAAGGGTGGAGATTTATGTTTGATTGGCTTTGTGTGTTTCTGGGGAGGCAGTGCAATGTTAGTTTGCCAGCAACAGTGGCTCTGTAGTTAATTGGGAGCAGGATTTTGTCTTTGCTTGTGACCACATTTGCACTGTGGTGTCCTTGCACCTACTCAGAGAGACTGGAGATGTTTTTTTAGAGTCTTCTTGGTACCAGCAGGTTGTCCTGGTGCCTTGTCACCAATCCCAAAGTGGATCTGGATGGGGTGGAGGAGATAAATCGACTCGGTTGCTCATTGTGTTCTAGAAAGTGATGGGAATTCCCATTGCAGTGAGTCAGGGCACCCCTGCCTTGCTCAGGAAAGCAGTGAGGGATGGATCCAGTCATCTCCCAGGGTCCCCTCCAAGACCTCAACTCTGCTTCTCCAACACCCAGAGCTCTGCTGAAAATCCCCCCTTGCTGCTTTCCTGAGCAAGGCAGGGGTGCCCTGACTCACTGCAATGGGAATTCCCATCACTTTCTAGAACACAATGAGCAACCGAGTCGATTTATCTCCTCCACCCCATCCAGATCCACTTTGGGATTGGTGACAAGGCACCAGGACAACCTGCTGGTACCAAGAAGACTCTAAAAAAACATCTCCAGTCTCTCTGAGTAGGTGCAAGGACACCACAGTGCAAATGTGGTCACAAGCAAAGACAAAATCCTGCTCCCAATTAACTACAGAGTCCTCTATAGGATGGCTGCTGTTCCAGCCTGGTTCTTCTACAATTCTGCACCTGTATTTTTCCTCGTGCCAAAAAGCCTTCAGGGTTTCTGTGGAGGTGCTCCCTTCCAAGAGCACCTGATGACCTTTGAGTCCCATCATCCTTTTTGAGGTGGAAAAACCTGCTGAATTCATGAGAGCAGCTCCATTCATCCTCTTCCTTCTGTCCTTTCCTGCTGGGGGATTGCTCAACACAACACCTTTACCTGGGGCAGGTTGATGACTGATGGTCCCTTAGGTCTGTGTCCTGATCACATCTCACTTCTGATCATCTTGAATTGCAGTAACAAGATTTTTTTTCCCACTGACTATGATTGCAAATCAGGATAAACTATATCCCAACCTACTGTTGCTCTTGGCATTATCTCTATATCTTTGCTTTTAACTGTCCTTAGGTGCTTGACCAGGCTGTTCCCTGAAGAGTCCTGGGTTTTGTCAAAGCAGGCAAAAATCTCTGAGTACTGGCAGGAGAAGAAAAACTTTCTCAACAACAACAAAAAAACCCTGTTCTGTGCTGAGATCTTGTGTCATCTGAAGCTGTTTGAGAGGAGAGATTGTGGCTCTGGCATCTCGTGTCGCTCCAGGGGCTCCAGGGATGTGTTTTCAGAGCAATGAGCTTGAACTGGGGTCTGGTGTATGGGATCAGAGGAATAGGGAGGGAGCAGGCTACTGATCCATGGAGCTCCTGGAGCAGCGTCTGCTCATCTGGATGACACATGGCTGGAGGCTTGTCCTTTGGTGGAATGCAAGGAGAGGAGCAGGGAGGCAGCACAAGGCCACTCTCATACCAAACCCACCACAAGAGGAAGGATTCTCAGCCCTTGGTGTTGGTGCACAAGCTCTTCTCACTCCCTGTGGCCGAGCAGCCCAGCAGTGACCTCAGTGTGGGACACTTCCCCTGGAGGCATGGGAAGAGTCCATCAGAGAGATGAGGAATTGCCTCAAAAAGTGGATGTAGCCAAGGGAGTGCCCCAGAAGAGTCCAAAATGAGCTGCAAACCCTCCTTGATCTCCCAGGCTGGAGGAGACTGGCTTTGGGAGCCTGGCTTTGGATGTGGGGCAGCCGAGTCCAGTGCAGGGTGGGGAATCAGAACTGTCAGCCAGGGACTGGCTCTGAGCCAGTTTTGGGAACTCCAAACTGAACTCCAGGATGGGACAGGGCAGCCCCTGGGCAAAGTGTCCTGGGTGGAGGGCTGTGTTTGTGCTGTGTCCGGGCAGTGCAGATGGAGCAGCAGGCGGGGATCCCTCGGGATCGCTCTGGAAGGACAGGGGGGGAACGCTGGTGTAGGGGGTGCTGCTGTGGAACTTCTCAGTGTAAAATGTACCCAGAAACAGACCAGTAAGGGTGGTTGAATTCACACATGAAGAGTTTTAAAATGAGGTTGAAACAAAAGCAGGGAGACAAGCACCAGGGGTGGTGAAGGGAAGCTGGATGGCCCTGGGCTCTGCCTTACACAGGAGCACATCAAGTGCTGTCTCATCCTTCCCCTATTTCATACACTGAGTTCTCTCCCTGTTTTCTTCCAGAACACATTCCCTATATTCAAGTTTACTGAAATCCATTCTAGCCTTGTACCGGGGCATCACATCCCTGACGTGGGTTCTCCTTCTAAGTGTGGGCAGCATTCTTCCCCCACACTTAGCAGAAGACTCCCCTTCCTTATCCCACCCCTCAAAATACCACTCTGGCAAGGCACACCAGAAATCTGGAGTAGCACACGGTGTGTTTTACTTCTGGGATATTTCTCTAGATCTATAATTTATCATATTACCTGAATGTTGTGGAGTAATAATGCCAAAGCTGCTCTTCAAGCCCAGTTGCCTTTCTGTCCGGAGTTGGTGAAGCAGCGCTTTCTTTTTCAGGGAAAGGGGAAAAAATTCCTCTTGTTCCAGTGTTTGTATCACTGACTGATAGTTCAGTAGGGTCCAAGAAGCTTTCATCTGGATAGACCAAATTTCCTGAAAATGTTGCAAACACATTGGTTCCAAACCTCCCCCAAAGCACATGCTCTAGATTAAGCATATGGTGGGAGCTGACAGCCCTCTCTCCCCAGCTCCACCATAGTCTGGCATTAATAAGGGCATGCTTAAAAATGTTTGAAAAGCTTTACATATCTCCTATCCTTGAGAATGAAGTGAATGTCATTGCACTGGTGCTGCGAAGGAAACTACTGAATTCTGGAGGTTTGACCAAAGTGGGGGTGTTTGATCTTATTCATTGGGATGACTTAACATCCAGATCAGCAGGAGGTTCGTTGTCGCTTGGAGTCTCAGGTAACACTTGAGCTTCTCTTTCCACCTTCAGTGTTGGTCAAATAGGGACAGAGGGATTGGGTGATGGGTTGGACTCAGAGAATCCCAGAGTCACGAAGGTTGGAAAAGCCCCGGCAGCCCGTCGAGCCCACCCTGTGCCCAATGCCCACCTTGTCCCCCAGCCCAGAGCACTGAGTGCCACGGCCAGTCCTGCCTTGGACACCTCCAGGGATGAGGCCTTCACTTCCTTCCGATATCTGAAGGAGTGACAAGGAAGCTGGACAGGGGCTCTTCATCAGGAATGGTGGAGATAGGACAAGAAGTGATGGGTTCAAACTGAAAGAGGAGAAATTTAGGTTCAATATATGGAAGAAATTTTTCCCTGTGAGGATGGGCAGGCCCTGGCACAGGTTGCCTAGAGAAGCTGTGGCTGCCCCATCCCTTGAAGTGTCCAAGGCTAGGTTGGATGGGACTTGGAGCCACCTGGACTGGTGGAAGGTGTCCCTGCCCATGGCAGCAAGTGGCACTGGATGGTCCTTAAGGTCCCTTCCCACCCAAGCCATTCTATGATTCTGTGACTTAATGATTTATGTATATTTTATAAAGGAAAGAGAAGTGATGTGGTGTTTCTGTATGACAGTGACATCTCAATGATCCCCAGGATTTTGTCTCTGACTGTGTTTGTAACCTGGGATGAAGATGGTTTCTCAGCACCTTCACCTCTCTTGTCTCAGGGCAGAATAGTGATGGAAACATAGAGATGGCTCAGTTGAATTATCTGGTCTTAGATATTCTTCAAAACAGACTGGTGCTTAGATAAGATTGATAATATAATAACTGTAATAACTTAGTGCCAGGAAAATAGACAAAGAACACCTTAATAATCCCAGGGGCCATCAGTGAACTCTGAAAACAGGTTGGCACAGCCTACAAAGGAGGGATACCTGAAAACGGTGGTTGCTGCAATGTGCCTTCTCCAAACTGGATGAACACCTTGATGACATCAATTGGTGTCTTTGTTCTGAATCGAATTATGCTGCTAGAACCTGGTTGTGGTCTGGATGACTTTATCCTGCTCCTGGCAACTGGGAATTCGAGCACATTCAGCAGCCTCTGTAGGTATGTCCTTTGTTTGACTGATTTCTATAATGGTCAGACTTTTATAGGCTTTGTATAAAATAAGTGTAATTACAAAGATCTGTTCCCATCAATAAAACCAGTTTGAACTGTTTTGCAGGAATTTAAACTATTTCTTGTTAATCCACACACACAGAGCTAATAAGGGAATGCAGGGGTTTTTTTAATATCCTATTTATATCAGCATATGTCTTAAAGAAGTTTGGGATATTTCTGTATTTATAGTAAATCATAGCAGTGTGTAGCGTGAGGAAAGAGAAATAGGAGGGGGGAGAGAGTAAACTCTATTAATCTTTATAAGAAAAAACATGTCACATGTAATATCCTTGAGTTGCATCACCATCTGGTTTTTTTCTGAAGCGCTTGGAAGTGATCCAGCAGATGGTAGGACTGCAGGAGCTGGGGCTGGAACCTGCTCCCTGAAGCATGGTTAGATGTCTTCTGCTGCTTGCTGGGCCACAGCTGTGGCTTTGCACACCAAAAACTCGTCTCTTGCAGATGTTTTCTTCATCTTAAAGTGAGAAGTCTGCATCTGAACCCACTGTGCTTCTGCTAGAAGTGATTTGGAATTGTTTGGAGCCTTCCACTTGTGGTGGCTCTGCGGGATTCCAGGGTGGCCCTTCTGTTTGGGTTGGGGCTTTGTCATCATATAGAGATGTCTTTCCTGCTTGTACCTTTCCCTAGAAGTTTATCACTCTTGCTGGCTTGATATTCCCTCCTTTTCTGTTATCCTTCCCTTTTATTTCCCAACACATGTGGAAATTGAGCTTTTGGAGAAGTCTGGCTCTGGAGTGCTGCTCAAAGGCAGGGTCTCCAAAGCCCAGCGTGCAACATTCTTGCTCTCACCTTTGCTGGGGAAATCCCATCCTAGGCTGGAGAGCTCAGCTGGCAGAGGATGGAGCTGGCCCGAGTTGCTGCAGCAGGAGTCAGGGGTTGTTCCTGCAGGAAATCCAAGGAAAGGGGATATAAATGTTAGGAGTAGATCAAGTAGCTTAAACATTTCAAGTCAGGCCAGCAACTTCAGAGCGCAGTAGCGATGGCCTCGGTGGTTAGGTGAAGAATAACCTCAAAAATAACATTCCAAAGGGACTGATGGACCCTCAGAACCCCTCCAGACCTGTGCTCCTTCTTGGGACCCTTCTTATTCCCAACTCCATGGTCTTGGGGAGCAATACACAAGTGTGACGATGTGCCAGAGCTGTCCTGGAAGCCCTGACAGGTCTAATCCCTCTGTGCCCATCACCTGCCCTTTCCCAGTGGTGCTCCCACCCCTTTCCCAGCATTGATGGCCAACCAGTCAAGGTCACTTGACCACTCCTTGACCACCCCTGGAGCCCTCTTGTCCCTGAAAGCAGAGATGAGAGTGGTAGTGATAACACTGGTCAGTGGGGAATTCTTCAAGCCAAAGCAGTTTCCTTCCACAAGCAGGTGGCAGGTCAAGTTTGGAGCAGCAGTGGGGACCCTGGGGCTTGTTTTTTTATAAGGCTCGTGACAGAGGGGAGGAACACGGTGCACGTGCCTGGGATCCACATCTGGGAGTGGGAAAACCAGCGTTTTCTCTTGGGCCTTCCTTGGAATCATCTAATGGCCTCCATGAAACTACAGCAACTAAATCTGGGTTGGGTAACAGGCTTTGAGTCCTGAAGCCTCTCCACAGGAGGAGTGGGATGGAGAGGTGGCATTGGCAGTGTAGGAGGAGAGTCCAGGAAAGGCTCGCCTAACCTCTAAGTGTTTAACCTTCAATTAAGAGAAAACCAGTGGGTCAAATACCTCATAGAATTACAGACTAGTTTGGGTTGGAAGAGACCTTAAAGACCATCAGTTCCAGCCCCCTGCCATGGCAGGGACACCTTCCACCAGCCCAGGTAGCTCCAAGTCCCGTCCAACCTTGGACACTTCCAGGGATGGGGCGGCCAATATATTATAGCAGTATTAGCTATGTGTTCAACCACTGCAACATTTAACAAGCTCTAGTGTTTAAATAGTCGGTTGTGGCCTCTGAAAATCCTGGCCGAAAGGACTTTTTAATTATGACTTTTCTCCTCTGCACACATCAGTGTTGGGACAACATGCGCCAAGTCAAGTTTTCAAGCCTTGTGCCTCAGCACCTTTTGTTCTGGGGAGTACTGATCTGAAATTTCCGTGGCCCTCAGCTTCTCGGGCTCAGTAATTTATTACCATTGTAGCCTAAATTGAGCAAGAGCTCATGAATTGACTATTTTGAGCAGAAACGAGGCAAACTCTGCCTTCTGCTCTATCAGATGAACCTTCAGCTCCGTGCTACAATTAAATTACCCACCCCTGCTATCGGGAGGCGGACAGATGCAAACCCCAGAGGCTCAGAAGCTCCCAAGCCTAATAATGTTGGTTTTTTTCCCCCCTGGTGTCAGGAGTGCTCCGTGTCTGTCGAAAGATCCACTTGCAGAGCCGTAACATCTCTCTCTGCCGTGCCTGGAACAGATGCGTGTGTTGTAATATGGACTGCGAACATTGAGTGCCATGTGGTTCTCATTCCCCCCATTCATCTTTGAAGCTAATTGGTAGCAGGCGGCCCCGATGTGTCTGGCTCGCCGCAGCTATTTGTACTTTCACTCTGGTTATGGCGCTAATGGTGTGATATATAGAACATGAAATAAACTCTCGTGACTCGGAGGGCTGTGCAGGCACAGGCGCAGCTCTCGCCTCTCGCTCGCTCCGGCTGGGGGGGACTTGGAAAGGATGGGGTTTTTTCTCGTCGCTGGAAATGTTGTTATCCAGCTGGCGCCTTCTCCACGAGGGCTGGGGGAGCTCGGAAAGTGCAAAAAGAGCAGCTTGTCTGCCCTGCGCCGAAGGGTTTGCGGTTCATCTGCTCGTGGTGGACCTGCTGCCGTGGCCTCCTGGTGAGAGCTGGGACTGGCATTGCTGGGAACCCACATGTTGTCCTGTCTACCTGTTTTAATACTGGGAATGTTGTACAGAAATAACTAATTAGCAGAAATGATAATTTAAATCGTAGAGTCACAGACTGGTTTGGGTGGGAAGGGACATTAAGGACCATCCCGTTCCAACCCCTGCCATGAGCAGGGACACCTTCCACCAGCCCAAGATGCTCCAAATCCCATCCAAACTGGCCTTGGACATTTCCAGGGCTGGGGCAACCACAGCTTCTCTGGGCAACCTGTGCCAGGGCCTGCCCTCCCTCACAGGGAAGGATTTCTGCCTATAATTTATAGATAATACCATTTATAGATAGTGCCTTTGATAGATAATTCCATAATTTTCCCATGACCCAACAGCATAACAGAGGGAAATCAATATACCTGTTGGAAAGTGGTCAGTAATGTTGCTGGGTATTTCTCTGGTCCTTCTCTCTTCTTTACTCTTGCCAATCATGGAAAAATGGCACTTCTGCTGGGAATTTGCCTTTTTCTACCACGTCAGACTCAAAGCAACCTCATTACCTTCCATTCGTTATAATTCTATCTCAGCTAAATGTGATTTCAGTCATCAATATGCCCTAAAACCCAGGTTTTAGAGGGATTTCACTGATGAACAGTGAGGGAATATTTGGGGAATTTTGCAGTTCGTTCCCATCCGTGATTAATTCTTGGGGAAGCAATGGAACATGTTTCACACTTCAGCCTCTGCTCAAGAAGTCCTGTCGCTTCTCAGCTTCACTATAAATATTTTCTATTTGTGCTAGGGAGCTTTGGGTCCCCATTGTTTAGAACAGCCAGTTTGTAATAATTCTTTGCTTTTGTGTTTTTTTAGTATTTTATTCTTATTTTTAAACAACTTGGCTCACAAGGATTCAGCAGGGGGTTGGACCAGACGATCTTTAAAGGTCCCTTCCAACCCAAAGCACTCTGTGATGCTCTGATATTTGGGTTACTGCTCTCAGCTAAGACCATTCCTGTGCAGCTTCATGGGCCACAAATGCATCCATTGTCCACTTGGAAGATAAAATGGCAGTGGGGATTTGCTCTGCTGAAATGATCCCTGAATTTCACTACTTTTCTTTTTTTCTTTCTTTGTAGGACCGAGTTCAGTGAAAAACAAGAAAAAGGGTAAGTTTGAGTTTTAACTTCATTTTCCTTTCTGTGCTTTGTCACCCAGCTGTGAGTTCTCTTCAGACAACACGAGGGAAAAACCAACAGCAGCTTCCAGATCCAGGAATATCCAGGCAGGGATAACACCCTTAAAACTTCCTTAAATGCTGAAGAAAGTTAATTATGTTGTGTAGAAGTCATCCTGAATATGGTATAAGTAGGGAGTGGAGGGGAATAAGTCATGAACAGGCATCAGGAGCCACTTGATGTTTGCCAGCCTTGGCTTTCATCCTGATCCTGCAAGTTGAGGTCTCCTTCAGACCCACCAAACTCAACATAGACACACTTTGCATCCCACTTTTCTTTGTGTTAACCTCACAATTGTTGTTTTATGGGCCCGTTCTGAGTGTTGCTGAGCCCAGGGGGTTTTGTCTGACTTGATTTTCCTTACAGTTTGCAGTGGGTAGTTGGGTGGTTTTTAAAACACCTATTGATGGATTGTTGGGTTATTCAGGAGGCAGCATGTGTTTTCTGAGGTGCCTGATGCCATTTTTGGTTCTGAGGAACACTTACGGTCACACACTACCAGGAGCTTGAGCCACGCAAAGGATCTGAGTTGCTCTGTCGTCTTTTCCTCATGAACATGCTGCAGTCTCAATTCCAGGCAAACACAGAGCTGGTTTTGCTCCTGGTAACCTTCCAGGCACTTCTGGGAGGGTTTTAATGGCTGTGGTTCCAGCTCACAACAGGCTGTAGGTGTGTGTAACTGGGGGCTGTGGTGTCCCAAAGCCTGGGGAGCTCGGCTCATCGCGGGGCTCACGTGGCGTTGACCCACTGCACGTGCTCCTGCCCAAGCCTGACAGCTGCAGTGGCAACTCTCTGCTTACTACCTGTTGTAGCTAACATGTATATTAATTAACAGAACAGTTAATACAGCAGTTTTGTCCCTTAAGAGCCCTTCCTGCTCCGGCCCACCATCCCCACAGTCCTACTGTAATAACACATCAAATCACTTTAATCCTTGGATGCAAACTGCAGATCCACAGCTGAGAGGTGGAAACAGGCCACACTTAGCGACTTCATTTAGATTGACTCTCGGAAGCATCGTAAAATTTTATGTTGCAGGAGTTTGTCCTAACAAAGCTCAGAAACCCTCAACCCACATTAAATCAGCCCAACTAATAACAACTGATGGCTGCGGCGCTGGGAGCAATTCCAGAGGGGCAGGGAGATCTCCTAGAGCTGTATTATATACAGCTGTATAAAATAGTTCAATTTTATGGTATTGTCACATTTAATTCTCTTTAGAGTTACGGCTTATTTTTTGATGAGCGAGGCTTGAGGAGAACTCCCTGCTCTGAGTTTCAGAGCCCCCTTGGTACGTGGGCACAGGTGGCAGGCTGGGCCTTGGGTGCTGGGACCTCCCTGGAGAGCCGATGGGGTCCCCTCAGACCAATCCAGTGCCTTCTGCCCTGTGAGCTCAGGAAGTGAGACTTGGAGAAGCAGAGGAAGAGTTGCAATGACTCGCGGAGGGGAACGCGCAGAAAACGTGGGATGTGCGATTGTCTCGCTGCTCAACCAGCAGCTCCTCGGGGAGCAGCCCAGACTTGTGAGGCAGATGAGTTAAACCAGCTGTGATTTGTATCCCTCTTGGGAAGGGAAGCCACGAGTGACAGCAGCAGCAGCAGCAGAAGCAGCAGCATTCCCACTCCCTGTGTACGATCTTCCCGTCGGACGCCCCGGGTCGGGGGCTGCGAGGCAGAGGGGATCAGAGGGGTTGTGGGGAAAGAGGTGATGGGTGCCAGTCAGGAGGGTCAGTTCCAAAGCACGTCATCATCCCAAGGAAGAAAGTTGCTGGATTAGGGGAAGGCTGGACTGTGGCCAGCTTGGATTGGAAGTCGTGGCTGCTGATCTGGACAGAAATATTGCTGTGGGGATTTGTCCCCTTAGACCTTTTCCCTGTTTTTGGGACACCAGTGTCACCTTACTCACCCCTGTTTATTTTAACTTAGTTTGTTGGATGTTAAAATTACCCACACTGATGTCCATGTGCCCTTGTTCCTGGCTAATGGCCATCTAGAGATTTCCACCCCTGTCCCGACTAAAATAGATGGATTTTTCCTTATAGTTTTCTTCCATTACAGAGACAGATATTAGTTGGGAAACAAGTACATAAATGTACTCAGAAACTATTCCAACAACCATAATTTCATATCCCAACAGCTGCTGTCATGTAGCAAAGTGTTTAATTCTGTCCTACTGGGGACCTCGTGGCAGCAATTGAAGTGATTTTGCTCCATTTATGCTCTTTGGCAGAAAAGCTGGTACAAACTGGCACTTTAAAAACTACATCAAAGGAACATAATTTCTGTGAGGGACCTGGCAAATCAGCTGGGGACGAGCCAGGCTTTCCCTGCAGACCCTGTTTCAGTCCCCTGTGTGTAACAAGTCCTTACTGATGTGGTTGGGCCATTTCTCTTCCCGGGGCCACGTGATG
Organism: Grallaria varia; assembly: GCA_013396735.1. NCBI lineage: Eukaryota > Metazoa > Chordata > Aves > Passeriformes > Formicariidae > Grallaria > Grallaria varia. The sequence goes on along the minus strand of VWZG01004521.1, from coordinate 160,467 downwards.
TGTTTGAGGATCATTTTAAGGAGGATTTACTGTGAGGGTGGGCAGGCCCTGGCACAGGGTGCCCAGAGAAGCTGTGGCTGCCCCAGCCCTGGAAGTGCCCAAGGCCAGGCTGGACAAGGCTTGGAGCAACCTGGGCTAATGGAAGGTGTCCCTGCCCATGGCAGGGGCTGGCACTGGATGGTACTTACGGTCCCCTGCCACCCAAACTGTTCTGGGATTCCATGACTGTAACAATTCTCCAGCACTTCCATCGTCCTGGTGGGGTTGGTCCTTCCCCTGCTCCTCCATCCAGAGCCCAAAACATTTAATTCCTTTGAGGCACAAGCAGCGCGGGGGTTCCTCCAGCAGTGCTGGAGAGGAGCTGGAGCTCAGCTCTGAACTGCCCTCTGGAGGAGACCAAGCCATGGGGATCATCTCCTCATCCTGATATGCAACTGGTAGGAAAGATTGCCACTGTTTTCCATCAAAAAACAGAAAACTGTGAAGCAGTTCATCTGGACTTTGACCCTCCAGCCTTGGCTGGGTGTGTTGGAGCATCCATGGAGCATCCTGACCATATCCAGGGAGCATTCCAGAGCTGCAGGGATGTGGTCAGCCCTGGGACACGCTGCCCTGGAGTGCATGCCCTGCCTTCCGCGTCCTGCAGGTGAGTGCAGGTGCACAGGTAACCCCTGACCTCATGTTTTCCAGGTAAGAAGGCTGGTCCTCCAGGGCCCAATGGTCCCCAAGGGCCACCAGGTCCTCCCGGCCCGCAGGGTCCCCCCGGCATTCCCGGCATCCCCGGCATTCCCGGCACGACCGTCATGGGACCGCCCGGCCCCCCCGGCCCGCCGGGCCCTCAGGGACCACCCGGCCTGCAGGGCCCCTCAGGTGAGAGCTCCGTCCCTGCCCTGTCCAGGGCTGGGCACGCTGCGGGTGCCGCCGGGCACGTGGGAATAAAAAGGCTCTGTGGTCCCACCTGAGAACGTCTGGCTGAGATGGCACAGCGTCCTGGAGCAGGGCTCGGGTGTCCTGGGCACGTTGGATGGGGCTTGGAGCAACCTAGTCTAGTGGAAGGTGGCAAGAGGGGGAACAAGATGAGCCGTAAGGTCCCTTCCCACCCAAACCAGTGATTCCATGATTCTTTGCATCAGGACCTGGAAGGCAGGAACCATAGCAGCTTCTCTGCCCTGCCTTCCCTTCCACACCTTCCCTTCCCTTCCACACCTTCCCTTCCCTTCCACACCTTCCCTTCTCTTCCACACCTTTCCTTCCCTTCCCTTCCACACCTTTCCTTCCCTTCCACACCTTCCTTTCCCTTCCCTTCCACACCTTCCCTTCCTTTCCACACTTTCCCTTCCCTTCCACACCTTCCTTTCCCTTCCACACCTTCCCTTCCCTCCCCAACCTTCCAGATAAAAATACTTCTCTCCTGCAGTTCTTGGTTCCAGGTTTCTCCATTTCTGTGTATCTGCCCCACCTTATTTCTCCCGGGAGTCATGTGCCAATTATTTTGTTAAAATCCCTGATTTTGATAACTCTCCAAAGTGGAGATTAGTGGAATGCACATCAGCAATGTTTGTTGTGTATACACGTGCAGTTTAATATTAGCAAATGTGTCTTCAGAGGTCCCAGGGCTATGACCCTGTCGCTCACGGGGCTCAAAGGAAAACTTGGAGACTTCTCAGTTTTGATCTCAGAAACTGTGGAAGGTGTCCCTGCCCACGGCAGGGGGTTGGAACTGGATGATCTTTAAGGTCCCTTCCAAACCAAACCATTGTGGATTTCTGGAATTCTGTGGTTCTAAATTGCCAGAGCAGAGGCAGGAGCAGAGGGGGCCCTCAGCTCCAGCATCCTGCCACAGGCACCTCCTCCTTAATAGGGACTTGCCTCCCGGAGAAGGGAGATTTCAGCGTGGAGTTGGGATGCAATGGATGACCTGAGCTACTGCAGAGGGAAACTTGTCATCTCGGCAGCCAAGAGGCTTTTGCCCACTATGGAACAAGGAGAGGGTTGTGCAATTTTTCCTTCTGGTGGAAACTGGTTGAATAACAGTTGAATTTTGGTGACAGAAATGCAGGAATAAAATAGGGAAATGTAAGATGCTTTTTATTCTTCTTAATGCATTTTTTATATTTTTTAATATTTATATTTTATATATTTTAATATTACCTGCACCTCATACTTGTGGTGCTGTCCTCCTGTTAAAAATGGGGGGTTAGTGGTTATTATGGGGTAAGAGGAGTTTTATTTATGGGATTCTTCACTCAGCCTTCCTCTTTAATGATGTGAAATTGCCTTTTGCAGGTACCACAGACAAGGCAGGCTCCAGAGACATCCAGGTGGGTTGATCTTCCTGGGAAAAACCTAGGTTGGAGGGGATTTTTGGAAACATCTCCTGGCTACATTTGCTAATGCTGTGTTTGATGTTTGCAGCCAGCTGTGGTCCACCTTCAAGGCCAAGGCTCAGCAATCCAAGTGAAGAATGGTAAGGATCTCTTGATATTGGTAGTTACTGGAAAGAGCCCATCCTGCACCCGTGGCCTCGTGCCTGGGTCTAATTCCATCCCATAACACGGCTCCCAGATTTTCCCTGCTGTTATCCCCCAGGGCAATCCAATTCCCCTGCCCAGACAACCCTGAGAAGACTCTTCTCTGGAGTCTCTGTCCCCATTTCCCCTCAACTCCAGTTTATCTCCCAGATTATCCCTATCCTTTACATCCCACTAATGCTGTCCCGCTGAACCTCTCTGACCTCCAGGTGTACTTTGTGCCTCCTCCCACCTGCTGTTGTCCCACGGGTGTTCCCCAGCCCTTCAATGGCCAGCCTTTTCCCCTCCCATTCCACTTTAATCCCTCAGCATATCCTTGTCCTGCCTCATCCCCATGAGCCCCTTTTTCTCCAGTTTCCCAGTAGTTTAAGGCACAGGAAGGTGCAGTGGTGTGAGGACACAGAGATGCCCAGGCCACCAGCTCTTCCTGAGATCCTGGAGCATCTCCACCCCCACCAACAGCCTTTAGGCCATTATCCCAAGTCCTGCCGAGGCATTTCACATCCACAGGCAGCTCCTTGCTCTCGTCCTCCTCCTCCTCCTCCTCCTCCTCCCTGGCTCCCCATCCAAATTCTCCTCAAGTTCCTGCGCTCTTTGCCAACAGCTGCGGCTCATTCATTCCCGCTCTGGCTGTGCTGGAGAGGAGCTGGATGTGTTGACCCCTTCCCAAGTGCCTCGTGCAGCTCCCCGGGGATCACGGGCAGCCCTGGGACAGGCACCCCATCCCAGATTCCCAAGGGTGGGGTGGGTGCAGCAGGATGGGGCTGCAGAACCCCTGTCTGTGGGTTCCTGCCTCACCCGTGGGATGAGGAGGGCTGGCCACTGCTGCTGTGGGAAGGGAGAGTGGGAGTGGGAGCTGGAATTTCTCATGGATAGGGCAGTGTGCTTCCAACTCCCCAAAAATAAAAGGAACAATATGAGGGAAAAGATGCCATTTGCTTGTGTTCAGAAAGCAATGATCCCTTTATTGCTGGGAATGCTGAGGGTTTACAGAGGATCTGCTGCTCTCTAAGAGTGGGAATGCCCTGTGAGTGTCCTTCCCTGCTGCTCAGGAACAATCTGGTGCTGTGAGCCAGGAATTCTGTCCAGCTGCAGCCTGGCGGGCTCGGATAGGGGGCAGGGAGCGGAGAGGGAGGAAAAGAGCAGGATCTGATAAACCAGAGTACCTACAGAGATGGGCTCAGCTCGGGGCTCACGGCAAACTCTGCCCCTGGGTCCATCCAGGGAGCAGAGCCCTGCCCATGTCCTCAGTTATCCCAGTGCCAGAGGACTTGGGGGTGGATCCATAAATCCTGACCCTGTGGAGGGACCCCAATTAGGGGTTGCTGTGGAGTGACATGCTGCAATTTCCTACTTTGTTGTTACTTTGGCTTTTAAAAGCCTCGGAAATGTAATGACAAAGTGCTTGTTAAAATAAGGCTGGTAACAAAGTCAGGGATGGTGAATTCAGGGAACACCAGAGTTAAAATCAATCATGTGACCCTGAGCTGGTCTCCATGCATGGATGTACCTGGAGAAGTCTCTGGGGAGACCTCAGAGCCCCTTCCAGTGCCTAAAGGGGTTCCAAGAGAGCTGGAGAGGGTCTGGGGACAAGGGACAGAGGGACAGGATAGGGGAGGAATGGCTTTAAGCTGAAAGAGGGTAGATTTAGATGAGATTTTGGGAAGGGATTCTTCCCTGTGAGGGTGGGCAGGCCCTGGCACAGGTTGCCCAGAGAAGCTGTGGCTGCCCCATCCCTGGAAGTCTCCAAGGCCACGTTGGATGGGAATTGGAGCACCCTGGGCTGGTGGAGGGTGTCCCTGACCATGGCAGGGGGTGGAACTGGGTGATCTTTAAGGTCTCTTCCAACCCAAACCATTCCATGATAGTTCTATGATAACCATTCCCATGGGAAGGGACACACTAAGCTCAGATTAGTGTCAGGTGGAGGCAAATCTGTGGCCAGCACAGCACAAAATGCTGTACACTGATTTTTGAGGATGGGGATCCTTGATAAGGAAAAGGAGAGTTGTCCCCCAGTCGTGCTGTTCACTTCAGGAAATGGTTGTCCCCAGCAAGTGCTGGTGTGATCAGAGCTAGAGGGGAGACCCAGCTGTCCCACCCTAGTCTTTAATTCTGTCCCACCCTAGTCTTTAATTCTGGGGTTGTCCCACCAAACTTGGTGCCTTGGGAGCGGGGGGCTGTGCCAGCCGTGGGTGTGCCCCTTGCAATGGGATGTAGTTTTGTGCTCCCGCGCTTCTCCTCTGACAGGTACTGAGTGACTGCCGTTCTCTCATACTGAGATCTTTCAGGTGGAGTCCTCAATGACTGGTCTCGCATCACTATGAACCCCAAGGTGTTTAAGCTGCATGCCCGCAGCGGGGAGCTGGAGGTACTGGTGGACGGCACATACTTCATCTATAGTCAGGTAGAAGTGAGTACGGTCCTAGGCTAACTCCTATTCTTGTGTTCCAATGGAAGCCTTGCATGAACCACGAGAGGGCTCCAGACAACAACCAAATGCCAACAGCTTGTGTGTCCTTGTAGCCGCTTCAGCTCCGGGGGTGTGGCGCAGCAGGACAGTTTCACACACCTTTCACCGTGACACCACCCTCAAGAGACGGGTTGTCCCCATTCCCATCCCACAGCCACCAGTGCCCCTTTCTAATCCTCCAGTTCTCTGTGCAATCACTCACCAGCCCCCCCCAAACCTCCCTGCAGACAGGACGCTGTGCTCTGTGCCTTAAAAGACAGAGAAGACCCAAACCCAGGCAATTTGTGGTCATTTCAAAGTCATGTCACTCTCAGCCCAGGTGGTTGGGCCAGCCTCCAGCCCAGGTAACTCTGTTTTGCCTCACCTTCTCCATGTAGCCTCATCCCAACACAATGCACCAGCAGTAGGGCGGCTCCACTGCTGCTTTAGTTGGTCCCAGCAGTGGATGTCCCCACCTGCTTCTGCGGAAAGGGCTAAACAAAGGGATAAATTACTCTATTCTGATGTAGTGTACAGCCAGCAAGACCTCATTTCCCCTCCCCACTCAAATCCAAAGCAGGAGAAGGATTGTCCTTGCCCACGCTGCTCCCGCTGCCTCGTGGATCTCTGCTGGGAATCACTGAGCCATGTGGAGTGTGAGCCGTGGGCTCTCCCTGCCAGGGCACTCAGGTGTCCCCCCACTGTGGGCTGAAAAACTGATTTGGGGGCAGGAGGGTTTCTGTGTGACAACCACAGTTAAGCTTCTAATATTGCCTCCTGCCCATGTTCAGTTGGCAGTTCCACTGGGACTTCACCGGTTCACATAAAGTGGGCTGTGGAGGTCAGGTGCTCTTCCATGGAACTGGTGATGGGTCTGATTTGGATGGGAACAGGAAAAATAGCTCCACATGGGCCAAAGTGTAATTGTTTCCCAAGTGCTTAATGCTGATTGCTGCCACAGCGTTGGGCCTCTGAAGCCTCGTCGTTTGGGGCCCATCAAGGAAAAAAGGGACTCAGTCTTGTGCAGGGTGTAGACTGAGAAGAGTTAGCAGATTCCCCCAAAATGGCTGGATTTCCTCTCTCAGGAAGAAGCAGCTCCCTGGGACTGACTTCTCCTTGGACAGGTCTTCCTCGGGCAGTTCTTCGGAATCAGTGTGGGAGAGGGTTAAGTAAGGAGGAGCTGAGTCACAGGGACTTGAGCGCCGGGCCTGGGAGTTAAATCAGCAGGAACACTGTAGGGTGATTTCCTTCCAAGCTGTGGAGGTTGGGAGAGCGTTTTCCCCGGAATAGCTTGTGCCTCTGGAAGCACCTGGAGTCCAGTTATCAGGAGGCAGCTCCCAGTACACCTTAGGGCAGTTCTGATGTCACCACTAAGGAGGCTCTTGGGACCGGGAAGCAGGACTGGCCAGGTAAGTGCAAGAGGCTTCAGTGCGATGTGTCTGTGTGTCTGTGGGAGGAGAGGCTGTTTGCAGCACCCAGGGGGCTCTGCCCCGAGGCCCGTGCAGGTCATTTTCCCTACAATCAGCAGGATTTGTAGCTCAGCCTTAGGCACACGGATTTGTGGGTTCTTGCATGCTTAGTCTGAAGCGGAATACAAGAGTTGCCTGGTTGACTTGGGGTTCTTCTGCCTCACACAAGCCAACCCTCCATGAGAACAGGTGTGCCGGAGCCAAGGAAGGGCTCTTAGTGAGGGAACACCCCCAGGAACGTGGACTTGCTCCCCATGCACCAGTCCCCTCCCTAACACCTTTCTTCTCCCTGCTTCACATCAGGTATACTACATAAACTTCACAGATTTTGCCAGCTATGAGGTGGTGGTGGATGAAAAGCCCTTTCTGCAATGCACTCGGAGTATTGAGACCGGCAAGACCAACTTCAATACCTGCTACACAGCCGGGGTCTGCCTCCTCAAGGCCAGGCAGAAGATCGCTGTGAAAATGGTCCATGCTGACATCTCCATCAACATGAGCAAGCACACAACTTTCTTTGGGGCCATACGCCTGGGAGATGCACCAGCATCCTAGAGGAACTTGGCATGGCCAAGGATACTCACAGAACTGCACAGTGCTGCTCTTCATAAGCGTATCAGTATTTCAGGGGGTTCTGTAATCCGGCCATAAAGAAAACTGATCCAGAGCTATTTATTCCTATATGTGAATGCAGGAAGCACAATTGTCCTCTGTGACTTGCGTGGAGACTTGGANAAAAAAAAAAAAAGCTGGTTGCAAAAGCATTGTGAGGAAGAAAGGCTGTTGTGTCTGCCTTGTCTCAGTATTTCAAGTATTACTGCACTGATACTCTGCTCTGTGATCTTCACACGAGGCTTGTTGGGAGAGCTGTGGGTCTCTGCTTTATGTTGCACTAGCAAGAGCATCCCAGGCGGGAGCGGGAGAAGACAGACTCCTGTCCCAGCTGTCCCAGCCAGGCACTCCTGCTTCTGCACGCTGACCAGAGCGAGGAAGGGGCTTGCTGGTTTCCTGCCTTCCCGGTGGGAACGGGGCCGGCCGCGGGCACGGAGGGAGGTGGGTGAGACAGGGTCGTGGTGTTTACATTCATCCTCAGGAGTGCGGGCAGGACGTGCCTCTTCCCAGAGCTTGGAAGCAAAAGCAGGAAGTGCGAGAGGAAGAGGAATCCTTACTAGAGCAGGCTTAGCACATAGGAAACTGCCTCCACATTCCAGAAACCACCAAATCCCAAAGAAAACGCCGGGTCCCGGGTCCAGCCTCTGCTCCTTTCAGCTCCTGCCCTTACCCCAGAGGTAACTTTGCCCCACCGGGGGCTGCCTTAAAGTACTGCTGCTGTTACAGCACGTTCTGTTTGGTTGGGGGTGTTTTGTTTTGGGGGAGGGGTTGTTTTGTTTTTGTTTCGTCCTTTTTAATTAATATTTTGCAAACCAGAACACATTTCTACAGGCTTCACCGAGCCGCGTAGAGCAGACACAAGTACTTGTGAGAACACTCGGAGGAAGTTTGTCATGTTTAAGAATAAAATATTCAAACAGGAATTTTTTTTTTTTCTGTTTTAATAGCAACTGTCCTGCTTTTAGATATGGTTTTTAGCTGTCCTCCCCACACCCCCTTCCTTTTGGCACCCTTCTACCTTAAATAAGTGGTGATGGAGTCTCTAGCAAAGGAAAAAAAATGGTATTTTAAAATCTGGTCCAGCATGAAGTCACCACTTTTTCTTTTCTCTGAGCCCTGCTGAGTCTAGTCATAACTCGATTTCTGGTGACTAATAGAAGAGCTGGGACACTATTGTTTCTTTTGGCTTCTTGAGCAACTCTCTGCCGGTACCTCCCCTCAGCTGGGGAGACCTAAAGCCATAAGATGTGCTGGAGCTGAGGAGAGGCCGGAGCGCAGATGGCTCTGTTGTGTCAGCCCTTGGCTCCCGCTCCTCCTGCCTGGGGGGTTCTTGCCCTGCGTTTCTCCTCAGAGCCTGTTTGTGCTTTCAGGAGGGCAGGGAAGTTGCAGTCCGTGTAGCAAATGAGGCAAGCCCCAAGCTGACATCTTCAGCCTGGAGAAGGGAAGGGTCTGGGGAGACCTGAGAGCCCTTCCAGTGCCTGAAGGGGCTCCAGGAGAGCTGGAGAGGGACTGGGGACAAGGCATGGAGGGACAGGACAAGGGGAATGGCTTCCCCACTGCCAGAGGGCAGGGATAGATGGGATATTGGGAAGGAATTCCTGGCTGGGAGGGTGGGCAGGCCCTGGCAGAGGGTGTCCAGAGAAGCTGTGGCTGCCCCTGGATCCCTGGAAGTGTCCAAGGGCAGGCTGGACAGGGCTTGGAGCACCCTGGGCTGGTGGAAGGTGTCCCTGCCTATGGCAGGGGTGGCACTGTTTGATCTTTAAGGTCCCTCCCAGCTCCACCATCCTGTGGTTCCATGCTCCCCAGGATGGCTCCACCTGCCCGCAGAGGTGGCTCAGCCCTGGTCACCTGCAGGGACGTGGCAGGGACGTGTCTCAGCACTGCTATGGCCACGGGAGTGTCCACCCTGCCCGAGGCATTCCTGGCCCCATCGCTTTTCCGTCGTGAGTGATGTCCCTTGCCAAGTGTTGCAGTTATTGGGAGATAAATATTCCTCGGGGGCTGCCGGCGTTGGCCACGGCCTCGCTATTCACAGGAGCCCTGCAGTTTGTAAAACAACTGCGTGACAAATGGGCTGCTCTTGCTTTTTAGTGGCTTCTTCTCCCTTCAACCTCAACATGTTGGACTGGCAAGAGCCTTGGGGGCTCTTCTCTGGGCTTTGTGGTTTATTTCCTTTAAAATGGGTTAAGAAGGACATGTTCCCCTGACAAGAATGAAGGGGGACAACTGTGTACAGTGAGAACATTAAGCAAATCGTTAACAGAATTGCTTTAGAACAGGCCTGAGCAGCAAGGCTGGGGGCAGGAATAAATAACAGGGGCTTTGGGAGAGCTGGGGATGGAGTTTGCATTCTTTGTCCCCCACTGGCAGGATCTGGGATGTGCTCCATGGCTGCGGGCAGGGGGAGGCAGAAGGAGAACCCCTTTGCTCCATAAAAGCCCCACGTCACTGTCCGCTCTCTGGTGGATGCCTGGGATGTGGCAGGGCAGGAGGGAGTGAGTCCTGCATGGAATGTGTTAACAGGCTTTTTCTGATGCTCACTGAGCTCGGTGTAGCCCAGTTGGAGACATGGAGTTGGAGTTGGAGAGCAGAGAGCAGCTGACTGCAGGTGGCCTTGGCAAAGAAAGCTTTTTCCTGCTCTCAGTGTTCCTGGTGGGATGTCCTTCCCCAGCCACACCAGGATTTTCCATGGAAGGTTGTACAGCCACAGCAGAGCTGGCTGTGCTTGAGTGACGGGACATGAAAGGTGAAGCATCTCCATCCTTGAGGGTTGTGAGAGGCACCATCCATCGGTGCTCAGGGTGCACCTTCCTGCTCTCTGCATCAGGGCAATGCCCAGAAAGAAGCCCAGACCCAGTGGACTTGGATAGCCAGGTACCTTCCTGCCTCCTGAATGCCCGGGCTGGGAGCATCTGTCACCCCCCACATGCTGTGACACGGGCAGATGGTTTTATCCCCTTTTCCCCCACACCCCTGTCCTGCTGCTCATTCCTCACGTCCTTTGGAGTCCTCTGCCATGAGAGCCTCAGGGGGAGCAGACCCCTCTGGAGCCCTGGGAGGCAGCGTGGAGGGCAGGAGGGACAGGAAGCCCAGGATGACCTGTGGTTCCAGTAGCAGCTCTCTCCCTGTTCCTGCTGTGTGTTCGCTCTGCCTTTATCACAATGCCAGAAAAGCCCCTCAGTGCTTGCCTGGTTCCTCAGCTGGCTCTTGGTCTGCCCCCGGTGCTCCTGCAAAGGGAGTTCACAGCCTTGGGATGCAAATGCAAAGGCCCAGGGTTTCTCCACTGAACCAGGGACTTTTCGGCTGGTTCCATGGGCGCTGCAGACCCGAGCCCAGCAGCGGCCGGGGCTCCTCGGGCACTGCCAGGGCCGGGCACACTGGGGCTGGAGCAGTGGCTGGTTCCTGTTTCGGGGCTCCACACCCGCTACTGGTGGGAGACGAGGCACGAGGGTTCATCCGGAGGTCGGTGTTTCTGTGGCAGGATCTCACATCTCCACAGATGTGCTGTGTGCTCACAGCTGCCCTCGGGGGACTGTCACCATGTCCTGCCTGCTGGGGACACTGGTCCTGCTCCAGTCTCAGCCACATCCTGATGTGACAGTGTCCCCCACCACAGTGGCTATGGGGGGCAACCACAGCAGAAGCCAGGCTGCTTCCAGACATGTAAGTGTGTGTATATACATAATATCTGTATTTGTTTACTTATGTGGTTTATATCTATATAATATTTTTTTCCTACCAGACACCTCTAGGACTAGAGCATGAGCTCCACAGCTGGAACTCCACGTCGCTGGGCAGCCCCTCATCTGGAGCTGCTCCCTCGGGTGGAATGGGCCACGCTGAGCCCAGAGCGGTGCGTTTTGGAGAACACCCCATGAAGCGTGAGGAGCACGTCCCTGGGGGTGTGTCAGCAGAGGTGCCGCCACAGGCAAAGCCCCCATGGGTGGGGTGCAGCTCTGGGTGCCCAGACCCACCTGGAGCTGCCACAGGGACAGTTCCCGTCTGGCTCCTGCCCTGGGTGAGGAGGTGACCCGGCAGCCGTCCTGGTGGGGACACAGGGGTGTGACAGTGAGGAACACTGGCAGCACAGTGGAGTCCTGGGAGGAAGAGGAGGAGGAGGAGGGGGATGCCACCGCTCCCCAGCCCGCTGGGAAGGGATGGTGAGCCCCAGGGAGCTGTTGTTTCCCCAGGAGGGGCAGGTGCTGCAGGAGAGTCCCCTGGGCTGGGCTGTGGCCACATGGGGAGGGGAATTTTGTGTGACAGGCTCACCTGCAGGCCAGGGATGCCGGGAACCCCAGGGTGATCCCCGATGGCCACAGCCAGGAGCTCAGCCCCTGGCTCAAGATGGCCACAGAGCCCTCACCGGCCACTCCCCGTGTCTTTGGCACCAGGCACAGCCTCCCCCTAGCACAAGGAAGCTGCTCAGGGGAACCCTCAAAACCCTCTCAGCTCTCCCAATTGCCACCTCTGCCTCCTGGCGTTTGATGTCACACTGTCCCCGATCACCTGAGCGCCCTCCTCCCTGTCCTGCCGTTTCTCTTTCCCTTCCCTGTGGCTTTCTACACTGTTTTTCCCCCTCTGCAGGCTTATGTCTTTCTTGTCGCACTTCCTTAGCTAGAACACCCACATGCCTTATCTCCTTCCCCCATCCCATCCTGCAGCCTATTTATACAGAGCCTGGCTCCTGCCCAGCTTGCCAGAGAGCGCCGCAGGAGCGGGACGGGGCTGGCAGTGCCCGCAGCCCAACATGCTCTTGGCAGAAAGAGGCTTCTGGCTGCTCTGGCTGCTCCCATCCATCCTCAGAGCCCGGTCTAGCACGGAGACGAGAACCAGGTCCATGCCCTGCCAGCAGGTAAGGCTGTTTTCCCAGGAGCACCTGGAATGGGATTGCTCCAGCAGCATCCCTCGGGCTGTGAACATCCCTCTGGACCTGCTCCCCATGGCTCTCACCTCCCTCCAGCCTCCATGTCTTTAACCTTCCCAGCCTCTTCTCTGTTTTTCTGTCTCTGGACCAGTCTCCTGCGAGTTGATCCTGGCATCCACCTGTTCCCATGTCCCTGCCGTGCCCAAGATGCTCCAGGGCAGGATGGAGTGCAGGGATTCCAACAGCTGCCATGGATGTTAGTGAGGCAGTTGGGAGCCTGGATGGGGAGCAGCTGCTTTCAGCCCCCCCAGAGAGAAATCAGCTTCTCCCCCATCCAGGCTTCCAATTCCAGAGGAAACCAGTTTGGAGCAAGAGGGAAGGTGGAGTCCACCATAGCACTTTTCCTCTGTCTAAACAGGGATGCTCAGAGCCAACTGGGCATGGGAAGAGGGAACAATCCTCATTTCCACTTGCTCGTTCCCATCTTGGACAGCAGCTGGCTCAGCAGGAGCTGTGGTTTGTAGCCGGTCTCCTGCTCACAGCCCTCCTGTCTCTCCACAGAGCCCCTCGAAGGTGTCCTGCAAAGGAGTTGGCCTGCAGAAGTTTCCCAGGGAGCTTGGCCAAGGAATTAAGCACCTGGAACTCTCCAACAACTTCATCCAAAACCTGTCAGGCAGCTACATGCCAGGATTTGAGCAGCTGGAGTACCTGGATATGTGCTCCAACCAACTGGAAGCCGTGTCAGCCACCACCCTGGCCCAGCTGCCCCGGCTGCACTCGCTCCTCCTGGGATCCAACCACCTGGACAGAAATTTCTTGGCTAATGGGGAAGCCTTCCATCTGCTCAGGAATATTGAGGTCCTGGACCTGTCGGTGAATGACCTGGAGAGTCACATGGCAGGCTGGTACATCAGCAACCTCACCAGCCTGAGGGTGCTGGATCTCTCTGGGAACAAGATGACCAGGCTGCTGGCAGGGACCTTCCGGAACACTACACGGCTGTGCCAGCTCGACCTCAGCAACAACTACATCATGGAAATCCAGGAGGGAGCCTTTGAGCCCCTGCACGAGCTGGAGGTGGTAAACTTGGCCTTGAACTCCATCCACTGTATCTCTGGCTTCAGCCTTACACAGCTGCGAGTTTTAAACCTCAGCCACAACGCCCTGGAGCTCTTCATCCCCGAGGAGGAAGTGGAGCCCTACCTGCTCCAAGTGCTTGACTTGAGCCATAACAGACTCCTCTATTTCCCAGAGCTCCCCAAAGCCCATGATCTCACACACTTAAACCTCTCCAACAACCTTATTGCCTCGCTGCTGCCAGGCTCACACCGTCCCGAGGACTTTGTCCTGCCCTACGAGGAGATGGGGAGGTTCGGCAGGACCATGCGCCCCGCAGCTGCTCTGACACGCGTGGCCCACTTGGACCTCAGCAACAACCGCCTGGAGCTGTTCCCATTCACCTTCCTCCGCAGCCTGGGCTCCCTGCACAGCCTCAGGCTGGCCAGGAACTGTCTGCAGGAGGTGGCCAGGGAGTCTCCCACCAACGGCACAGAGCCTGCTGACCCCACTCCTGCTCCACCGCAGCGCACCGAGCTCTCCCTGCGCTCACTGGACCTCCACGGCAACGCCCTCCGAGTGCTCCCACGCTGGTTCTTCGATGCCCTGCCTCACCTGGAAACCATGGATCTGGGCTCCAACAGCCTCCAGCCCTGTGAGAGCCGGGGAAGTGACCAGGGAGGGGGTTTGGAAGGGGGGTCTCATATTCCAGCCCCCAGTAACACCTGCACCCCCTTCTACAACGTGCCTCACCTGAAGCACCTCAGCCTTCATGATAACAACCTCGCCAGGCTGCACCCCCACGCCTTCCACAGGACCCCGCTGCTCTCCCTGGACCTCTCCGGGAACAGGGACCTGTCGGTGCCCACGGGAGCCCTGGCGGGGCTGGAGCTCTCCCTGCAGGAGCTCTCTCTGAGGGGCAACCAGATGGAGGAGGGCAGGGCAGCGCTGCCGTGCCTGGGCACACTGCGGGTCCTGGACCTCGCGGGGAACCACCTGAGCCTTTTGCCCGCGGGTCTCTCCTGCTCCCCGCTGGAACGCCTGGACGTTCAGAATAACAGCCTGCAGACGCTGGGAAGGCTGGGCAGCTGGTCCCGCAGCCTGCGGGAGGTGGCCCTGGCTGGGAACCCCTTCAGCTGCTGTGCTCTGGGCTGGCTGGACGCGCTGCGCGCGGCCGGCGTGACCGTGCGGGACCTGGACGAAGCCCAGTGCGCCTTCCAGGACCGGAACGTCTCTGCCAGGATCACCAGCTCTCCCCAGTGGCTCTGTCCCCAGCCCCAGGGCACCGGCTCGCTGGCTCTGCTCATGGGCCTGGTGGGCCTTTCCCTCCTCTGTGCCGTGGTTTTCTGCCTCCTGAGGAAAGGGCAGAAGCCCCCGGGCTGGGCAGGACTCTGCAGCAACAGGGTGGGGGTCTCCCCGCCCCATCCCAAAGGAGAGGGGCCAGCCGAGGAGAGGCCACCCAACATCGTCACCAAAGTGTAGCCCAGAACTGTAGCAACCGCTCAGAACTCTTAATTGTTATTAATAATATTAATCATATTATTGTGGTTTGGGTCTCCTCGCTGGTTCCTGGGGGATTTTTGAGCCAGGTGATGGGAATGTGGTGGGTGCTGGGCAGAAGTGGGCACTGGGTCACCTCTCCTTCTCCAGAAGGATCGTTCCCGCATCTCCTCTGATCCCTGCAAGAAATCAAACACACAATTTTGAGTGTCATCACCCAGGACAAGGGGTCAAGCCCTGGGCTGGTTGGATGGATCACCTCCCCCCTCCAAACCAATCACGCTCTGCTGTGGGATGGGAATTGTGGGAATTGTCTCCATTGGGGCCACCTGGGTGTTTCCCAACTTCCCCAGCAGTCCCTGTCTGCCTCTGAAGAGGGTTTAATAGCTCTGCTGAATACCTGCTGCTGCTTGTGCAGCATTCCCCAGTCCCGTGAGGAGCAGGCAGGGAATGGGAATGGTGCTTGGTGGTGGGTCGCAGTGCCGGGGTGGGGAGGAGGTTTCTGTAGGACCCTGCTCATCTTTCTGCTGCCTTTCCCTGCCCAGCTTTTGTCTGAATGGTGCTGTGGAGCTGGCAGGGCTTACAGTGCCCTGCTGTGGGTGTCTTCTCATCCACTGGGATCGTGGGAATGAGGAAAGTGGGAGTCTGTGCTGTCACCAGCCCTTCTCATGGGGGCAGGACGTCCCTGGAGTGGGGCTGGACCCCTGAAGTGACAGTGGCAGGGACAGCTGGTCCCATCCTGGGTCTCTTCTGTGCCTCTCCCCAGCAATGTCCCCTGTCCTGGGGTGGCACCTGAGCCCCCTGGGGAGGGACCTGCCTTCCCATGTGCCCTGGAAGTGCCATGGCAGCAGGTACTGTGCCAGCCTCCTTTCCCAGCCAGCACTTGGTGACATTACAGGGACACTTTGGGACCAGAGCCCAGAATGGTGCTGTTGCCTTCGGTGGGTGTTTCTGCTGCATTTTTGTTCCTCCCTTCACCCCTCCCAGGCTGTGCTTCCCTCGCATGTCACCAGGAAACCTCCTTCCCTTTGTGCTGCTGCTTCTCCTGCTCCCACCGGCACCTTTCAGCTCACAGAGGGCTGGAGCCACCCAGAGCTGGGTGACCGAGGGACACCAGGGGCCAGCAGGGACACCACGTACCATGGGGTGCTCAGGGACACCCTGCGCTGCCGGGCACTCGGTGCCAGGCACTGCCCTGAGCTCCTGAGCACTCCCGAGCCCTGTTTGTCCCACGCTGGTGACGTGGGATGTGTCGTGTCCCCGGGAGCAGCAGCAGCTGGGGGGGGTTGGTGGCTCTTGGGAACAGTGGCTGCTGATGCCTGAAGTTTTCACCAGGAATTAAAGCTAAAACATGCGCTGAAAATAGAAGGCAGGCTTGTGGTGCTGGTTTTAACCCGCAGGGAAGGAGCTCCAAGGCACATAACTGGGCTCGATGATCTAAGAGGACTTTTCCAGACTTGAAGATTCTATAAAGCTTAGGGAAAGGGGGAAGAGGGATGGTGGCCTGGCTATGGGACAGCCTGAGCTTGGGAAGGGGAAATTAAGCTTAAAACACAGAAGAAAGCCTGGAAAACCTCCAAGGCCCAGGAAGGGCTGTGAAGGTATGGAAAATGAGCCAGGGCAATGATGTGCTGGGTTAGTACCTTTATTGATGCCTGTCTGCTTTCCCAATTCAAAGGAAAACAGGATTCCAGGTGGATTTGGCAAGAACCGAATCCACGTCAGTGCCAAGGGCACTTCTCCCAGTCAGGGGAAAAGCTTGGCCGGGAGGAGGGCACAAGGTGAGCATCCAGGGCCTGTGCTGGCACAGGGGACAACGAAGTGGGACCAAACCACGGTCACATCAGCAGGAACCAGCACAAGGCCAAGGAAACCCGGGCTATGTCCTGTGTCTGCACTGCCCCTCATCCGGAGCTTCCCAGGCTCCAGGGGAAATGGTTTCCCTATCCCAGGCGTGTCTTGGCATCTCAAACTTCTTCTTGATCCAAAAGGAGGGTAAAAGATCTGTGGAATATTGAAATTTGAACAAATAAAGTGAGGGTGCCAAAAATGTTGCATTTGAGTCAGGCTGGGAGGCAGCAGGAGTGTAAATTTTGGTCTGACAAAAAAAGCAGCGGTGGGTGAAATGTTGTGACCATTGACAAATTTTCTAGAGAACTCGTTGAGAAATCCAGCAGAACTCATTCTTTCCAGTGGAAAGCCTTCACATTTCCCTGGATCTGCATTTTCATAGAATAATAGATTTTATCAAAAATTTCCAGTGAGCTGTTCTGCTAACCCAGGCGGAAATTACCTTCTCTGCAACTCAATTACAGCACATTTTTTCCCTTTTTCCTTTTTTTATTCCCTCCTTTCCCCTTTCTCTCCATGAAGACGAGTCAGAGCTTCACCTACTTCCAGAGCTGAGGACTCTCCTGGGAGCTGACATCAGATCTCCCTCCGCAAGCCCCCTCAGCCCGGCAGAGCAGGGAGAGCACTCCTCATCCTCTGTGCCCGGCAGAGCAGAAATGAACCTAAATCTCCCCGGTCTGATAAGGAAGAGCACGTGCTTTGGGCTGCTGTTTTACCCGACTGAAGGTACATCCCCTTCCACAAGGGCTGCTGGAGGTACCATTTCTTTTATTTTTCCTGATATTGCTGCAATGCCCATTCCCAAATACAATGGATCTCATCGATCTGTGTCCTCGTGCTCCCCGTTCTTGGCTGCCTTGGATGTGCTCCTCGGGAATGTGGTGCCTATTCTGCAGCTTTGGGATGGGACAGGAGGCTGGTGGCACCTCCAGGACACCAGCCCATGCATCCCTCCCATCCCTAGGGCTGTGCTGCTGCTGCTTCCCGTTATCCCTCTGACTCAACACAACTCCCCTGGCAGCTGTTCCCAGCCCGGAGGGTGAGGTCGGGCGTGTTGTTCATGACACTTTCCTTCTCTCTGGGGGGCCTCTGGCCAGGCTGGCACCTCCAGATGTGGAACGTGTCCCCCTGTGCCCTCCCTGCCTTGCAGAGCCCTGTGCTGCCTCTGCAGCATCACTTCGCTGGGCTGGGGGCATTGCAGATGTTGCCACATGTTCTGCAGCTGGATCCCCCAGCCCAGCTGTGCCTGCAGAGCCTGCCCTGGGCTGCTGCACTGGGACCCTGCCACAGGCAGTTCTGTCACAGCAGCACAAGAAGTGTCACTGGGTGTGTTTGTCCTCGGAGCAGGTGCAGCCCCATGGTCCCTGCTCCCAGTTTTGGGGCACTGGAGGGCTGTGGGGACACCTTATGCTCCCAGTGTCCACCAGCAGCTGGGATCTCACCCCCAGCCTCCGGGACGTGACAGGAGCTGGCTGGGGAGAAGGACCTGCCTCTCACCAAGACGTCAGTGCCACATGACCGCAGTGCCACCGCCACCTGCGTCACTGCCACGGTGCGGGCACAGCCCCCGGGCCCGAGGATGTGGCTCCTCACGTGGTCGACACTGGGGGAGCGTGGGCTGGGGAGCACTGAGGTCACCAGGGGTCTGAGGGGACACTGATGGCAGGGGAACCCCTGGAAGGTCCCTTACCCAGCTGCCTTTCCTGAGCCTGGGAGCCACAAGCCACTGGAGCTGGAACAGTGCGTGGGGAGGGGTCCCCTTGTGCTCACACAGGTCACAAACCACTCCTGGGTGTTTGCTTTGGCCCCTGTCCGAGTCCCAGTGGTGAGCGACACAGACCTTTGGCCATCCAGGGCAGCTGTTTGATGTTCCTCCACTAATTGGTTTCATCCCAGGAGCCAGCTCTGCCTGCAGACAAGCCCTGACCCAGCACCAGGTCTGCTCCATTTCCCCCTTGTTCCCTGGCTGTGTCCCCCTGCTGTCCCCCGGCTGTGTCCCCCCCCATCCCAGCTGTGTCCCCAGGGTGGCCCACGGCAGGCAGGGGGAGTATGACATGTCCTGATGTCCCTCCCTGCTCCCTCTGCTCTCCCCCTGCTCAGCACCCTCCGATGCAGCCCCAGCCAGGGAAGGGAAGCCTTTCCTGGGCTGGGAATCCCCTCCTGCCTCTCTCCTTCCCCCAGAGACATGGAAGAGGAAGGAAGGGGTATTTTTAGCACCCACCCTACGCTCGTTTCAAGGATTAGCTAAGAAGAGGAATTGACATTCGAAGAAGGGTTGGTTTTGCTTTAAAAGGAAGGTTTTAGTTTTTTCCTACTACACCGTCATTGCAAAACTTTTCTGTGGAGAGGGATTGGTAAAAATACCTCTCGTAGGAGGCAGCCTCGGTCAGAGGTGTCGCAGTTCCCTGTGCTGGCACTGCTTCTGTGCCCGTGCCTTCCACATCCCAAAGGAAGGGATGGGGTGGGACCAATCCCCCTGTCCCGATGCTGATCACAGCTCCCATCACCTGCAAAGTGAGTCCCTCCCTCCCTGCCCATCCTCGTGTGGTTCCTCTCTGCATTCCTGCTCTCCAGCAGCTTTTCCTGACCATTGCTCGTGGCTTGGGAACCCCCTGGGAAGCAGGAGCCTTCCCAGCTGCCAAACAGCCACAGAGTGGTCCTGGCAACCCACTGGAGTTGCTCCAGGTCCCAGAATGAGGCATGACCCCCACCTTGAGGATGGCACAGGGGCTGGTGAAGCAGCTTCTCCAGGGACCCCAGGGCAGGTGGTGGCCCTCAAGAGCCAAACCAGTGGCCAGAAGGTGGCAATATCCCCCCTCCTTTCTGGTCCTGACAGTGCAGAGCAAAAGGTCCCTCCTTGTGCAGGGGATGGGGCTGGTTTGGTTGGGAATCTCTTAGAATCATGGAATGGTTTGGGTTGGAAGGGACCTTAAAGCCCATCTCCTAGACCTTCCTAAAACACAGCATTGCCTGTGCTTGGCAATTTCTGCCTTGCATGTGCTGGATGAGCCTCTGCCTTCCCTCTACTCACTGAGCACGTGTGGCCCAAAAAAACACCCGGGCACCTCCCAACAGTGACCACAGCAGTTTTTCCTGGTCAGAAAATTCCTGATCCCTCCAGAAGCTGCTCAGATTTCCCCTCAATGTCCCCCTGGGGGCCTGAGGCTGAAAAGGGAACTTGGGGAATCTGATTGCATAACACCAAAATCCTCGGGGCTGGAGGGAGAGGGACACGGTGTGGACGCTGTGTCTGCTTGTCAAGGCAAGACAAGGATCTGCAAAAGCCACAGTCGGGAAGGTGAGGTGTGGAAGGCATTTCAGGGACTTCCAGAGCACCTGAGGACTGGTGGGAGAACTGACCCAGGAAAGGTGGAAGCTGTGGGAGGCCGGTCTGACCTTAGTCTCTCACCAAAGACAAGGAATAATTCAGTGGGGAAGAGCCCAACCTCTCCCCAGGCCATGGGGGTCTGGCAGCACCAAGCTCTGGTCACACAGGAGGGTCACAGCACCCTGGGGTGCCGTCACCCCATCCCACACAGCACCCGGTCCCACAGCGGGTGCAGCTTCCTTGGCTTCTCTACCTCCACCTCAGGGTCCTGTGATGGGTATGAGCAAAACTCACCGTGTCAGGGAGTTAACAGAGGTGGTTTCTCATTGCAGAGCCCTTGGAGAAGAGGGTCAGGTCCATCTCTGACACCTGGGATTGGAGCCACAGTGTGACCTGACACAGGACAGCAGCACCAGCCCTCGGGTACCACTGGAGCCAAACAAAGGGCAGCTTTCTCAAGCAGCAGGGGGTGGTGGAGGGGACTTTGGGCAGGGAGAAAGTGAGAGCCCAAAGAATGATCTTCAACCTCTGACTGTTTCCAAAACCTGGTGTCAGCTGGTGCCTCATGTCACTTCCCACTGGGGGAAAAAACCAGCCTACCTGGTTCCTCAAGGTCTTCACAGCACCATTAAGCAGCACTTTTGGTTCCGTGATTATGGAAGGGCGAGAGTCAGAGAAATCCACCTTGTGGGTTCCTGGCTCCATCGTTTCTGCCAGCCCTGATCTGAACAACTGAATGTGTTTTTTAAGCTTTTTGTAAAGAAAATGAAGGGGGGAGGAAAGCCAGAAATTATGAACTTTTTATCTACCTGAAAGGAGGTTGGAGCTGTGAGAGTTGGACTCTTCTCCCAGTGACAGGACAGGAGGAAACAGCCTTGGATTGTGCCAGGGAAAGTTTAGTTGTATATTAGGAAAAATTTCTCATGGAAAAGGTTGCATGGGGCAGGAGTGGAGTGACACTCCTGGATGTGGCATCTGGGCACATGGGTCAGGGGTGGCCTTGGCAGTGCTGGGGGATCATCCTGCAGCCCCTCATCCCTCAACCCCCTCCCAGGTGCTGTTTGGGGATGATCACTGCCAACAGCAGCTGGAGCCCCCTCCGCCCCCCTGCCTGTCCCTGGCCTGCTGTGAATGGCACCGAAACTGCCTTTGTTCCCCTCCCCAGGGCGGGGGCACCACCTGCCTCGGCTGCTATAAAAGGTGGCAGGGGGCCCAGCAGCCCCAGTCCCATCCCAGTCCCATCCCCATCCCAGCCCCATCCCCATCCCAGCCCCATCCCCAGTCCAGTCCTGTTCCCAGCCATGGGCCACCCCACTNACACTCCTGGATGTGGCATCTGGGCACATGGGTCAGGGGTGGCCTTGGCAGTGCTGGGGGATCATCCTGCAGCCCCTCATCCCTCAACCCCCTCCCAGGTGCTGTTTGGGGATGATCACTGCCAACAGCAGCTGGAGCCCCCTCCGCCCCCCTGCCTGTCCCTGGCCTGCTGTGAATGGCACCGAAACTGCCTTTGTTCCCCTCCCCAGGGCGGGGGCACCACCTGCCTCGGCTGCTATAAAAGGTGGCAGGGGGCCCAGCAGCCCCAGTCCCATCCCAGTCCCCATCCCAGTCCCATCCCCATCCCAGCCCCATCCCCAGTCCAGTCCTGTTCCCAGCCATGGGCCACCCCACTGCCACCGTGCTGCTGTGCCAGCTGGGACTCTCTGCAGCCATCCAGTGGCTGTGAGTCGGGATCCCCCTCCCCAGTGCCCCGCTTTGGGGGTCCCCCCGGGTTCCTGCGGTCCCCCGGCCCGCTGAGCCCTGTGCTGTCCCCGCAGGGGGCTGCTGGAGCACGGCAGTGGCGTGGCCTGGAACCAGAGCCAGCAGTGCCGGCTGCTGGGGCCGGAGCAGGTCCAGCTGTGCCGCCGCAACGTGGAGGTGCTGCCCAGCATCGTCCGCGCCGCCCGCCGCACGCAGGCCCTGTGCCAGCTCGCCTTTGCAGACATGAGGTGGAACTGCTCCTCCATCCAGCGCGCCCCCAGGTTTGGCCCTGACCTGCTGACAGGTAAAGGATGCTCCCCCTGCCGTGGCCGTGGCCGTGGTCCCCGCTCTGCCCCACGGGGCATCCCGGGATGGCAGCGCTTTGCTGCTGCTCAGGGTCAGCTCTGCCTCGGGTGTCTCTTTTGGTGTAAGTTTGCTGCCTTTACACGGTGTTAATCCTGTGCAATTCCATCTGTGGGAGGTGACAGACAGCAACTTCCATTTCAAACAGCTCCATAAAAAGAGTGGAGAGCTGGGGAGCCAGGCTGTGCGTGGACAGTGTGATACAGGGAGGGGACACAGGTTAAAGGGATGCTGCAAGAAAAATGAGAGGCCTTGCATTTATCCTGCTGCAAGATATAAAAAAATCCCAACGTATTTGCATTGTGAGGTCTGTGAGAGGAGCGTCTGGCTGGGCAGGGAGGGAGAACATCTCCTGCTCTTCTCCCCAGGGACCCGGGAAGCTGCCTTCGTGTACGCCCTGGCAGCCGCCGCCGTGTCGCACGGCATCGCCCGTGCCTGCGCCTCGGGAGAGCTCCCGCTCTGCTCCTGCGGCCCCGCGGACCACGGGGACCCCGGCCCGGGGGGCAGGTGGGGCGGCTGCGGGGACAACCTCAGCTACGGCCTCCAGCTCGGGGCTGCCTTCGCAGACAGCTCCGCCAAAGCCAGCAAGCCGGGGACCCACGGGAGCAAGGCCATGAACCTGCACAACAGCGCCGTGGGCAGGACGGTGGGTGGGAGACGGTTGGTGCTGCAGCCTGGAAGGGGGGGCAGGGGTGAGACCCCCAGGCTGCTGCAGTCCAGGACGGTGGGTGAGAGACCCCCGGGGCTGCTGCAGTCCAGGACGGTGGGTATGGAGCCCCCAGGAATTGCAGAGCCCAGACTGGTGGGTATGGAGGCCCCCAGGAACGCTGGAGCCCAGACTGGTGGGTATGGAGCCCCCATAAATGCTGCAGTCCAGGATGGTGGGTGAGAGACCCCCGGGGCCACTGCAGTCCAGGGTGGTGGGTATGGAGCCCCCATAAATGCTGCAGTCCAGGACGGTGGGTATGGAGCCCCCAGGAATTGCAGAGCCCAGACTGGTGGGTATGGAGGCCCCCAGGAACGCTGGAGCCCAGACTGGTGGGTATGGAGCCCCCCAGGAANCAAGGTGGGGGGTATGGAGCCCCCCAGGACTGCTGCAGTCCAGGATGGTGGGTATGGAGCCCCCAGGAATGCTGGAGCCCAGACTGGTGGGTATGGAGCCCCCAGGAATGCTGCGGCCCAGCACACTGTGGAGCAGACTGGAGCGTGGCCAGAGGTGCCCAATTTAAGGTGTCAGACTCCGTCCAGACTGTTCGGATGTTGTCTGAACATCAGGAGGCAACTAAATGGTTAAAAAGTGTTTTTGCGGACACCCCCCACTACTGCCCCCCCCAGCATCCTGCACCCTTTCCATAACCAGCACAAGGTATCTGCCACTTCACACCAGTACTCCCAGTGCTTCTTTCCACCCTTCTCACTGGAGCAGAGCCCCTTTCCACCCTTCTCACTGGAGCAGAGCCCAGCTCCCCAGCCCACTGGGCTCCTGTGCCCCAGCTGAGGCTTGGGAAGCCCTCAGCTCCAGTGCCAGCTCCCACAGGGTGTTCCCCAAGGGTCAAGTTCTTCTCGGAGGGAATTGAAGCAGGGCTGAGCCTCTGACCACCCCATTTTATCAATTTAAATGTGGCAATAAAGATCAGAGCTCCTCCATCTCTTTAAACTCCCCAAAGATGCCCTTTCAAGTCAGTCCCTGGGGTGGGTACCAGGAGGAAGAGAACTCCCCTGTTTTCCTGTGCCTGCAGGTGCTGAGTGACTCCCTGGATACCAAGTGTAAATGCCATGGTGTTTCAGGCTCCTGTTCAGTGAAGACCTGCTGGAAGGGACTCTCAAGCCTGGATGAAATTGCCTCTGAGCTGAAGTCCAAGTACCTGGCAGCCATCAAGGTGTCCTACCGGCTGGTGGGGCCCAGGAAGCAGCTGATACCCAAGGAAATGGATGCCAGGCCAGTGACAGAGGCAGATCTGGTTTATCTCATCAACTCCCCTGACTACTGCACCCCAAATCTCCAGCTGGGCTCTCTGGGGACACAGGACAGGTAATAAGCTCAAACTCAGCCTCTAATTTCCTGCCTGTCTGTAC
Organism: Grallaria varia; assembly: GCA_013396735.1. Classification (NCBI taxonomy): domain Eukaryota; kingdom Metazoa; phylum Chordata; class Aves; order Passeriformes; family Formicariidae; genus Grallaria; species Grallaria varia. The sequence goes on along the minus strand of VWZG01004521.1, from coordinate 136,625 downwards.
TGCTGGACTTGAGAGCGTGTCCTGGGAAGTGGGTGGGCTGAGCACAGGGTGCCCAGAGAAGCGGTGGCTGCCCCATCCCTGCAAGTGTCCAAGGCCAGGCTTGGAGCAACCTGGTCTAGTGGAAGGTGTCCCTGCCCACAGCAGGGAGTTGGAGTGAGATGAGCTTTAGGGTCCCTTCCAACCCAAACCATTCCATGATTCCCTGATCCTGCTGCTTCCTGCCATATGCAAACCAGCTCTGGGAAAGGCCGAGGGCTGTGGTCAGGACCCCCCCGGGTGGGCAGCTGCCCCAGCTCAGCACCCTCCTCTCCACAGGCAGTGCAACAGGAGCTCGGCAGGCAGTGCCAGCTGTGAGCTGCTGTGCTGCGGCCGTGGCTACAACACCTACACGGAGGAGGTGGAGGAGCGGTGCCGCTGCCGCTACCGCTGGTGCTGCGCCGTGGTGTGCAGGACCTGCCGGCGCAGGGTGCAGAGACACGTCTGCAAGTAACAGCCCAGGGCTCCTGCTGCTGCCCTCCGGACCCTGATCCCAAGGGATGCTCCAAGCAAGGAGGGGGCTGTGCAGGAAGCCTGGGCTCTCGCATTGCCATGGAAAGATTCCAGGAAGCCTCCAGTCTCTCCCAAGCCAAACCTCAGGGCAGGACAAAGGGCTGCCCTCCTGCAGGCAGTGTCCAGCCCTGCCTCCAGCTCGACAAGCCATTGATCACTCCACAGGAACAGACCCTTCTCCGGGGTGAATGGGGACCCTGGGCTGCCATTGTCCCTTTGCAGGAGGTTCTGACAGCAGCCTGAAAGCCGGGAGTGATGGATGGGAAGGGACCAGAGTTATCCATTGGGAGAAGGCTGCAGGGACAAAAAACTGCTTCGGGTCAGGGGGTCATGGGCAGCTCCTCTGGGGACAATTCTGCCATGGGCTCATCCACCACCTCTGGAGCAAACACTGGTCCAGTGCCCTTTGCAGCATCAGAATGAAGGCCAGGCTTGGACACAGGCAGAACCAGCCACTGCTCCAGGAGCCAGGACTCATCAATCCTGCCCAAAACCTTCATTGATGGCAGACAGACGGGGGACAGGAGAGGTCCTGGAGGCTGCCAAAACAGGACAAAACTGCTCCTGCCAGCCATGGGTTACTAACCCCACCATGGCATCACTGGAACTTCTGCCCACTGGGCCCCTGTTGGAGGTGGAAGCCCACTCAAGGCATGGAATTCTCATGGCTTGTCCTTCCTAACCCTTCTTTTGGACAACTGAGGTCTTCAACGCACTCTTTCCTCCCCCTCAGGACCAGGGGGTATGTGGGAAGTCTGGACTGGAGGGGACATGACTCCAGGGCCCTGGGGAAGGGAGAATGAACATTTAGTCTCTGTATTCCTGTAATTTGGATTCTGGTGTGTTTTTTAAATAAATGTATTATATCATAATTCTCTATGGCTTGTTTTGTAGGACATCTCCCTCTCAGCTGGCCCCAGAGAAAGCGAGGCTGGAAGGAGAGCACAAAGCCCTGTGTCCATAAAGCCCTGTGTCCATACTTTTCCTTACACATAGCTGAGAATCAGGTCACTTTTAACTTTCTGCTGCTCACAGCCCCAGATTTGCCTTTAATTGCAGAATCTGCCAGCCTCAGCTCCCATACACACATGGAAGGTTTTATCGCCTGCTTCCTCAGGTCTCCAACCAGCCAGCAAGGAATTTGCCTTCCTGGGATTCAGGGCTGGTGGCTGGAACTGAATCAGTCCAGGTTTATTTTCTGATCCTTGGGAGTGTGGGCTGGATTGGCCAAGCGCGTGTGAACAGGGAGGAGCTGGGAGCCAAGGCTTGGGGCTCTGGTGAGGAATCTGACCAAGTGCTTGAATGGGATAAGAGATTCCTGTTCGTGCAGTACTTGGAGAGAAAGGATGAGTCCAAATACACAGGTGCTGTGGAGACCCCACAGGTACCTGGGATGGGAATCCTGGGGTGATTTCCTGCAGCTCGCACCAGGAACTGGAGAATCCACAGCTCCGTGTGCTCCTCACTTTGTTTGTGGTTCCCATTGAATGGAGTTGGCAGTGCTCAGCCCGTGTCCAGCTGGACGATTACTCATTTCCATATTCATTCAATCATTTTTAACAGTCTCTGCCGGGTCACAGAATCAATTCATGAGCTTTTTCCGTTAACCATCCCCTCCCCTTCCCTTAATGTGCTCCAAGCTTCCCTGTGAGCAGTGAGGGAGAGCCAGAGGAGCCCGGCTCCCACTCCTGGGAGCTGGAGGCTGAGTCTGTGCTCTCGCAGTTACCGGAGTGAGCTCGCCATCACTATCAGCTGTTAATGAGCCATTGATTGGCCCTGCCTGCTGCCATCTCCCTCCCCAGAGCGCCAGGAAAGCCGCAGCTGCCCAAGGCCAAAAGTTATCTCGGGTTTTGCTTTTAAAATGCAATTAGGGTCAGTCCCCGGCATTCCTCGGCAAAGGGAATTTCAGCTGCCAGGCTGCCAAACGGCTGCAGTTTGTGTGTCCGGAGGGATGCAGGTACTTAATTAGGAGGATTGCTCGAATGCCTTCCCTCCACGCACCTCCCCGCGCATCCCAGACGGGAGGAGGCGGCACCGGAGGGGCTGCGATCTCCCCCCGCAGCATTGCAAAGCGAGCTGCTGGGAGGGGAAACAGGGGAAGCGTCTTGTGGAGTGAGGGCTCCGGCCAGGAGGGTGGGAAATGCGACTTGCATTTGGCAACTACAAACACACCCAGCCCGGGGAGGAGGCGGAGGGGAGCCACAATGGTAAGGAATGCCCGCGGGAGCCATCGTGGTCCCCTCCTAGAGAGCTCCCACCGGAGTTTCTGCCTGGGAAAAGGCAGGGTCAAGTGCTGAAGATGCAGAACCCGCTCCTCCCCTCCCTCCTGGACCCCGAGCCCACGAGGGAAGAGCAGAGAAGCAGTGGAGGGGTGAGAAGCAGCCGGGATCCGTCCGTGTCCTGTGGGAAAGGGGGAGCGCTGGAATTAGCTGGAGGGTGCAAAGGGTCAGGCAGGAAGGAGGTGACAGCTCGGTGACAATGGGCTGGTGGGAGGTGTTGGAATGCGGGTCCACACCTGGAATTAGCAGGAGTGTGAGATCTGCGGGGCTGGAACGTCCCCCAGGGACCAGGAGCCAGAGGATGGATCCAGTGGGAATAAAGGCTGTGCTTGGCCTCAGGCTTGGGGGCATCCACTGTCTGATTGCCTGTTCTCTCCATAACCCAGTTTGGATGGAAAAGCCAGTGGGAAGGAGCCAGGGGAACAGGGAGCTCCTTCCCCCAGCCCGGGCCAGCACAAATACCCTCTGAGGTCAAAAATGGGAAACCCAGTTACGACCCTGCAGGGGCTCCCAGCAGCGGCCAGTGCAACCCACCACTGGTGGGACGGGTGCCAGAAAGCTTCTCTTGAGCCTTCCACTCCAAACACCTGCTGCCTGCCAGGGAGCCCTTCAGCGCCCAGGTAATGCCAGGCAGTGCCCCCAAACCCAGAGTGTCCGTGTCTGTGACAGCTGTAGCTTTCCAGCCCTGCAGACGTGCCCTCGGGTGGGTCCCTGTCCTCCCCAGGCTGCTGGCACTGCCTTTGCTCCCCCAGCCCTCCCAGATGCTTTCATGGACTTTCAATTTTGCTGCTAAAACACTGACTTACTTGTTTTTTCTTTTATTTCCTTATTCTTTGAGGGACACTGCATAACTCATTCAAGGAGGATAATCTGAGCAAGGACAACTAGCTGCTGGTAATTAAGTGTTTTGGAATAAGAATGACCCTGTGTTCAAGGATGTGTTGGGATATTTCTTCAGTGCAGCTCGGACCGGAATGTGGATCAGGACCTCCACCTTCTTTTCACAGAATCATAGAATTGATTGGGTTGGAAAAGACCTCCGAGATCATTGAGTCCAACCCTTGGTCCAACTCCAGCCTGTTTACCAGATCATGGCACTCAGTGCCACGTCCAATCTCAGTTTAAAAATCTCCAGGGATGGTGAATCCACCACCTCTCTGGGCAGGCCATTCCAATGCCTGATTACTCTCTCTGTAAAGAATTTCTTTCTAATATCCAACCTTGTTGCTCTTCCCAAAGAGAGCTGAGCCCAAAGGAGGAGAAGGCCCAGGATGGGGCTCAGCTGTCAATCAGCATTTCACAGAATCCCAGAATGTTTTGGGCTGGAAGGGACCTTAAAGCCCACCCAGTGCCACCCGTGCCATGGGCAGGGACACCTTCCACTACCCCAGGTTGCTCCAAGCCCCGTCCAACCTGGTCTGCTGGAAATATGTGGGGGATGTTGCTGTGACCTTTGGGGTGGTTGGTCCCTACACTGCCACACCACGAGACACACACATGAGTAAATGCCTGTACTGAGGAAAAACCCTTCTGTCTCTGTTCCCCTTTAATCCCGGGGTGCTCAGCAATGTCACGGTGTTCTAAGGGTGACAAATACGAACAGGGATTGTCCTCGTAGGGATCTTCAGCCGAGGGACAGGGACAAATGGACAGAGGTGAGTGACAGCCACAGGGCTGGGGGGAACAATGGCAGGAGCTGGGGCTGGGGCAGTGGCCGGGGAGCTTGGGGGGCAGCAGCGATGCATCCCTGGGGGTCACGGAATCCTCTGGAAATGCCCTTTGCTCCCATCCTTATGGTGATGCCAGAGTGTGGGATCAGGCAGTCGGGGTGATGGGACAGCCTGTCAGTGCCACAGGGCAGGGATGATGGTGGCACAGCCCGTCAGTGCCACAGGGGCGATGCGAGACAGACTGTCAGTGCCACAGGGCAGGGGCAATGGTGGGCGCACTGGAGGCCTGCGAGAACCCCCGAGCCCGCCGAGCCCCGCCAGCCCGTCGTCCCCAAGCCTTTGCCCTCCGCGGGGGCCCCGGCGGCTCCGGCGGCCCGGGGCGATCGCGGAGCCCACCGGGCCCGCTGCCCC
>VWZG01004521.1:114026-131545 GCA_013396735.1 Grallaria varia | reverse complement strand
CGGGCCGCGGCTGGCGGAGCTGTTGGCGGCGGGACGGCGGCTCTGGGACGAGCTGGAGGCGGGGACCGAGCCCTCCTCGGGCGCCCCGGCCGTGCAGGACAAGGTGCGGCAGGGGCTGGAGGCGCTGCAGCGCGCGGCCGCCATGGTGGCGCAGCTGGAGCTGTTCAGGTGAGCGGGGCCGGGGCCCGGACGGGCTCACGGGATCCCTGAGGGTGGAAAAGCCCTCCCAGCCCACGGAGCCCGCCCTGTGCCCGATGCCCACCTTGACCCCCAGCCCAGAGCACTCAGTGCCACGGCCAGTCCTGCCTTGGACACCTCCAGGGCTGGGCACTCCAGTCCTCCCTAGGCAGCCCCTTCCAAGGCCTGACCACCCTCTCCAGGTGGGAATTCCTCCTGATATCCCGTCTAAACCTCCTCTGGCCCATCCTATGGCCGTTCCCTCTCCTCCTGTCCCTGTTCCCTGGGAGCAGAGCCCGACCCCCCTCCCCGGCTCCCCCCTCCTGGCAGGGAGTTCAGAGAGCCAGAAGGTCCCCCCTGAGCCTCCTTTTCTCCAGGCTGAGCCCCCCCCAGCTGCCTCAACCCTTCCCAGCTCGTTCCCCGTCTCTCCCCGTGCAGTGAGAACGAGGAGCTGGAGGAGATCGCCTCTGCCGACCTCAAGTTCCTGCTGCTGCCGGCGCTGCTGGGGGCCCTGACGCTGAAGCAGGTGGACCTGGGCAGGCGGCTGGAGCACCTGCAGAGCGCCCGGGAGCACTTCCTGCGCTTCCTGCGGCTCTGCCGCAGCTACGGGCTGGGCACGGCCCCGCTGCCCCCCGCCCAGGAGCCGACCGAGAGCCCCCCGGGCCCCGGGGAGCCCCCGCGGGCACAGCCCGGCCTGCTGGCCATGGCCATGAGCAGGAAGGCCAAGATCGAGAGGTGAGCACTGGGAGAGGGCAGGGCTGGGCTGGGCTGGGCAGGGAAGAGCTGCTTCCTTGGGCACTGGAACAACTGGGTCACTAAATGTTCATTTCAAGAGATATAGCACACTGCTCGATGGCTTGGGTTGTGCACGGGCTGGGGAGGGACGTTTGTGTCCTTCTGGGATTCTGAGGAAATACTGCTCAAAGAATCTTACTGTTACGTTTTTAATAGCTAATCTTATAATCAGTTCTTCAGTCAGTTCCAAAGCTGCGTGCCTTGGAATTTTCCTACCAGTGGGTTTATTAGAGCTTGGAAAAGGGGTGGTTGGTGCCTTTGTCTTGCTTTGGTTGGGATTTTGGCCATGGCAGCACTGAAAAGTCCAGACTGGACTGGACCTGCTGAAGTTGTACAGACACAAAAATATGACTCAGATTCTGACCGGGAGGGGTTTCTTTTTTAGAGTGACTCTTTTGTGCTCTTTCTCCTCTGAGCTCCCAAAGGTTTCTCATCCTTGGCTCTTAACTGTTCACTATTCAGGTGACTCAATAACTGAGGAAAGTGGGACACAAGGATTTAGTCTGAAAGTGTATTATATGTTCCCCCTTTAATAACTTAATACCTAAACAAGTCAAAAAGTCTAGAAAGCCAAAATTATATTAAAAAACCCATGCACACACAAACCCACTTGAAACAGAAGTTGGACAAGTGATTTATTCTTTTTAAGCAGCTTCTTGATATTTTTTGTGTCACATGGAAGCAGTTCAAAATAGCCATTCCATTTGTTTTTCCCAGGGAAGGAGCTGAGGAATTCCAGGCCTTGCTTCTCCAGGAGATTAATGTTTCCAGGCTTGCCTAATTTTACCTGTAAGGCTTCAATTTTCAAGAATTAATAATTGTTTAGGAGAAGAATAAAATAATTGAGGCGCATCTAAATTTAATTTGCTTTTACATTTGCTTTTAATAGACAGGAGGGACTGAAATTCCAACAGGAACTACCACGCCCTTGATTTTTTTATAGATTTTTCTTTTAAATACATGAAATGGTGGTGAGCCTCTGACAAAGGGTGGTAAAGACACTGTGGCTGAGCTGAGATAGAGACAAATGATGCAATGATCCCACTTTGTCCCCTTTGGGACAGGTACAAGCAGAAGAAGGAGCTGGAGAACAAGTTGGCCTCCATGAGGGGCTTCGTGGAGAGTGGGACGGCAGATGAGGATCAGATCCGGGAGTTTTACATCCTACAGATCCAGAAATGGATCAGCACCAGCCTGGAGGAGCTTGAGAGCATCGACCAGGAGATGGTGATCCTGAAGAGCAGGGATGCAGCCCGGCAGGTATGGGATCCCTCCTGGGATGGACATGGGTTGGGTAATGAATCCCAGAGGATTCAGTGGCAGAGGTGGAGTTTTACTCTGTGAAACTCCCTTGAAATGGAGCTCAGTCCCAGCATGAGCTCGTGGGGGCTGGTTTAATTCCAATGTTTGGATTGGTCCCTGCCACACATTCCAGACAGTCATGGCCTGTGAAATGCTGGAGCTTGGAATGTCAGAGCTGAACTGGGCTGTGCAAAGGCTTTTGCTGGGTTCTGCAGGCCTCTAACTCTGAAGAGCAATTTAATTTGTACTTTACAATAAGCCCCTTATGATGTCTTTCACACCTCCACTCCTGATCTGAAGCATGACCAAGTGTTACAGACAGGAATATCAGCCTGTTTGGAGTGACTGAAGCTTCCCACTGACCTGCAATCCCTGTGCAGGGTGTTGTCTCCAGGCTTTGAGTTAGCTGAAACGTCTGCTGGAAATAACAACTGTTGATGAGCTGACACAGCCCTGCCCAGCCTGTTGGCAGGGCTGGTTTGGTGGGTCATTTTGGCTCTGCAGGACTGGGCTCCTCCGTAGTGTCCCATCAGGAATGACGAGCTCCAGGCTGGGTCCCTGGAGAAACAGGCAGTTCTTGTGCTGAGCTGGTTTAGCCCTATCAGCTGTGCTTTGATCCAGGCAGCTGTCACAGGGGCACAAGAAGTGATTTGTAGAGGGGCACAGATGGAATTCCTCATTTAAACCAGATTCAGGCCTGGACTGTCTGTCTTGGAGTGTTGCTCTGAGAGCTGAGGTGTTTCTCTTCTACAAACCTTTAATAACTTTGGGGTGGGAAGCAGAGAGTGGGATTCTCCTCTCCACAGCTGTGACTGTTGTTTGCATCTCCAGGGTCCAGCAGCTCCCCACGGCCCTTCCCGGCCTGTCAGAGCTCCAGTGAGGCCTTTCATCTTGACCCGTGACGCTGCTCAGGCCAGGTACATCAGGCTGGGACCATTTAACCACACTTTGGGGCCGTGCTCCCACATCAAGCCCAGAGTACTCCTCCAGCTGCAGAAATCCCGTTTCACCTCTGTGTCTGTACCCCACTTTGTGGCACCCTGAGGTCCTTGGCAGGAATTTCAGCAGCTAAAGCACAGTATGGGATAGAAACCAGATTTCCTGTCATGCTTGAGATATGATTTTCCCTGAGCCTTCCATGTATCTAGTTCAGTTCCCAGGGACATCCTGGGGGACACCTTCCACTATCCCAGCTTGCTCCAAGCCCTGTCCAACCTGGCCTTGGACACTTCCAGGGATGGGGCAGCCACAGCTGCTCTGGGCAACCTGTGCCAGGGCCTGCCCACCCTCCCAGGGAAGAATTTCCTCCCAATATCCCATCTAACCCTGTCCTCTGGCAGTGGGAAGCCATTCCCCCTCATCCTGTCCCTCTGTCCCTTGTCCCAAGTCCCCCTCCATCTCTCTTGGAGCCCCTTTAGGCACTGGAAGGCCACAATTAGGTCACCCCAAAGCATTCCTCAAGCCCTTCTTGATAACATGCCTTAAATCCTTAGTGCAGATTGGATGATGGAATGGTGCTGTGCCTGTTGTCTGTGTTTGTACTCCTTGTGAGGGATTGAATTCCCTTTTCCTGGCTGTGTCCTGCTGCAGAGTGTTTGGAGCTGGCTATCCTGGCCTGCCCACCATGACTGTGGACGACTGGTACGAGCAGCGCCGGAGGCAGGGAATTGTGTCCGGGCAGAGTGTCCCTCAGAGGGCACCAGGTACGGAGGCAAACGTGGGAACAGGGCTTTTGGGAAGGCTCCTGAGGGGCTGGATGAGCAGGGGTGTGTGCAACATCTGTCTGAGGAAGAGTCCGAGATTTATTAGGAAAACAACGGGCTTGTTAGGCTGGGCTTGGCCAGTTGGATGGGGCTTGGAGCAGCCTGGGCTAGTGGAAGGTGTGCCTGGCCGTGGCAGGTGGTGGGACTGAATGGGCTTTGAGGTCCCTTTCAACTTAAACCATTCCATGCTTCTCACTCCTGCCGTCTGCCTAGACCACCTCCAGGCTGGGCTTCTTGGAGAACCTGACCTGGGATCTCCTCCCTGTCCCTCACCTCCAGCAGGTGTAAGTGATGAAGAGTTGCAGAAGCAGCAGCAGGAAAAAAAAGAGGAGGAGGATGATGAGGAAGCCCTTCAGAAAGCTCGGAACTGGGACGACTGGAAAGACACACACCCGCGAGGCTACGGCAACCGGCAGAACATGGGCTGAGCGGGGCCTGGGATCCTGGGAAAAGAACCTGGAGAGACAGAGAGAGAGAAGAGGGAATACAGTGTACATATGTGGAGTACCCAGGAATCCTCCCGGAGATGGATCAGAGGAGGACACGTGACCCCTTGCTTTGGTTTGCATTCCATGTGAGACTGGGTGCACTGGTGATGCTGGGAGATGCCCCAGAGCTCTGGGAGGGTCAGGCTCCCTCTGCGCTGCCAGGCGGAGGCAGTGCCCGGAGGCGACGTCCGTGGATTTGGAAACTGCTCTTTGTATTGTGGGTGGATGTATTTATTACCTTTTTTTCCTCTATTTTAAGCAAAATAAACTCTCTTTGTGCTGCCTAATTCCTGCTGTGAAATTCCCTTGCTCTTCATCCCAGGCTCTTCCAGAGCCAGTAAGGGCCAACCCTGGACCCTTCTCATGGTGCACACCGGGACAAAAACTGGGACAAATGGTGCCATATTCCATAGTCAGTGTGCTTTGAAATCTTACAGAAAACTCTGACAGAAAGAAAACCTTTCCTGGGTCACTCTGGAGCTGGTTTAAATGGCTGCTGACACCAGTCCTGGATGAGGACAGGGCACACCTGATTTGCTGGACCTGGCACTGACCTGGCACACAGGAGTGTTACTGGGCAAGGAGGTGAGGAATCACAGCTGGAAGCTCTGTGGGCACTTGTTCTCAACCTGCTAAAAATATTGGGATAAAAAACCAAAGAAGGCTTGGCTGGCACTGTGGGTGCCACCTGAGTGGGCAGTGTTACCTGCACAGTGTTTCCTTACCCTGGGACAGTGGGATTCTGAAACAGTTTTGGGGGTTTCCTCCCTATCAGCAGGATTTGAGCACAGCCAAGGGGCCAGCTGGGCTGCAGGAGGGCTGAGATGTTTTCCATGCAGCAATCCCTGCTCCTCAGAACTGATCCGTGCCCAGGAAGCCACGGCCTGCAGTGAATGTGATCACACCTTTTTCCCAGGTACTGAGTCCCTACAATTTACAGGAGCAGATTGTGGGGTTTGTAGGTTCCAAATCTCCCAGGAAACATGTTTCTTACTCTTACCACCACAGGCAATCCTATACATGACTTTTCATTTCCTACACTTGATCTTAGCCAGCAATTCCTAGCGAACACCTCTGGAGAGGTGATCCCGAGGAGCAGCTTTAAGGAGTTAGTCCCTGTGGATTCTCCCTTTTCCTTTGGCTCTTAGACTGAAGCTCCACCTCAGTGCTGATTTTCTGCTGCTCTTATTTCCTTATTTTCTCATTTTCCCCCCAAATCCTTCTGAGGCAGTGCTCTGGGCAGGGATGGAAGAGGAGGGAATGGTGCTGGCTGCTGGTTCTGGTGGCTGCATTCCCATTGTGAGGAGCAGGAGCTTCGAGGTGACGTTTTTGGGTGGGTCTGGGGGCAATCACACTGTTTGAGCATGACAATGTTTGTGAAACACCCAAAACGGGGACGGTACCATTCCCAGGGGGATGCAGCTCCCGCAGAGCCCCCACAGCACTGGCAGAGAAGCCCTTCCAAGGAGCACCGACCGCCGGGCACAAGGACGGCTCCTCACCCCTGTGTGTCCCTCACCTCCCCAAGGACCAGCTGCTGCCCAAGTTCCAAACGCGGGTCCCTCCCCTCGTCAGTGGCCGGTGGACCCAGGGTCAGCTGTTAAAGCCTGTGGACACACAGCCCGGCGCCCTCTGCGATTGCCAAACTCACCTTTCAACCAACCTGCCGAGCCCAGGGCTGCTGTGGAGCTCCCACCACCATGAAGACCATCATTGCTGCCTGCTCCCAAAATCTTAGTGGTAAGATGTTCCCAGGGAGACTGGGGTGGTCTCTGGTGCTCCAGCAGTGTGAGGAGCTCGGTGTTACTCCTGTCTGCTCGCTTTGGAGTGCTGGGGGGAAAGGGAGGTGTTTGGAGCGATTTGGGGATAACTCCAGAGGAAAACATGAGTCGCTCAACAGGAATGGAATTTCTGACTGCATTTGGGAATGTTACTCCCATAAGAATCTCCAGAGCACTGCAAATTCCAAATGTTGAGGTTTGCAGAGGCTCCTGTCGCTGCGGACGGGGACAGCAGCAGAGCTACGGGGGTTCCCTGTGTCTGTGGTCTGGATGTTCATGGAGTTCTTGGGATGGGAGCTAGGAAGAAGAATTAACAACTGTTTGGTGGGCATAAGTTTGCTGGAAGAGCTCTGAGTCTTCCCTGAGGAAAAAAAGGGCTTTAGGAAGCTGAGAATGGCAGGGCTATGAGATGGGTGGAAGGGATCTCTCAGAGCCTGTCGCACTGCTTGGGAGAAAGGGACAACAATTCCCCAACACTGGAGATGGCTCCAGTGTTTCATTTATTTCAGTTGTCCCATTCCTGGTTTGGATTGAGCCAGGAAGAGTTGAACCTCCACCAGCTTCCCAAACCAAGTTCTGGTGGTTCTCCTCTAGCCTGAAGGGTCCCTGGTGTGGGGAGCCATGGGGACAGGGCTGCTCCTGTCTCACCCTGAGCATCCTGCTGACCAACATGCAGGTTTGGGGTTGTTTTCCCAAGAAAAGCAGGCTCTGGTGACACTCAGGGTGTCTCTCTGTGGTGGCTGTGCCAGGTGGTCTCAGCCATGGTGGACTTTTGGCCAGGAGTGGCGCTGGTGCTTGGGCCCATTTTGGGAGGAGGGATGGGGCTGTGTGTGGAGTTTGGATCCTGGCACCCGGCCTGGGATGGTTAATAGTTCACCAAGGTCGTCCAGAGGGAAGGGCAGGGGGGGAGTGGAGTCTGGAGTGTCCCAGGCTATGGGGACAGTTGGGAATGGCCACCCTTGTCCACCCCGGTTCAGGCCCAGCCGCTGTCCTTGGCACCTGCTGGGGGGTGGTGCTTCCCTGCTGTGCCAGCCGAGAAATCCCCAAAACCTCTGTGAGCCTGAGCCCGCCAAAGCAGGCATGGGAAAGGTCCTGGCCCCGAGTGGGATGGGTGCTCACCCTGGCATCTTCCCCTGCTCTGTCCTCAGAGCACCCTGGTTGCCCAGGGGCACCTCCTGGCATGGTCCACAGCTCTCTGGAATGACATCCCCCATTCCACCCCACCACATCCCATCCCTCCTCCCCAGCTGCTCATCCTTCCCATCCCACCTCTTGCCTTGTCCCATACCCCAACCCTGGCACCCCTGGGTGCCCCCTGCCAGCCCGGTGGCCCAGCCTGTGTTCAGGCTGTGCTGTTTTGGGCTGGGGGCCGTGTCCCCCTGCACAGGGAGCCGTGCCAGCCTGCAGACCGCCCTGCGCACGCTGCTGGCCGTGCCCTGGCCCTCACAGCGGGACATTCGCTCGGCGCTCCAGCTCCTCGCCGTCCTGCAGTGGGTGCTCAGCTTCCTGCTGCTGGGTGAGTAGGGGGCTGTGGGGGGCTCAGGGGGGGGCCCACACCCGCTGACCCCCTGCCTGGCATCCACAGGGACTGTCAGCCTCCTGGTGCTCATCTGCCTGCTCTTCACCAGCCTCTGGCTCATCCCTGTGCTCTACCTGGCCTGGATCATCTTCGACTGGGACACACCAGAGAAAGGTGGGGCTGGGAACATCCCCCTTGCTTTGCAGCAGGATGGTCGGTGGGTCCCTTCCAGCAAACAGGAAGCACCACGTCCCAGTTGCTCCTTCCCTCCTCTCCCACACCATCAGCACCATGGTGGGAAGAGGGATGCAGCAGGTCCGTGGGGAGCGTTTCCCATGGATGCTGCTGGTCATCATGTCCTGTGGTCCCTCCCTGGTTGCAGGTGGCAGGAGGCTGCCGTGCCTGCGCCGATGGACCGTGTGGAAGCACTTTCGGGATTATTTTCCGGTGAAGGTACCGTGCCAGGATGGGTTGTTCCTGCAGGTGGTGGTGGTGGGACCACCCAAAAGGAGGTTCCGTGTCCCTGTGACCCCTTTTGTCCCCCCAGCTGGTGAAGACACACGACCTGTCCCCCAACCACAACTACATCATCGGCTCCCACCCCCACGGCATCCTCTGCGTCGGCGCCTTCTGCAACTTCGTCACGGGCTCCACGGGCTTCGGGGAGCTGTTCCCAGGAATCCGCACCTTCCTCACCACCCTGGCCGGCAATTTCCGCCTGCCCCTTTTCCGAGAGTACCTGATGAGTGGGGGTGAGCAATCCCTGCCCAGCTCTGCCCTCTGAGGGGAGCACGGGAGTGATGGAGCTCCCAGGAGCAGCAGGGCAGGGGTGGTGTTCTGCCTACACCCTGCCTGCACCCTGAACACACCCTGCCTATCCCTTACCTGCATGCTGTCTTCACCCTGCCTGTGTCCTGCCTTCACCCTGCCTGCACCCTGCACACACCCAGCCTATCCCTTACCTGCACCCTGCCTGCACCCTGCCTGCACCCTGCACACACCCAGCCTATCCCTTACCTGCACCCTGCCTGCACCCTGCCTGCACCCTGCCCACAGCAGGGGGTGCCCTTGCACTGTCCCTAACATGGTCCCACTAGGTGTGGTCCCTGGTGTGGTCCCCGGTGGGATCCCTGGCTGTGTCCCTGGTGTGGTCCCCGTTGGGTGCCCGGCTGTGTCCCTGTCCCCAGGCGCTGCCAGGCAGGCGGTCCCACACCGGGGTGCCCCGTCCCGCTGCAGGGCTGTGCCCGGTGACCCGCCGTGCCATCGAGTACCTGCTGTCCCACAACGGCACGGGCAATGCGGTGGCCATCGTCATCGGCGGTGCAGCCGAGTCGCTGTCCTGCCGGCCTGGCGTCACCACACTCATCCTCAGGAACCGCAAGGGCTTCGTGCGCATGGCCCTGCAGCACGGGTGGGTCACGGGTGGGGCACGGGGGGGTCGTGGGCAGGGCATAGGCAGTGCCACCCCATCACCTCCCACCTTGTCCCCTCCACAGGGCCTTCCTCGTGCCCTCCTTCTCCTTTGGGGAGAACGACCTCTTCCGCCAGGTGGTCTTTGAGGAGGGCAGCTGGATGAGGAGCATCCAGCGGCGCTTCCAGAAGATGATGGGCTTCGCTCCCTGCGTCTTCTACGGCCGTGGCCTCACCTCCAGCCGCTCCCGGGGCTTGTTGCCCTACGCCAGACCCGTCACCACCGTGGGTGAGCACCTGAGGGTGCCTGGAGGGAGGGGCAGAGCAGGGCAACCCATGCTGGGTGGCGCTGGAAGGCACCCCTGGGGTCGTGTCCCCCACGCCCTGACGCGGTGCTGTCCCCTCCGGCAGTGGGGGAGCCGCTGCAGGTGCCCAGGGTGCAGCACCCGAGCCGGGAGCTGGTGGACACGTACCACGAGATGTACATCCGCGCCCTGCTCAAGCTCTTCGACGACAACAAGACCAAGTACGGGCTCTCCGAGACGGACGAGCTGCACATCCTCTGAGGGCCACTGGTGGCCCCGGCCCAGCTCACCACGGCTCCTCTGGGGGGGTTTCAGCCAGCCCGGCACAGGGAACACATGGGGGACATGCAGGGGACAGTCCCCACCCTGGCCCTCCCCTCCTTCAGCTGAAAAACCTGAGTGGGAGGTGGGAGGAGAGGAGGAAGTGAGGGGGAAATTGGGAAAGGGTCCCCCTTGGAAGGGGTTTGGGGGGGTTGCGGGTGACACAGCAGTCCCCTGGGTGGGGCTGGGGGCCAGCAGTGGGCACGGTCCCCCCGAGATAACCGGGTCACCACAAGCAGAGGGAGGGGGTGTCATGGGAGGAGGGATCAAGATGGGGTCTGTGGGGTGGCATCCTGATGGCGAGTGGGACCAGCCTTGTGGGACATTCCACCCTGAGATGGAGGGAGGACACTCTTGGGGACCTGTGGAAGTGGCCTCAGCCAGGACCGTGGGGTCCCAGATGAGCCTTTTCAGATGCCTCTGTTCCCAATACAGGTTTCCAACTCCCCACCCCTGTCTGTGTGTATTCTGGAGGTCAGGACTGGCAGGACTGGGGTGGACCTGCCACCCACTGTGCCCCCTCTCTGGGAGGCTCATCCCCAGCTGGGGCTGTGCTTGGCCGGACCTCTTGCACTGCTCAGGTGCAACCCAGCAGCTCCTGGGTGCACCTGGGCCATGTTGGATACAATGGGATGAGAGGGGCAGCAGCTGCTCTTACTGGGTTAACTGGGCTCAGGGTGGGCACCTCCTGCTCTCTGCTCTCAGCTTAGAGGTGAGTGAGTGGCTCACTGGGCACTGCTGCTGGTGGGATGGGGATGCAGGGCTTGGGTGTGCCATCCCAGGGGCCCTTCCTTCCCCTGGGCAGCTCCTGGTGGGAAGTGGCTGTGTGTGAGCAGTGCCATGGCTGGGGGTGACACCCCAGTGATGCTCTGGGTGTCCCTTCTGTAGGCAGGTGCTGGCAGGAGTTGTGGGGGGCAATGGGGATGACCCCTCCTGGGGCTCCCCGTGGTGGGGACAGCCCCGTCCCTGTCCTGTCCCTGCCAGGCTGGCATGGGAGAGTCAACAGTGTTGACACCAATCTTGGTCTGTTTCTCTATGCAGGCACTTGGTCAAACAAAAAGGCTGGGTAAACATTTGAGGAGCAAACACCCATAAAGGCACATTCCCAAGAACCTTCCTGTCACCGCCTCACTGCTCTGGACTTCCTGGCACCAGTGTCGTGGTGGAGGGTGGCTTTTCTCTGGGGGAAGGGTGGGCAGATTGTCCTTCTTCTTTCTGCTACAGGGAGACACAGGCTGGAGCACAGGAAAAGGGGAAGGGGCTTTATTGGGGGGTGACAGCAGCAAGTTCCCTGTGTCACATCTCTACTCCTCTGCCAAGGCCAGAGGTGTGACGGGGACATCTCCGAGAACGAGGCACAGGGGAACCTCAGCGTGGGCTCCATCCCCTGGTTCAGTCCAGTCCCTGCATGTCAACACGGAGCAGTCTGGAAAAGCTGGGCCTGCCCAGGGAGGGCCTGCTGTCCCTTCTCTTTAGTGACCTGGCACCCCCCATGTGTCCCCCAGAGTGCCCAGGGATGGGACTTCAGCCTGCTTCCCCGAAACAGCCTCCTCAGCGTCCTTCCCATTCCCACGGGGGCTCTCCTGCCCCAACCAGCACCAGCACCCTCTTCACACAGCACCCCAGGGCAGGGCTGGCACTGGCCCCGTGGCAGAAGCTGGGCAGGGGCAGGTCTGGGGTCCTGAGGGTGCCCACACAGAGCCCAGAGGGTGCCAATGCTGGAGCCCAGGGGTGAGGTTGAGGAAGCCCCTCAGCACCCGCCCCCCCTGCGTGCTGTCCCTGTGCCTCGGGTGGCACTGGCACTGTGCCTGCCGTCCGTCAGGCTGTCCATGCAGGGTGACACCAGGGCCATGTCGCCGGCGGGCACGGGCCGGAGCCGGTGGGCATTCCCCCGGAGCAGCCCCCGGTACTTGTCCCCGGCCATGAAGTACAGGATGGGGTCAAGGCAGCTGTTGATGCTGGCCAGGGGCCGCGTGATCTTGTAGGTGAAGTTGATGATGTTGAGGGTCCGGCAGTCGGCTTGGAAGTAGCGGGAGGTGTAGTAGAGTGTGCGGGTGATGTGGAAGGGCACGAAGCAGATGGCGAAGACAGCAAGCACGATGATGATCATCTTGATGGAGCGTTTCTTGTAGGAGGGCATCCTCGGGCTGGGGCTGGAGAAGCTGGACTTGCAGAGCCGCTTGGCCATCAGGCAGTAGCACAGGACGATGACCAGGAAGGGGAGCCCAAAGAGCAGGGCCATGACAGCGGAGCTGTAGTGCACGTAATGGTCAAACTCCTCAGGTTTGGTGGTGTCGTGGCACAGGGTGAGGTTGCCCTTGGAGCTGGTGGTGACAAAGATGAGGTTGGGGATGAGGCAGATGGTGACGGTGAGCCAGGCGCCCACGCAGATGATGCGGGCCTGCTTGGTCTTCACCCACTTGAGGGAGCGGATAGGGTGGCAGATGCCCACGTAGCGGTGGACGCTGATGCAGGTGAGGAAGAGGATGCTGCTGTAGAGGTTGGCATAGAAGAGGAACCGCACGATCTTGCAGAGCCATTTCCCGAAGGGCCAGTTGTTGCGGTTGGCGTAATAGTAGACCAGGGTGGGGAGGGAGAGGACGTAGAGCATGTCAGACACGGCCAGGTTGACCATGTAGGTGGTGGTGGCATTCCAAGGCCTCATCCTGGAGATGAACATCCACAGGGCCCAGGAGTTGAGGGGCAGTCCCACCACGAAGACGATGCCATAGGAGACAGGCAGCAGGATGAACTTGAACTCCTCGTTGAAGACACACTTAGCCTCGGCCACTGCAGTGGTGTTCCCTCCCGGCCAGGGAGCCGGTGTCGGTGTCCAGAGGGCAACTGGGAACGTCCTCCCTGAAGTAGCCATGTTCTCTGAGCCAGATCTGCGGGAGCAGTTAATAAAAGCACATTAGTCGTCGATCCCAACCATTGTCAGACACAAAGCGTGGAAGGGAGCCAGAGATGCCACATTTTACCCCCCTCCAGGAGCTTCGGCCGCTTTGATGGTTCTCTGGTTTTTCTCAGCTCGCGCGCGGGGGCCGGGGGGTGCTGGGCAAACCCTCCCCTTCGAAGCCCCTGCAGTGCCACCCATTAATCAGCCCTTTGAGGGCGCAGGGCCGGGAGCGTGCCGGGGACAGAGGACCACGCCGGCCCCGCCGGGCAGCCACCCCACGGCGCGGCCAACAATGAGACCCTGATGAGCAACAGCAGCCCCCGGCAGGGCCAGCACGGCCTCTTGGAAGCTGCGCAGCCTAATTGGCACCATCCCGACAATGCTGCTGCTCCCAGAGGGCTTCTTGGCAGAAGAAAGGCGAGAGGAGAAGAAAGGCTTGTCTGGGGGAATGTTGTGGCCCAGAGAAATCCTCAGGGGGCTGGTAAAGGAGCCTTTGGGAGAGAGTGTCCCTGGATGGCGAGGGGCCTCGGCTGCCGGATAACCCCATAGGAGAGGGAGGAGCTCAGGCCTGGGACAGGGACTGTGCCAGGGCCAAGTCCCAGCTCCAGGCACTGCGAGTTAACAAGGCAGGACATTTCCTCCTGCACCATTTTGGGATCAAAGGCTGGGATCTGTATCCTCCTGTGAAATCAGCACGAGGACAAGCTGTCAAAAGGTCGCATTTGCCTCTTGATTGTCTGAAGTTCAGAGCCCTCTTCTCCAGTGTCCAGCAAAGGGCCAGGGAAGGCTGCTGACACCTTGACCCCTCCACACCCATCACCATCCCTGGTGAAGCAATTCCTCTAAGGAGGATGAGCGGCTGGATGAATGACCTGGGAGCAGGACCATCTGCTGTGCTGCTAGTGGAGACAAGGGTGTAGCCCAAACTGCATCTGTGGAGGGAGTGCTGGTGCACCTCCAGTTTCTGTTGCCCAGAGCTCTCCCAGGAGGTCCCAGGGCCCTGGACAGAGGAGGACCTGGGGCTCAGGGAGATTAGCCAGGTGCTGGTGTCCCTGATACAAAGTGAAAGGATGTGTCCTCTCGGGCTCCTCCATCCCGTGGCTCCCTTATCTCCCTCGTGTTTGCCCCTTGCCTTCGCCATGAGGATGTGCAGGAGTGTCCTTAGGGCGTATCCGTGGGACCAGCTGGGCCATGCTCCATCCTGCCCCTGCCACGCCTGGCCTGCAGAGACAGCCTGGGTTCGCAGAGATGCCCATAAATGACTCAGCGGGCAGATGGGCAGGGGGTGGCCGTGGCCTCTCCGGCCGCGCTCCGCAGGCTCTGTTTGAGTTGCGGGTTGAGCCTCCACGTTGGGCCGAGTTCAAACACCCCGTGGCTCCCACCCCGTGGGGCGCTGTGGGAAGATCCTGCCTTTATCACAGGGAAGAGTTCAGAGAGCAACAGGCAGGTCCTGATCAAATATTAACAGTGGGAAGACCTTGGTTTGTTTTCCCAGAACCAGGAGGGGAAGCAGCTGGAAGGAAAGGCTGAGCCCCGGAGCACGGTGGTCCCATGGGGTCCTGTGCTGGGTGTGCTGGTCCCAGCCCAGTGTGTCCTCAAGCTGTGATACTGCCGAGGACATGAGGGACCAGGAGACTTGTGAGCACAAAGCCTTGACCCAACCAGAGGGAATGTGCTGCAGGGTTCAGTGCCAGGAGTCAGTGTCCATGACACAGGTCACCAAGCAACCAAGATATGAAAGGGCAGGAAATAAAAATTCATAATTTGATGTGGAAAATGCATAAAGAAAAATCCTGAGCACTTATGTGGTGCTGAGTGGCTCAGAGGAGAGCACAGGGGCCTGGATTCTGGCAGCTGATACAGCAGGATTTAACCATTCCCAAGCAATTCCTTTGAGGATAACCACCAAAAAAAATGCAGAAGATGACATTTGGCAAGTAATACCTCTCCCCATTCCTACTCCTAATTGACACTCCCACAAAGAGTCTCCCTGGCCAAGACCTCTCCAGCGTGTACTTTTCAGGAGGGATCAAGGTGTGAGCCAAGAGATTGGGCTGCCTGTTGGAGTGGGAGATGGAAGGTGCTGCAGGAAGAGGACGTGGAGCTGGGGAGATGGAAGGACACAGAGCTGGGAAGACAGAAGATGCTGCAGGGAAAGGACATGGAGCTGGGAAGGTGATGCCTCCTCCTGCCCTGCCCATTTTGTGGATGCACAAGGACTGTGATGCTGGGGAACCCCTTGCCCATGGCAAGCACATCCTCCTGGGATGGTGCCTGTGGACTGGCTCTTGTGCCACAAGAAGCAGTGAGGGATCCTGGAAAACACCTGCACAGCCCTCCACTGATGGGAAGGGGCTGGCACTGACCACAGGGCCACCCGTTGTGTGGCACGTGCTGCCTTTTGCCACAGGAACAGGAGCTGTGCCCTGGCTCCCAGCCCCACGGCCATCCCGGCTGCAGCTGCCCTTTGGCCCCACCGGCAGCACCGGCCCTGGAGGGACCCACAGGTGCCCCCAGCCCGGAGTGCCCCTGCAGCTGGATGGACCTTCCAGCCCTGGGGACTTGTGGGGGCATTGGAAAGGCACCAGTGAAATGAATGAGCCAGGCAGCACCAGGGATAGACTGTGCCTCAGAGCCACAGCCCTGCTGCTGGGACAGGATGGGATCCTGGAGCTGGGGACCTGGAGCAGGAGCAGGAGCTCAGAGAGGGCAGGCAAGAGTGGATTTCGGAGCAGCCGCCAAGGGATGGGTGAGCTGGGAACCAGCTGCTGCTGGAGCATGGGAAAAACAGGGCTTTTCTTCTCGCCTAAGCTCTTGGAAATTGCAAAACAAGGGGAAATTGTGCAAAACATCCTGCAGAAGGACCCTTGTCCCTAATCGCCACGTGGTTTGTGCAGCCAAAGCCCCAGCACAAGGGGACATGACCTAATTCCAATCCTTCCCTTTGCCTGGAAGACCAGCCAAAGCATGCTCCGATGGCACTGCCAGGCACCAGGGACACATCCCTGGGGACATCAGGCAGGCACTCCCCTCACTGCCCACCACATCCTGAGGTGACCCCTTTCTCAGTGGGGTGGGTTGAGGGTTTCCTTCCATCCTTGGGTTGGCTGTCCCTGTCCCCCAGGAGCCCACGGTGTCAGGCCAAGCCACAACAGCCCCAGGGCAGCTTGGTCCTGTGAGGAGACAGTGATTTGGGGGATGGAGAAGAGGATGAAGGAGGGGAGGTGGCCCCAGTGGGAAGGATGAAGGCCCTGGGTGACAGAGGGAGGTGGCGCGTTAGGGAAGAGAATGTATGGAGGGATTTGGGGATGGTGGAGGGGTGAGGAGAACCCACTCATCCCCATCCCACACCCATCCAGCCCCGGGGATCCCAGCTCTGTCCCTCGTCCCCAGAGCCCAGCATGGCCGTGGCATGGCCATGGCAGCTGCTGCTCCCACCAACCCTGGTTTCTCCCACCAACCCTGGTTGCTCCCACCAACCCTGGTTGCTCCCACCAGCCCTGGTTGTTCCCACCAGCCCTGGTTGTTCCCACCAACCGTGGCTGCTCCCACCAGCCCTGGCTGGCCCCACCAACTCTGGTTGTTCCCACCAACCCTGGTTGTTCCCACCAGCCCTGGCTGCTCCCACCAACCCTGGCTGCTCCCACCAGCCCTGGCTGGTCCCACCACCCCCAGCTGCAGTTGCTCACCTGCGGCCCCAGGTAGCTCTCAGGAGTGGGGCACGGCCGGGCAGTGCCCGCTCCCCAGGGCGCACGGGGCCATGTCCAGGGGCTGTGGGCAGCCCTTGGCCGTGCCCTGCCGTGCTGTGCCCGGTCTCCCACGCCTGGGAGCAAAGTGCCTGGGAAAGGCAGGGCAGGAGGCGGGCAGAGGCGGAGGCAGGAGCGGGAGCTGCCCCGGGCTCAGCCCCGCGGGCTCCCATCGCTCACAGCCTTGGGGCATCTGCGGCCCCCGCAGCAGCCCCCGGACACGGGGCGTGCGAGCCTCTCTCATGGGGTCACGGCCCTCTGACCACAGACACCACGGCCCCCTGTCCGTGGGGCCACAGGCCTTGGCTCATGGGCACCGTGGTGCCTCAACCACACGGGCCACAGCCTCTCATGCGTGGGGACCGTGCCCCCCACCCACGGAGCCCACAGCCCCTCCCTCGTGGGGACCACGGTCCCTCGACTGCAAGGGCCACAGCCCCTGATCCACGGATGGTGTCCCCCGCCCACGGGGACCGCGGCCCCTCGCCCAGCCCCGCAGCCCCCCTGCCCCACGCGGGTCCCGGCAGTGCCCGCACCCCGGGGCGCTGCCCTGCGGGGCCATCCTGGGCACAAAGGTGGCCAGTGCCACCTTGAGGCCAGCCCGGGCATCGTGTCCCCCCGACCGGGGCCACCTTGGGTGATGTCGCAGCAGCCGGGACGCTGCCGGGATGTCGCTGGGATGTCCCCGTGTTGAGGAGCAGAGTGTCCCCGTGTTTGGGGGGCAGAGTGTCCCCGTGTTGGGGGGCAGCGTGTCCCCGTGTTTGGTGGGTAGCATGTCCCCTGTTTGGGGGGCGGAGTGTCCCCATGTTTGGGGGGCAGGGTGTCCCCGTGTTGGGGGGCAGCGTGTCCCCGTGTTTGGTGGGTAGCATGTCCCCTGTTTGGGGGGCGGATTGTCCCCGTGTTTGGGCTGCGGAGTGTCCCCGTGTTTGGGGGGCAGCGTCTCCCCGTGTTTTGGGGGTCAGCGTGTCCCTGCCCGCTTTGCGGGCGCAGTGGGCACAGGGCGGGTGCTGAGC
>VWZG01004521.1:90405-102559 GCA_013396735.1 Grallaria varia | reverse complement strand
CTGCTGGAGCCCACCATCCTGCCAGACACCCCATTCTGCTGGAGGCAACCATCCTGCCAGACACCCCATGCTGCTGGAGCCCACCATCCTGCCAGACACCCCATTCTGCTGGAGGCAACCATCCTGCCAGACACCCCATGCTGCTGGAGCCCACCATCCTGCCAGACACCCCATCCCGCAGGCGCTGCTCCCTCCTGTTACTTAACAGCACCTCAGTAATTCCCAGCAGCCACGGGGGTGCCTGTCTCCGATTAATGCCATCCATGCCTCTTAATCTGGATCAGGGAGGAAGCCCCGGAGCTCTGAGGGGCTTTGGGAAGTCAGCAGTGCCTGCTGTGAGTGTTTATGTAAGGTGGCTGCAGTGCACAGTGCCAGGGGCACCGGCGCCCGAGCAGCTCTGCCAGCACCTGGGCACAGGTGTGGTTTGGGAGGCAGTGTGGGTTCCGTGGTGCCAGATTTTGGGGAGGCTCCAGCTGCAACCAGACACCCTTTAGAGGGGAGGGCAGACCCTGCAGACATGGGGCACTTCCCTGGTGAGGCAGGACACTCCAGGGCAGTGTCCATGGGGAGACAGGGATGAAGCTGAGCCCCCACACACTCCACCAGCCCCATGTCCACTGGTGTCCTGCCCCTCTGAAGGGGCTGGTTGAGCTGTGCCTCACAGAGTGTGTGGTCCTGCAGGGATGGCGGGACGAGACAGATGAGAGGAACCCTTGGCCACTTATCACACGTGAAAAAGGAAGGAGGCCTCTCTGATTTCCCTGTTTTTAACACTGCTTCCTTTCCTGGTGCTTGGTTTGGAGCTCAGTGCGGGAAGGGATGTGTTGTCTGTCCACCATACCACTGTTTTGGGGAGGGGAAATATCTGCCCCCAACCCAGGGAAGGCTGAATGCATCCAGCTGGGACTGAGCTGAAGCACCCACAATGAGCTCTGCTGTCCATCCCTGCCATGCTGGACAGACCCTGCAGCCACGGCCCCAAAGGGCACACCGGGCACAGGGCCCATCCTGGGAGCGTAACAGGGAGCCACAAACATAGAGTTCAGGATCAGGTGCCCCAGGGCCTGGCCAGGCAGTGAGTGTCCAGGTGGGGCCACCTCCTCCTCCTCCTCTTTCACCCCGCAGCGTGAAGGTCACAGTTCACGTGTCCCCCTGACTGGGGCAGAAATAGTGCTCGTTAATCTGTAACCTAAGTAGCTCTCTGTGCAATTAGAGATCACAAGTCCCGGCCCTGGGGAACGTGTGCTGGCAGATAAAGGTCTGGCAGCAGGGCTGGCATGCTGTGGTGGCTTCTGGTGGCTCCCAGTGGCTCCTGGTGGCCCAAGGGCTGGGGGCACAGGTGGGCTGTGTTAGGGAGGAGTTGGTACCCAGGTGATAAAGGTTGTTGAGCACAGCCAGGCTGTTGGGAGGGGTTGCTGATGGTCCTGGTGTGGAGGAACAGCACTGAGCAGGGACATCCTGACCTTGGTGCTCAGCTCTGGGGGCTGAGCCAGAGCCAAGTGCATCCCCAAAGCAAAGCCTCTGGGTGAGCAAGGAAGGGCTTGAGGGATGCTGGAGGGGAGGAGGATGAGTTGGGCCTTGCTGGAGCAGTTTGCAGCTGTTCTGGGCTGTCCTTGGGGGCTGCAGCCCACCCTGAGAGCCAGCCCGGGGCAGGATCCTGCAGCCATCCCTGTGGGAAGGGGATCCCACACTCTGGCTGCGGCAGGGTGGCAGTAGGAATGCTGCTCTCCCGGCAGCCGTAAGGCAGAGCCACTTTGTGCTTTCCTCAGTCTTCTATTTGCAGCAGCACACCTTGAATTAATGATGTGTTAATTGGGTCAGGCAAGGCCAGCCTGTGGTGTTATGAAATGAGCAGGGTGCACTGGGGGACAGTGGCAGGTCTGTGTCCCACCACCCAGGGCTGGCCGGACTTCCCTGGTGATTCAGGGAGGGTGAACTCTGCCAAGGCCATCACCCCATCAACTTGTACCCCGTGGCAAGGGTGTCCCGTGTGCCCTGGGCCACATCAGGTCACCGCTAGGTGACCAACCACATGGCCACATTGGTCATGCAGGAAGCTGTTTGTGCCTCCATCCATCTGTTATCCAGCCAGGAAGGTCTGTATGGGAGGGAGAACATTGGGAAGGTCCCTCACTCCCCTCTGCTATCTCTATCCACCTTCATGCCCAGGGCTGGCCTGGCTGCACTTGCCATTGGAGCAGCTGGAGAGAGCCCCTGTGTGAATCTGCACCCCTTCCCACCAGGAGCAGAGCTTCCACCTCAATTACCATCACCTTGCTCCTAAGCCCTTTGCCAATCCCCGTAAGCTGCTTTCCCAGGGCTCCAGCAGCAGAGGTATTTTTAGCCCACTCTTACTCACGAAGCGTCTCCCCAATTAATCAACTAAGAGGATTCTTCATGAAAGTACCTCTCCCACACAGACACACACCCCCTGCATCCCCAGCCAAGGCTGAGTGGGTGAGATCAGATGCCAGGGGAGGGACAGCGGGGGGATATAAGAAGCTGCAGGACTGGGAGCAGCCTGTAGTGACTGAGTGGCACTGGGACGTGCTGGGAGAGGAAGAGGAGAGTGTCTGTCCATCCATCCACCTGCCAGGTGAGTGCTGCCTGCTCTGCTGCCTGGGCCCTGCCTGTGCTTCGGGGTTCTGCGTTTTGGGCAATGCTCAGGGCAGGGACACTGATGCCACTCTGTGGCTGGAAGGAGGGTGGTCTGGGGCTAAAAGGGGAAAAACATGGACCAAAAGGATTTCAGTGTGGCTGAGCCAGAGGGCACCGTGGAGGGGCTGGGCAGTGGCGTGGGACAATTTGGCCAAGCCAGGAGGGGGTTGAATCCTTTCTCTGGGGCTTGGGATGTGCAGAGCAGGAGTTCAGGTCTTCTCTCCTTCACGTTTCATTGCTTCATCCCCAATTCCCGGGGTCTGGAGAGGACTGAGCTTTCTTCTCCTGCCACTGTCCAGGAAACACTTCAGGTGAGGATCCCTGAGCTTCACATCCCACAGCACCCCAGGGCATCAAAGATCCTGAGCTTGGGACTACTCGTCTTCCCATGGGAAAGAGGATCATCTCCCACCGTGTCCGTTCCCTCTCTCTCAGCAGCACCCCTGTGCTTGTGTACAGGGGCGACTCTGGCCACGTGCCCCTGGGACTTATCGTCCTGCCGTGGCTTAAGCTGTGCCCCTGGCAGAGCTGCCTAACCCTAAGAGCCTGAGCTCATCCCACCTCTTATCCTGGCACTTGGCTGGTGATTCAGGGGATATTTACAGGTTCATCCTGGGTGCCAGGCTGGAGAGCAGGACACAGGGAGCAGCTGGACATGGCTGGGCAGCCCGGGCCATGGTCCTGGCAGGAAAGGATGGGGATGGAAGGGCCCTGTGCCCCGGGACACCTCTTTCCACAGGGAAATTAAGCTTCCCTTGACCTTTCTCCCCGTGGTTTCCTCACTTTCCCGTGAGTGACAGGACAAAACGAGCCCATTCCTGCTGTTAAACCATGACAGCAAATTTCCTGCAGACTGGAAAAATTCATAAAATTGAAACTCTGTAAGGCCTTCTGTTCATTTTCTTGCCTTTCCCAGCACTGAACCTGCTGCATTTGGAGTTATCCCTGTTCTTCCTATTTTCATGGATTCACAGAGTGATTTGGGTTGGAAGGGACCTTAAATACCATCTCATTCCATGCCCCTTCCATGGACAGGGACACCTCCCACTAGACCAGATTGCTCCAAACACTGTCCAACCCTATCCTGAGCACTTTGAGGGATGGGCATCCATAACTTCTCTCAGTAATTTGTTCCAGTGCTTCCCCACTCTCTCAGTAAAGAATATTTTACTGATATCTAATATAAACCTACTCTCTTTCAGTTTGATTTCTGGGGCATGACTGCCTTTTTCTCTCCCATCTCCTCTTCACCTTCTTTTTGGCCATGGACAAGGGGCTGGTGGGGACACAGCTCTCCAGCTGCTCCCATGTGCTGCCCCAAAGCTGGGCAGCCCCAGCTGAACCTAGAGCTCTGCAAAGGGGACAGGCCAGGCAGTGCTGTGTCCCGAGGGCTCTGCAGGTTGTTGGGATGTGCAGGAGGATGTCCTGCTGGTGGCACTGGCCAGGGCCTGCCCCTTCCCCACCACCTCACCCAGACCTCCCCTCCCCTCTCCCCACAGATCCCGCCTGCACAGACGCTGACTGAAAATGGCACATGGAGCCAAGTAAGTGTCTTTATTTATTTGTGTATTTATAATTGGGATGGAGCAGGGCACTGCAGGGCAGGAGCAGACAGAGAAACAGGGAGCTGTCATGGAGCCAACCAAGTCCCTTCTCTTTGTGTGTTGGTGCTTCTCACTTGCCCTTAAGACACAGCAAATCCCCCCTTTCTGCTCCGTGGTCCCCCTGAGCTCAGGAGCACAACATCCCCTGGGCTGGGTTTGGCTCTGGATTTGCAGGGCACCGAATTCCCCAAGGACAGGACACCCCAAGCGGGCTCTGGTGTAGCTCTTGGGAGTGCATCGTGTTTACAGGGAAAAACCTCACCTCCCTGCCTCAGGAATGGGCTGTGCCCCATCCAGCCTTATCCATGGCATTCCCAAATATCTGCCTCTGTTTTCTCCACAGGGTGTTCAAGAAGACCAGCCCCAACAGCAAGGTGAGTCCATGCCATGTCCCCAGGTGTGGTCAGCCCAGGTGCAGCCTGTGTTGGGAACCTCCAGAGTGGGTCTGCCCATGGAACCCAGGCTGGGTCTCCCTTCCCTTTGAGATCTGACTGATTCCTGCCAGAACTGCCACGATGTCACTGCAGGACTCATTTTTCAAAATGGAAATCAGAAAATACCCTGATGTGACCCCTTAAATGTGATGTCTGGTCCGACATGGTAATGAGCCCCACAATACCACTCAGGGCTACAAAATTTGGAACAATTCCATGGCAAACATTAACCTGCTTCCTTCTTCCCTCTAGCTTTCCATCTACCTGGGGAAGAGAGACTTTGTGGATAACGTGGACTCAGTGGATTCTGTAGGTGAGTGGGTCTGTGCCCACCACGGAGGTGGAAGCACAGCCAGGAAGAGACTGGGGACACAAGTCCCTGTGCTGGTGTCTGTTTGTCTCTGTTCTCCACTGGAGCAGAAGGAGCAAATGTCCTGTTTTCCTGCAAATACACTTCAGAAAAAAGGTGGGGAAAGGGACAAAGGTCATTTGCAAAACAACTCAGCCCCGCTGCTGGTGAAGATGCTGGAGGAGACACCATCATACCCCTGACCAGTAGCTCCTCTTGGTCACCTTCCAGCTGAAAAGTGGATTATTTGAGTTTAAAAAGCCATGTCTTAGGAAGGATTTTCCCATGTGGGTGAGCTCACTGGTCCTTTTCTCTGCCTGTTTGCAGATGGTGTCTGCCTGATCGACCCCGAGTACCTGAAGGACAGGAAAGGTAATGATACAGACACTCCACGGTATGAGGGGAGGGAGTGGAAACCAGCCCAAAGCCCAGCGGCAGCCTGGGACTGTGCTCAGGCTAAAGCTGCAACGTGTTGTCTCCAGCTCGTTGTATGTCAGGGCCACAGCAGAGCAAAGACCTGATGAGCCCTGTTAACTTCATATTCAGTGTCTGAGGTCCTGGTCACAGTCCCAATTCTGATGAACAGTTATTAAAACAGCTTTTCTTTCTTTCCTCTTTATCCAACCTGTCCCCCGTGCCTCCCCTCCGTGCCACCCTCCCAGTGTACGTGACCCTGACCTGCGCCTTCCGTTACGGCCGAGATGACCTGGACGTCATCGGCCTGACCTTCAGGAAGGACATCTACGTCCTGACCACCCAGCTCTTCCCGCCCGTGCCAGACCAGGCCCCCAAAACCCTCACTCCCCTGCAGGAGAAGCTGTTGAAGAAGCTTGGAGAGAACGCCTACCCCTTCACCTTCGAGGTAGGGGCTGCTCAGCCCTGCCCGGCCACCTCCTCTGTGCGGTGCACTGGGAGCCACCTCTGGGCAGGTTCTTTATTTCCTTTTTTCCTCTCTTCCCCTGTTCTGCCCAGATTGCCACCAACCTGCCCTGCTCCATCACTCTGCAGCCCGGGCCAGATGATGTGGGGAAGGTGAGCTGCTGCCCCTGCCCCATGTCCCTTGGACCCCTCCTCCCTGGCAGGGCATTAAGTTGTGGGGTGCTGAAAACAAGAGCTGATTTTCTTCTATGGGGTTGTGGCCCATGGGGTGAGGGATGGGGAGGAAGGATGGCTGGAGTCAGCACCAGGAACTCCAGGAAGGCAGCAGCTCCAAGCCCCTCCAGCTCAGTGACCACATGTGTTCCCCCAGGCCTGTGGTGTGGACTTCGAGGTGAAAGGATTTTGTGCTGAAAATCTGGAGGAGAAAATTCACAAGAGGTATTTTCAAAGGATCCCTTTTCTGCCCCATGGCCCTAAAACAGAACCACAGGATCCTTTTGGGGTAACCAGCTTAGAGATCAGGCCAAGGGCCAGCTGCCAGTTCGTGCCATGCCTGGGTGGGGTATTCTGCCCGCAATAGGGGCAGTGGTGTCCATGCCACGTCCTAAAAGGAGGTTTCAACCTGCTCCCTTTGGCTGGAGACCCCGTGAAGCTCCCGAGGAGAGTGGCTGTGAGCCCTGGCAGGGGGTGAGGACACGTCCCCGGGGGGACGCCGGGGCTGAGCTCTCTTCCCCCCAGGAACTCCGTGCGCCTCATCATCCGCAAGGTGCAGTTCGCCCCGGCGCAGACGGGGCCGGCCCCGAAGGCGGAGACCATGCGGCAGTTCATGATGTCAGACAAGCCCCTGCACCTCGAAGCGTCCCTGGACAGGGAGGTCAGTAGGGAGGCTGTCCCTGGCTCAGGCCACCCCATGGATAGGGACCAGGGTGCCTGGGTGTGCCACCAAACCTCTGCCCTCTGCAGATCTACTACCATGGAGACCCCATCAACGTGACCGTCAACATCAACAATGCCACCAACAAGGTGGTGAAAAAAATTAAGATAACAGGTGAGAGAGGGCCCAAGGGCCACATCCCTGCACTCCCCACATCCCAGCATCCCCACTGGAGGTGGGCACAGGGTGTCTGTGCCTCTGCCACACCAACACGGCCCCCTCTTCTCTCACCTCAGTGGATCAGATCACAGACGTGGTCCTCTATTCCCTGGATAAATATGCGAAGACTGTGTGCTCCGAGGAGATAAAGTAAGGACAAAGGGGCTGGAGGTGACGTGGCATCTCAGTCAGAGGGAGAAAGAGAAAGAAGGAGGATGAGGATGGGAGAGTGATGGGGAGAGGGTGTTTAAGAGACAGTGTTGCACCAACCATCAAAAATGTCAGGGTTAGAAGAGCAGGTGCAGAGGAAGAGGAAGCAGTGGAGAAGGAAGGTTGTGGCCCCTGTGGCCCCACCACAAGCTGGTGGAGGCCAGCAAGGTCCCTGGGGAAGGTGCACAGCTGCCCCCTGGCTTCTTCCTCTCCTCGCTTTGCATGTTTAAGGGCAGCCACAACTCTGCACCCCTGAGAACGAGGAGGGATGGAGCAAAGGCTGGGGGCAGAAAAAAGAAGTGATTGTAGAGGGGAACGAAAGGAGGAAACAGGCCCTGGCAGCTGCGTGGGGAGGGCAGGGTGGGGTTGGTTCTGCACAGGTGCTGGAGCATCCCCAGGGGGTGCTGAGCACCCACCCGGCTGGTGCTGGCTTTGAACCCTCCTCTCCCACTCCTTCCAGCGAGAACGTGGCAGCCAACTCCACCTTCTCCAAAACATACTCGGTCACCCCCCTGCTCTCGGCCAACCGGCAGAAGAGAGGCCTTGCCCTCGATGGGAAGATCAAGCACGAGGACACCAACCTGGCCTCCACCACCATGTGAGAGCGGGCTGGGCTCCCCACTCCCACAGCTCCCCACTGCTCAGGATGTTCAGGGCTCCCTCCCAGGGCCACTCGTACCTCCTGTGCCTGAGCCCTCCCCATCCAGATGGAAAATGTTGGGATTTTGTGACATGGCCACAGACCCAGCACTCCCTCCTGTAGGACAGACGTGGCCTCCCAGTCCCGACATTGCTCAAAGCTCCTGGATCCCTCTGCTGAGCCTTGTCTTGGAAGTAAATCCCAGCTCAGGCAGTTCAAAGGGCCTCCAGAAACTGTTGTGTGCCTTCAGCCAAGTGCTCTGCCCTTCCCTCTCTTTTCTTTTTGTCCTCTCCTGTTAAACCTCAGTGCCCCCCGTGGGCAGCAGGACATGGCCCCAGCCCTGGGAGTGCTGGGGGGCAGTGGGTGGGATCTGTGGGCAGCACTGCCCCCTCACTGCTCCTCTCTGCCTTTCTCCCAGGTTGAGACCCGGCATGGACAAGGAGGTGCTGGGCATCCTGGTGTCCTACAAAGTGAAGGTCAACCTGGTGGTGTCCCGAGGAGGGTGAGGCTCTGTGGGCACAGGGATCAGGAGCTGTTCCTTTGGGATGTTCTGGGGGATCGTGCACCCCCAGGGGGATGGAGAGGGGACTCACACCATGGGCCCCCTTGCCCCTGCCCTGCTCCCCCAGGCTGGGGGCAGTGGGCTGCTCTCTGACTCCCACCCCTCTGGCCCCATCACCCCTACTATCAATCATCTTCTACCCTATAATAACACAAAGTCTAACACCTCCCCTCCTCTGCCATGGCTGATTTCTGTCCCTTCTCTCCCGCTGCCACAGCATCCTGGGGGATCTCACTTCCAGGTAAGAGGGGGCTGCCTGTGGGGCCGGGCATGGTCAGTGCCAGGTGGGATTACTGACAGAGGTGCTTTTCCTTCCAGCGATGTTGGTGTTGAGCTGCCCGTCATCCTCATGCACCCGAAGCCTGAAGACAGTAAGTAGAGTGTGGGATGCTGCCAAAATATGGGGAGGAAGAGGCAGTTCTGGTTCAGAGGGGAACTGGTAAAAGCAACCCTGATACAATCACCTCTGCGCAAAGGGCCCTGCCCTGCCCCAGCTGTGGGATGGGCACAGCTGCCCAGCTGTGCTGCAGCCACCCTGTGTCCTGCAGCAGGGTGGGAGCAGTTCTCCCCAGAGCACCCTTGTCAACATCCCTCTTTCCAGGAAAACACCCAGGCATTATGAAGAGCTGTTAGTTGGACTGTCCTTTCTGTACTAACCTGCACATCTCTCTCTCCCCATCCCTTTCTCCCGGTGCTGTGCTTGTCACTGGACTACAGTTAAGCTAAGGTAAAGACATGTTCCTCTAACACACAAACCACACAGATCCATCACATGGATGTGATGCTGTATTCCAGCCTGAGGTGATATCCTTGGATTAAACCACCTAGGCCTCAAAGCCTCGAGCCCGTGTCACAGAAGACATTCCCACAGCAGCACAGGCAGCAGGAGCACTGTCACAGGCCAGGGGGAATCAAATCCTAGGCTTTGCACATGTTCTGCAAACTTCCAGGGCTTCCTTTGCAGCTGCCCTTGCTGCAGCCACTCCTGCTCCAAGCCCAGACTTTGCCCGGTCCCTTGGAAGCAGCCAGCAATGCTCTTCCTGCCACAAGTGCCACCCCTGGACATAATGTCCCCATGGCCTTGGTCCCCACAAGGAGGTCCCTCGGCTGCTGGAAGTCACATCCCTGTGCCCCCAAAAGCTCCCCAGCACCAGAGGCCTCTTCTCCTCCCACCACATCATCTTATTCCAGCTGAAGCCACAGCTGGGGCTGCTTCCCTCTGGGAAGCCACAGCGTGCCAAACCCACTCCTGGCAGCCACAGGCCTGGCTTGTAAAACCCCAAAAGTTTTGTGTCTGGTTACACCCTGCAATGGGACACGAGCACTGGGATTTGGGGCCTGGAAACCCAGGCTCCCACTGCAGGCTGTCACACCCATCCCTTTCACACTATCCCTTTCTCAGCTCAGCAAGGATATTTAAACTTCCAGAGGAACAAATCTCTTGGCCAGTCCCCACCATGGCTGCCTGTATGTTTTGCCAAGTCATTTCACACTCCCAAGCTTTTGGAATTGCTTTTGCTGACTCTTTTTTTCCATTTTCTTCCCCCACTTTTCACTTTGTTGCTCTCCCTCGCTGTCACCCACCGCTCGCCTTCCACAAGGAGGTAACTCAGCTCTTTGTCTCCACTTTAATTTCTTTTCCTTCCCTTTTTTTTCCCTTGACAATGCAAAATATTGTCTTAAAAAGTACCAGAAGTTGCAAGCCCAGCTCCTCGGGCTACACAGACTCGGAGTGGAGCCAGGGATGGGGTCTGGACTGGTGTGCTGGGGTCAGGCTGTGCCTCACAGTGACCTGGGTATTCCTGGGGGTGACAGGGCCAGGGTGACCATCATGTTGTCCCCAGCAGGAGCAGGGTTTGGGGGCCAGCAGGGATTTCCCCTCCTCTCTGTGGTGCATCCTGCATTCTCACCATGCTCTGCTCTCCCTTCCAGTGAGGAGGACATTGTAATCGAGGAATTCGCTCGCCAGAAGCTCAAGGGAGAGAAGGATGATGAAGATGAGAAGGAGGAAGCAGAGAAGGAGGAAGCAGAGAAGGAGGAGAGTTAAGCTGCTGGTCCCCCACGGCCTGGTTTGGGATGTAGCTGCCCAGCATGCCCTGCTGTGCCGCACGTGGTGCAGCCCCTCAGTCCCCATAGGTGTCCCCCCTCCTCGGGCTCCCGGCACCCACTCCAAGCCCGGGTAGCAGTGGCAGGAGCCACTGCAGCTCATCCCAGTGCTGCCCCGGTGCTCCCTGTTCCCGTGGTGCCAGCGAGGGGACAGGGACAGGGCGTGCACAGGCCCTGGCCGAGTGTGTCTGTCATTGCCCAGCTGAGCACAGCTCTGTGACACTGATCTCAATAAACCCACCCAGTGCCCAGTGCAGGCTCCGTGTCGTGCTGCGGGGGCGTGGGGACCACCCAGGGTGGGCAGAGGGTGCCTTGGAGCGGGCACTGTGGATGGGCAAGGGGCTGCAGGACCCAGGGGAGATGCTCTTGTCCAGCCCCCACCCCCCCCTGCAGCTGGTACCAGCCAGGCCCTCCCTGGCACAGCCCAGGTGCATCTGTGGTACAGCCGGGCCCATCCCCGGTACAGTCCAGGCCTTCCTCTGGTACAACTAGGCCTATCCCCAGTAGAGCTGGGCTCCCTCCAGGTACACCCATCCCCAGTACAGTTGGGCTCCCTCCAGGTACACCCATCCCCAGTAGAGCTGGGCTCCCTCCAGGTACACCCATCCCTGGTACAGATGGGCTCCCTCCAGGTACACCCATCCCTGGTACAGATGGGCTCCCTCCAGGTACACCCATCCCCAGTACAGCTGGGTTCCCTCCAGGTACACCCATCCCCAGCAGAGCTGGGCTCCCTCCAGGTACACCCATCCCCAGCAGAGCTGGGCTCCCTCCAGGTACACCCATCCCCAGTACAGCTGGGCACATCCTGATAAAGCCGGGTCCATCCCCAGTACAACCAGCCCTATCCCAGTAAAGTTGGGTCCATCCCTGGTACAGCTGGGCCCATGTAGGTAAACTGGGTCCATTCCCGGTACAGCCAGGTCTATCCCAGTAAAGCCTGGCCCATTCCCGGTAAAGCTGAGCCCATCCTTGGTCCAGACGGGCCCATTCCCAGTACAGCTGGGCTCCCTCCAGTACAACCATCTCTGGTCCAGCCGGGCCCATCCCGGTCCAAGCCACAGCATTCCCGCCCCGGAGACTGCCCCATTGCCATGACAACCTCCCAGTCGCCACGGCAACCCCCCTCCCTGTGGCCATGGCAACCGCCCTCCCTGTGGCCATGGCAACCGCCCTCCCTGTGGCCATGGCAACCCTCCTCCCGTTCCCGCGGCAGCCCCTCCCGCAGCCCCTCCCGCAGCCGTCCCACGGGCGCGGGGCGGTGCCGGCGCTGACGCGGCGGAGGTGACGCGCGGGGCGGTGGTGCCGGAGCGCTCGGCGCTGTCTCCTTGTCCCCATCACGGCTCCCGCTCGGCCCCTCCGCGCCGCCATGTCCGCGCCCGGCAGCGGCGGCGACTTCGGCAACCCGCTCAGGAAGTTCAAGCTCGTGTTCCTGGGCGAGCAGAGCGGTGAGCGCGGGGCGGCGGCGCCGGGCCGGGCGGGGCCGGGGAATGCGGGCCTGGGGATTGCGGGGCCGGGGGATGCGGACCTGGGAGATGCGGGGCCGGGGGATGCGGGCGCGGAGATTGCGGGGCCGGGGGATGCGGACCTGGGAGATGCGGGCCTAGAGATGCGGGGCC
>VWZG01004521.1:68394-89691 GCA_013396735.1 Grallaria varia | reverse complement strand
ACCGCGGCGTGTCTTATTTCGCCTCCGACGGACTCCCTTTGGTGCCCCATCCCGCATAATGTATGGGTCGGTTGTGTTCCCTTCCTCGCCATCGCAGTGCTCTATGCCGGGAGCCGCCCAGGCCACTGGAAGTTGTCCCTGCCCATGGCGGCGGGTGGGATGGGTGGGCTTTGGGGTCTCTTCCAACCCGAACCATCCTGGGATTCTCTCTGCCCACCTCCCCCTCAAGCCCAGAGCTGCAGCTCCTGCAGGAATTTCCAGAAGTTCTCCAATTCCCCTGCCCTTCCCAGGCAGGACTGACATTGCTGCTGGCAGACGTTTGACGAACCTGATTTTAACCCTCTGCAATGTGCATGATTTCGCAGCCCTGTTAGGCAATTAATTCCTTTTCACTTTTCCATCCATGTCCTTTGAATTTTTCTTGGCTTCCTGAGCAAGAATTAGAGATCTTTTCCTTGTTTCCTATTTCATATTGGTTCTGCACTTTGTGTCTTGATAGTATTTGGAGATGTACATTCAAAGTTTTGAAGCAAACCACCAGAGTTTGCTGTATATCTAAAATCTCATTACGAAGGAAGAAAGGATGCAAGTGTTGGATGTTGCTTTTCCGTGCAGCCAAAGGCAGCAGAGCGGGGATGTCACCTGGTTTGTTTTGATGTTTGTGTCCCAGACTTGGGGTTACATAAGTAGCAGAACACAAGGAACAAAGCAGATTTATTGCTTGCTTAAAGCAAACAGCCAGTTCTTTGTTATCTACATGACAACACACCTGATTTGAGGAGCAGGCTATCACCATGATTAATTTTTGACCTAAAGAGATTGATTTGCCTCTGTCACTTTGGGAATGAATTTCCATCTGGTTATTTCCCAGGAAGGTGTAGCTGAAATGGCCTGAGATTGGCAGCTGCTTTCAATTCAGTGCCACTCCCAAAGCAGTGTTTATTTTTTTTCCACTCCTTGAAAGTAATTTTTCTCTTCTCTTGTAGTTGGGAAGACCTCCCTGATCACCAGGTTTATGTATGACAGTTTTGACAATACTTACCAGGTATGCAGTAGGATTTTATTTTCATTTTTTAAATATATTTACAGATAAATCTACTTCCTGCTGTTTAAAATGTATGCCTTTGAGGAACAAGCACATTGATCCATGAGGTGTCAGTTAAATATCGTATAAAAGGTTATAAAATGCTGTGAAATGGAGGTGAGGCTTTGTGATTAAACGGAAGCATGTTAAAAGGATGATGTCAGGAAGTACAGTGTACAAAAAGGCAGCAGGGTTTAGATCCTGTTTGGTATGTGATAGATCTGGTTGGGACATGTGAGAAGCCTTGAGGAAACTGGGGAGAAACGCTGAGTTCTGGGTCTGGCTGATGGAGAAGATGGTGGTCAGGATACCTGGAGATGGATGTGGGAATCTCAGGGAGCAGAGGGAGAATAAGATGAGAACATCTTATGACAATTCTTGGTCTCTGGCATCCTCAGAGCTTCCATTTAAGTAGGAATAGTTGAGTCTGGAGTGTATGGATGGATCTGCAAGAAGTCAGCTTGGTATATTCTGTCTCTTTTTTTATATTACTATTTTTTAACTAAGAGACTAAAGATAGGAAAAGCCAGGGAAGTCTTGGCACGGAAAGAGAAGGGTGGGGATGAAGAGGCTGCAGATGAAACGCAGATGATGTGTAAGAGGCCTGAAGATTTTAAGGAAGAATTAATCGCATCGAAGGCACTTAGAAGTATTTCAAGGAAATATCAAATATCTTTAAAGCAGGTGAGATTAGGTGTTGTCTTTTGATTCAGCCAAGAAGAGTTACTGGTTTAGACTGGGTTAATTTTAAGTGGAGGACAGGTCATTCACTGGAACTGGATCCTCTTGTGCTTCCTGTGTTTCCTGTCTTTTGTAAGGTGCTGGCAAAGATTTTTCTGCTTATTAAGATTTATTAACCACGTCTTGTGTAGAAAACAGGCCCGCAGAAATAAGTTCTCCCTACCAAAGTTGACTGTGGTGGTCTTTTCTCATGTTCCATGGTCCACTTTCTGCTGGAGCCCGTCCAGTACATGCTGTGTGTGTTAAGGTTAAAGATAATCTATGTCTAAAACACTAAAATGTGCTACATCAGAGCTGTTTCCTGGGGTTATGATGGGCTGGGACAGCTGCTTGATTGAAGTGCCTGAGAGTGCATCTAACTTGGTACATTATTGTAAATGTCTTTTTACTGGAACTGCTGTAGCAATGGGAATGTGAATGGATGGAGACTTGCAGAAGGAACTGCCTGGGAAGTGAAGCTTCTGAGTGTCACTGGAAGGGAAGCACCTTCTGAAGTGGAAAGCCCTGAATAAATATGGCTTTTTAGCTTTGAATTGCCCATAATTTGTAGATCTCATTTGTTCTACCTTTTGGTTATTTCTAATAAGACAATTGTACCAGACTGAGTTGGGGTAGGCCAGAAGGAGCTGTCAGCTCAGCTGTGTTCTTTGTAGAGATACCTGAATGTCTGAGGCTCAAATCCAGCCTCAGAGGGAGGCTCTTGTGTGAGGAGTGCTGTGAAATGAAGGTGGTGCAGATACCCACTTTGCTTGGTTTTATCACCCCTGTTGAAGGCAAATCACTCCACCAGCTCATTAACAAGTTTGTGACCGTTTCTGAGAGTTTGGGGGCTCTGCAGCAGCTGGAAGGCAGGTCGCAGTCCCTAATGCTTCCCTTCTTTTCAGGCAACCATTGGAATTGATTTCCTGTCAAAAACGATGTATCTGGAGGACCGCACGGTAAGTGAGGCGTGGGTGGGATGGCATGGGAGCTGCAG
Source organism: Grallaria varia (assembly GCA_013396735.1). Lineage (NCBI taxonomy): Eukaryota > Metazoa > Chordata > Aves > Passeriformes > Formicariidae > Grallaria > Grallaria varia. The sequence continues at coordinate 86,890 of VWZG01004521.1, read as the reverse complement.
GGCTGGGCTCTTCCCCCGGCCCTTCCTCCGGCAGCTGCTGAAATCCCCCAGGAACCTCCAGAGAACCAGCCTTTGTTAAATCCCATCACTGACCCCCTCTTTGTGTACCTCTTAAGATCTGATACCTCCAGCATGAAGTCAAAGTCTTCCATGGAAAATTTGGGCAAGATAGTGGCCATATCCCAGGGAATGGGCTGTAGGTACCTGGTTTACGTGTGGTTGACTCCCAGAATTTGCAGCTCTGCCTCTGGGATTGTCAGTAGCGACAGGGCTGAGCAGACCTCAGGTGTCACAGAATATTCTGAGCTGGAAGGGTCCCTCAAGGATCATCAAGTCCAAATCCTGAAGTCAGTGGGGGGAGTTCTACAAGAGTTGGTGTTCCAAGGCTTGAAGTTGTTCATGATTAGACCTTGTCCGTCCCCACAGAAGACTCCTGCTGTAACACAGTTCTGCCCCACTGTAATAAAGCAGTTTTGGGTTTAGCCTGCATGAAATGCCTTTTTGCTTAGAGACCCCTGACACCCCCCTCCTGCCTTTCAGTGTTGGTGGTTTTGTTCATGTTTTGCTGCTGTGTGCCTTTTTTGCTGGTTTTACTGCTGTGTGAGGAGTGGGACAGTGCTGGGGGAGGAGGGGACAGGCCTGTGTGTTGCTTTGAGTCTGTTGTGTCCAAAGAAGTCTCAGCCCCATGTGTGTGATGATTTTCCTAGGAGCTTCTCTACCGTCTCAGCAGGGATTCACGATTAGAAAAGACCTTCCTTAACCTTTGTTTGGGAGGAACTGCTTGGATAATGTTCCTCAGTGGTGCTGGCAGAAGAAGGCAAAGATCTGGGAATGCTGCTTGACACCTGTGAGGGCACACTGGAATGTCTGTGTGCTGTTTCCAGCAGGGTGGTGTGGATTTCTCGTGGTCATGTAGGTCAGGATGTTGTTCACCTGCTGCCCTGCTATCCAGAAAATGTCATTTTCATTCCAATGTTGGAATACTGTTAGTTTTCCTGATTATGTAAGTGGTCCACAGAGCCCATAAAGCCTGTTTAAATAAGAGAGGTGTGGAGCGTAGATAAGAGGAGGGACAAATACAAACACACAAGCTGGGAAGATTCAGACACCGAAATAATTCCTCAGGTGTGGCTACTGTTGTATTTTGCAATAGGCTTTGAGTTCTGGGCTGGAAATGAGGAATGCTGAGCCTCCAGCTGGGGTGTGGGCTTTGGTGTGTTTGATATGTCCGACAGCAAATAGTGTATCCTGGAATTACACCTGTGCTCCATCACTCAGCTCTAAACTTGGCTTGGACAAGCCAGCAGAAGGGACTCCCCATCCCTGGAAGTGTCCAGGCCTTGGAGCAACCTGGTGTAGTGGAAGGTGTCCCTGCCCATGGCAGGGGTGGAACTGGACAAGCTTTAGAATCCCTTCCGACCCAACCCATCCTGGGATTCCATGTTTCTATGAAATACATGTGGAATTTGGCTCTTCAAAACCATCTCTCACAGAGGCAGTTGTGTGACATTCCCAATGTGTGTGGACCTGTGGCACCGATGAACTGGAGCCACCAGAATCCCCATCCTTAGTCCTGGCTCTTGGGGACCTGTTTCATGTGACAGCTACCCCCTCCTTCCCTAAAGACGCAGCAGTATTTCCTTTTCTGTGTGTCAGTATCTTCCCAGCCTTGTTGGATTTAAGTGCAAGACAAGCCAGTCTGGAGGGTGCTTGGTGTTCTGGCTCCTGTCCCACTCCTGTGTCTCACCACCTCCAGCTTCCAGTGGGTTCATCCATACCTGGTGATGTGTTCCTTAGGGATAGGAGTCACACATCTGGCCAGCTGAAGGCAGGGTCTCTGAAGTATTTCCATGTATTTCCCTGGGTAGGAGGTGGTGTGGGAAGGGATATTTAGGGCTGTTGGTGGATGGTGCTGCTACGTGTGAGTCTCAGAAGTGTCGCTGCCTCTTTCCACGTTTCTGTTCCGTTTGAACTTTCCTTTTGTTGCCTTAGTTTTGCTTTGCAGTTTATTTTTTATTTATTTGTTTTTATTTCACTTGAGTTCTGGTTTTGTTTTCCGTTTTCCTGCTCTCCCCTTCCCCCTTGCCCTGCCCTTCTCCCTTTCCCAGATGGGGCTGCAGCTGTGGGGCACAGCCGGCCAGGAGAGGTTCCTCAGCCTCCTCCCCAGCTCCACCCGTGACTCTGCCGTGGCTCTCATTGGCTTTGCCATCACAAGTAGGTATTGAGCCAGAGGTCTGCAGGGACCTTGCTTTTAACACGGATCTGTATGTGTTGGAAGTGGTGGTGGTACCCAAAAAGAGCTCAAATGGACCGTCAGCCAGATGTGGGTGTTGGCTGAAGGCTGAGCAGGGATTGTGTCTGGGCTGGTTGCAATGACAAGTGTTTGAAAGCCTTTGGAAAACTATTCTTTTTTGTTTGGTTTGTTTTTTCATTTCAGAATGTTTTTTTTTTTCCTTTCTGGGTAACTAGAGATAAAAAAATATAGAACTTATACAAATAACAGCTTCAGGGGCAGAAGCAAAGGAACACTGTCAGAGTAGGTAAAACCCCACAACACCCATCCCAGTAGGAGCTGTGCAGTGACTTAAGAGGTTTCAAGATTCCCATTTGGCTGAAGAAGAGAACTGGGGATTCACATCCAGTTTTTGAAAGAGGAGAGATGCAACTGCTGTAATTTCTAAAGAATAAACAGGCGTAGAAGGAAATTCTTTATAACCCTTGACATGAATGTTTTAGTACAGGATAGGAAGATATGAACAGAATTTTTGTAACTCCTTGTTATTGATTCCAGTTGATTTGTTGGGGTTTTTTGTTCATCTGCAGTATCAGGGTTTGTACCAGTGAGCAAACACCATGTGGACAAAATTTAGGTAAAGAATACAGGTGGAAGAACCCCTAGCCCGCCTTTATTCTGTCACAAACAGGATTATAGTGAGGACCAGGAGGTTGTTTCACTCTCCTTAGCTGAAGTGTTTAACAAATCACAGACTTCTACTGTGGTTTATCCTCTGTATTGAGGGCAAATAATGACATGGCCTTTCTCCCAGCCCTGTAGCTGAATTCTTTTCTGGGAGAATTCCTGGTTTGGTGCAGACTGACACAGAACTGCCTTGTTTGGGGTTTGAGGAGCCCTGAGCTGTGCTGGGACCTCTTTGGGGTGAGGCAGCGGGGCAGGATGCACAGCTTGGCATCATTTTCCCCACTGTCCAGGTACAGGATGCTCTTTATCCAGGCAAGTGGAAAAATGTTGCCAGTCCAGGCTGTTCTTAACAGCTTCCAGACCTGTCAGAAGTAATTAAGTGATCGCTGATCTCATCGGGCTTTGGTAACCCGCTGATCTTTGCAAATAATTTCATTATTTTCTTGCTACTGCTCTTTGTTCTTAGTGACTGAGAGGCTCCAAGTTTTCTTATGTTACTGAAGGAACCTGGTCGGGTACTTCTGAGGGCATGATAAAATTGCTTAGTTACTGTTGCTCTGCTGGACATCCCAAAAAGCAGGTGGAGACAGCCATGGTGAGAGTCCATGCTGCAGCTCAGGCCCCTGCTGAATGTTGTTTTTAAGGGTTAATTCTTGGTGTTCCACAGTGGGTTGTTTATATTTTCCCCTCCCAACTGGGTGCACACAAACCTTGAGTTGTAGAAATGAGAAGCCCCAGAAATACTGCAGCAAACCCAGGTCACGTCAGGGGTGTCTGTGGGACCTGCACAGGTACTGAAGACCTTGGGCATCACCTGCACCAAACAAGCTGCCTGGGCCAAAAAGGCTGCTTCTATTGCCTTTTTGAGTCTGAAGGTTGGTTGGGGTGTTAAATCACCGTCTGGGGAATATTGCAGTGTAACAGCACTGTCTGGGCAGTGTGTGGAAGCTTGGGAAGTGCAGGAGCTATCCTGATCCATCTGATCTTCCAGCTCTGCTGTGACACTGCCCAGGTGCTCCCAGTTTGTCACCTTGAGTTTCCTGGCATAGACAAAACCCCTGACTTTGCTCCTGTAATCAAGTCTGCCTTCAAAATCAAGCAAGAGCTAATTGGTTTAACTATAATTCCTAATCTTCCCTAAGCCCCAGGGCATCGCATCTACATACCCTGATGGAGATAAGAACTTTTGTTGTATCTGCCTATAACCAGGCACTGTGCAGCTCTATCAGCTTCTATTTCTCTTCTAAACAAGCAATTACTGCTCCTTGTGAAGCTGCTTTTTGCTGCCTTATTAACGACTGCTGGGTCCCAGCAGCTGCTCTGCCCCAGTGCTGGGATCACATTCCTGTCAGGGAACTGGGAACCAGCGTCTGCCTCCATCAAACTCTTTGGGAATGCCAAGGAATCCTGTTTCCTGGCAGTGCAGGACTGGAAGGAAAAGGTGTCAAAGCTTTTGTTCAGTGTTCACTGTGGGACTGGGGCTGTTTGGAGCAGTTGTGGCTCAGACGGGCAGGTCCCAGGTCCCCTTGGAGCTGCCACCTCTAATGGCTCAGGTTGTGTTTGGGGCTCAAGCTGTGCCTCCTGCAGCATCTGAGCCTCTTGTGCCCCGTGTGCTGCTCTGGAAGGGTGACCCCAGTGCCCTGCCCATCACCTGGCACCTGCAGGGTGTGACACTGGCTTTGGTTTCTGCTTTAATCTCGCATGAAAGTCCCCATTGCCATCACCTGGGTGCTGGGACTGGAGACTGTATGCTGTTTATCTGTGTGGTGTCTGGGCTGAGGGAATTGCATGTCTGTTGTGTGGGAATTACCCCAAAGACTCAGCTCAGAGATGCCGCAAGGCTTGGAGTCATGTGGAGATCCAGAATCCTGGGTAGACCAGGGAGATCTGATTTTTATTTTATTATTATAGAATTTTTAGATTCTATTATTACCATTTATTGTTGTGTTATTATAAACGATATAATATTTTCAATTATTATTTTTACCTGGGTTTTTTTAAAGGTTTTTCTTGTGATTGCTGGTGTCAGTAGTAGCTGGCAAAGGGAACCTGAGGTAAACCAGGCAGTTCCAACACTTCAAACTGAGATATCCTCACACACCCCAGTGTGAGGTGGGGCCCTGTCCTAGAGCTGTTTGGGAACAGCGGGGTTTGCAGACAGGCAGAGGAGCTCATTGAATCCAGTTATCCACAGGCAGGGTCAGGAAGCCCCTCTGTGGTGGTGGGATTGGGTCCCTGTGCCCTCTCAGAGCCCCACAGGGGTAGGGGCAGTGCCCACTCAGCCCCCACAGGTGCAGGGACAGGGGCAGTGCCCATCAGGTGCTGTGGCAGTGCCCCCCAGGTGTGGGTGCTGTGGCAGTGCCCCCCAGATGCAGGTGCAGGGGCAGTGCCCCCCAGGTGCAGGGGCAGTGCCCCCAGGTGCGGGTGCTGTGGCAGTGCCCCCCAGGTGCTGTGGCAGTGCCCCCCAGGTGCAGGGGCAGTGCCCCCCAGGTGCAGGGGCAGTGCCCCCCAGATGCAGGTGCAGGGGCAGTGCCCCCCAGGTTCTGTGGCGGTGCCCCCCAGGTGCAGGTGCTGTGGCAGTGCCCCCCAGGTGCGGGTGCTGTGGCAGTGCCCCCCAGGTGCAGGGGCAGTGCCCCCCAGGTGTGGGCGCTGTGGCAGTGCCCCCCAGGTGCAGGGGCAGTGCCCCCCAGGTGCAGGTTCTGTGGCGGTGCCCCCCAGGTGTGGGTGCTGTGGCAGGGCCCCCCAGGTGCAGGTGCTGTGGCAGTGCCCACTCTCAAGGACAGTGTCCTGCTCTCTCCCTCGTGCTGTGCCAGCAGGTGCGGCTGCAGCTCTGGGACACGGCGGGGCAGGAGCGGGTCCGCAGCCTCATCCCCAGCTACATCCGCGACTCCACCATCGCCGTCGTCGTCTACGACATCACAAGTGAGTGCTGCTCCCCCCCGGGACACCCTCCTGGCCACTGACAGCCACAAGTTCTGCTAAAACACCATAAAAATCAGAGATGTTTTTCCCCCTCCCTGTTCCTCTAACAGTGTAAGGGTGGTTTACGTGGTGCGGGGATGGCTGGAGAAGCACCTGAGCACAACGTGCAAAGTGGTTTCCCTCTCTGAAGAGAAGTTTTGTGCTCAGCACTCCCGTTTATTCTTCCCTACAGACTTGAATTCTTTCCAGCAAACCTCCAAGTGGATCGATGACGTTCGGACAGAGCGAGGGAGCGACGTCATCATCATGTTGGTGGGGAACAAAACCGACCTGGCAGACAAGAGGTAACAGGGAAGCTGCTGCCCCAGCCAGCGAGGGCAAGGACTGGCTGCCCAGCCTGTCCTTCAAAATTGATTTAAAATTATTTAAAGAATTGCTCATTTGAAACACAGCATAAATTTCTTGTAGTGAAATTCAGATCTCTGCTTGCAGCAACAGCTCTTCCCTTTTTCTGTTCTACAGATAGTTCTGGTTAAAATAAACCCACCTAAAACATTTCCTTTTACTGAAATTAAGTAGCTCTACACCTTGTTTCTCAGTAATGTACTTTGTCTGATTTTTCTTTTCACACTGAGATAAAGCCAAAAAGCTGCTTTGCAAAAGCAAGGAAATCTGCTTATTTTCTATAATCCAATTTGCCCAACTCTCTGCATGTGCAGCTGTGAGTTCATGGCACAGTTTCTCCTCATTCCAAGAGGCAGCACAAACTTTTGCAAGATCACTCTAAAATACAAATTTCTCTGGGTATAATTTCGTGTCATACACAACACAAAGTGCGATCTTGTGGACGTCTGAGAGGAAACCACAACATTAACAAAAGCAAACTTCCCCAAGAGACCCAAAAACTTAATTAGACTCTTAAAAAAAATCACCCAGACTTCATATTTTGGGACATGTGATAAAGTACTTTGCTTTAAAACTCTTAGTCCTCCAGCACTTCAACCAACATGACCAGTGTAACGGGCTCTTGGAAGGGCACAGGTTTGTAGTTTTGTGTTTCTGTTTCAACCAAGCAGTCCTGGTGTGGGCTGGAATTTGGAGGTATCAGTAACAAAGCTGCCTTGCCTTTCCTTTCAAAGGAAGCTGGATTGTGTGAGGCTGGATTGCTGGGCCTGTTAAGGCTGGACAAAGCCACAGGTGACATTTTTTGAGGTAGAACATGGGGTATGGGAAGCCATTCATCCTCTGATAAAAACCAAGTTCAGTTCTGAGGCCAGAAAGCCACCCTAAAAATAGCACTGTTCCTGTACGGTGCAGCCTGTGAAGTTTTTCATTCCAGTGACTGTTGCTTCAGTTTTGGCTGTTTTTTTTTTTTCCCTGCAGTTTTCTTTTTCTCATTTTTGAGCTCTTTTTCTCTGGTTTGGTTTTTCTGCTCTATGATTTGTTCTCCTTGCTGTAGGCAGGTTTCTATAGAGGAGGGTGAGAGAAAAGCCCCAGAACTGAATATGATGTAATTGAAACAGGTGCTAAATCAGGATCTAATGTGAGACAGGTATGTCCAGGGTGGTGCTCAGAGATGCAGTTCCAGGTCCTTGCTTCCAGTCTGTCCTTGCTGCTGGAGCCTTTCTGGGCTCTCTGTGTCACCTCACAACATTCCCTTTTATTGGCCTTGGGGAACTCCTGTCTCAGGTGCAGTGTGTGGGGTTCTTCCTTCTCCGGAGGGTGCTGTGAAAGAGGCTCAGATGTGCTGCACAAACAGCATCCTTTGCTGATCATGTTGATTGACACAGCTCCAGGTGTTCCCTGGGCTGGTTTCATTCCCACCTGGGGATCATAAATCCTCGAGGGTCCTGAGGTGTCCCTCGGTGGGCTGTGCCCTCTGTGAGGGGCATGAGCAGCCCCGCACTGACGTCTCTAACTCTTCCTTCTGTTCTTTCTTGTCTTTCTGCTCCTGTTGGTGCCTTTATCCAGGCAAATCACTACAGAGGAAGGTGAACAGAGAGCCAAAGAACTGAATGTGATGTTCATTGAGACCAGCGCAAAGACTGGCTACAATGTGAAACAGGTACATCCGTGTTCTGTTCCCAGATCAGGAATCTGCCACTGCTCTCTGTGTGTTGGCTCCTGCCTGGGGTTCATGATCCAGCAGGGATGTGCCAGAGTTTAATGTCATCCCCTGAGTTGTGTCTTGCCCAGTGATCCCATCAGCTCTGTGCTGTGGAAGCTCCTTTCCTGTCGAGTCAGTGATTCCCTGTCAAAGCTAAGCAAACCTTGAAAGAAAGGAGAACTAACCCTGGGATATGCTGAGGGATGGGAAAGGGAAAATTCCCTGTTTTGTGGAGCCAGTCAGATGGAATTTGTTTGGTTTTGGTACCAGTTAGTGCAGTGTTTGCTGAAATCACTGTTGACATCACTGTAAGTTCCTCCTTCTGTTTGCAAGCAACAGAGAATCCTGGAGTATCTTTGAATAGCTGAGGTTGGGAGGGATCTCTAGAAATTATCTCTTGCAGCCCTCATGCTCAGAGCAGGCTGCCCAGAGCTGACTCCAGCTGAGTTTGGAATATCTCAAAGGCCAGAGACTGTCTTTACAGCCAGCCTGCCAGTGTTGGCTGAACTATACAGCAAAAAAACCCATTCAAATATTTTATTTAAGTAGAATTTCTCCTGTTTCTGTTTGTGCCCGTTGCCTCTTGCTGTGAGTTTGTGATGCCACCCTGCACTGGTTCAGGGGTTGTTCTGAAGGTGACAGAGCTTGGAGTGAGGAGCGGTGTCAGCTGGGAAACCCCTCCCCAGTTTGCTGCACACCAGCAGGTCAGGAGAGCCCCCAGTGGGATTAGGAGACTTTGGGCTTAGTTTTCTGGCTGTTCTGGATTGAATCCACTTTAGTCTTTGGTTTAACTCCTGTTGCTTTATTTGCCCAGCGGGTGTTTGCAGTGAGAGCTTCTGTGATTAGGAGGATGCAACTGCAGCACCTTGCTGGGACCTTGATTTCCAAGGAACACCCTTTGGGGGTTGGATGAGAAGCCCCTGCCAAGCTGCTTTGAGGAAAATCATCGTTAGCAGATGATTCCTCTGCTTCTTTGTGCTGCAGTTCAGCAGCCTGGCAATGCCTGGGCTGTGTAATGGCAGCAGGAGGAGCTCCAAGCATTGAGTTCAGAAATGATGCAAAACCATTTTCTGGGTTTTATGGGAATATAATCGTCCTTCCCAGCTCTAGCACATCCTTAATAGCTTGACTGCAGCTCATATGAACCAGCTGTTCTGCCCAGGAAAGGCTGTTTGGCAGCAGGACTGAACTGAGGGGATGGGCTGTAAAACCTCAGTTATTCCACAGACTCCTTAAACCTTGTGAGGTGACTTATCAGAAATCCCCAAATGTGCCCTTTAACATCCCCGGGTGCAGACAGAGGCTGGGAATGGGAAATGACATGGTTAGTGAGTGCAGAAGGGAGCTGTTCCATGAATCCCTGAAAGGACTGTTACTAATTAATGCCATGTTCTCTTCAGGCACAAGCAGGTAAAATGAAACTGCCTGTTGTAGGCATTGAATAACTTCTTTAATAAAATGGTTGAATTTCCCAGATAAAATTCCTGTGGCACAGCTGCTCACTGCAGTGCCCACATAACTTTGTCCAACTCAGACTCCGAGTTCTGCTGTAAAACCATATTTTTCATGGGCATTTTTTCTGACCAGCCCTGAGCCTTCCTCTTCCTACTTTCCAGCTTTTCCGCCGTGTGGCTGCTGCCTTACCTGGGATGGACAGCACACCAGAGAAGAGCAAAGAAGACAGTATCCTTGCTTTCCTGGGGAATTGAACAATTCCCTCTTGTTAGGTTGGGCTCACTGACCTTTTTTGGCACATTGTGGGGATGGGCCTTACTGGGGCTTTGCAGGGACGGGGCTGAAAGAGGACAGGGAACTGTTGGAATGTGCCCAGATGAGGATGGAGCAGCTCTGCTGGGAGAGCTGGGGACATTCAGCCTGGAGAAGAGAAGGCTTAGGGTGAGCTCATTGTGCCCTTCCAGAACCTGAAGGGAGTCTACAGGAAGGATGGAGAGAGACTATTTACAAGGGCCTGGAGTGACAGGACAAGAAGGAATGGCTTCAAACTGCCAGAGGGCAGGGTTAGATGGGATATTGGGAAGGAATCCTTCCCTGGGAGGGTGAGGAGGCCCTGGAATGGAATTCCTGCAGAAGCTGTGGCTGCCCCATCCCTGGAATTGTCCAAGGCCAGGTTGGACAGGGCTTGGAGCCACGTGGGCTGGTGGAAGGTGTCCCTGCCCATGGTAGGGGGTGGCACTGATGGGCTTTAAGGTCCCTCGCAACCCAAACCATTCTGTGATTCTGTGACCCTGTTTATGGGCTGTAGATAAATGTACACGGCTAAGGGCAACTGAAGCACGAGTTTTGCTTCTCCACTTAAAACTGAGGATGAAGTTTGTATAGTTTTAAAATGCCATCATTCTTTATTCTTTTTGCACAGTCCTGTCCAGTTGGGTTCCACCCTCTAAACGGTCTCAATGTGCCAAATCCCCTGGTTTTGCAGTTAGTCCTGTTTGAGGCAGAACCTGCTCTGCCCAAACACCACAGAGGGACCACTAACAATCCTTTCCTTGTGCTGCCCTTGTTTTCCTTGAACCGGGTGACTTCCTTAACTGCCTCCTGCAGTGATTGACATCAAACTAGAGAAGCCTCCCGAGCAGCCAGTCACGGAGAGCGGGTGCTCCTGCTAACGGCACACCCCAGCCATTCCCGGAGAACATCACGCTCATTGCCCAGGCATCCCTACCTGGGGCTGGAAAACGGCTCCCAACGAGCCACCTCCCTGTTTACTGGTGGGGAGCAGCCCCGGCCGCCCCTCTCACTGCATGGTATGAGCCCTGAGTGCAGAATGAGTGTCCTGTCTTTTGAGTTTATTTTTTTATGTTGTTGCACTTTGGCACCATGGTGCCCTTTACCCTCTCTCTCTCTCTCTCTCTCTCTCTCTCTCCCTTCCTTCCTCCCCTCCTCCTATTCCCCGCCTCGAGCCCACCAGCTCACATGTGTGTTGTGAATGCCATGGAAAAGCCGCCAAGTTAGGGAAGACAAAAATGAAGCTTTGGGGGTGGGTTTTCTGCCTTCCCTGCTGCCTTGCATTCCAACCAGCCCTGTCTGTCCTGCATCCCCACGTCCTCTGGGAAGGCTGCTCCTTTAAACCAGTCCCTTGGACTTGGCCTGGCCTTTTTGGACAACACGGGTTCCCTGTTCTAGGCTTTGCTCCCTGCAGGGCACACACAACATTTAGCTCCTTGGTTTCTCCTTCCTGTGGATGATCCTGGCTAACTCTTGCTCACAACTTCCAAGTTTTGCCCCTCGTGCCACACACAGCACTGGAAAGCCCCAGATTTGAAACCTTTGGCCTTGTTGCTCCTGTTTGTGCAGTAGAGACATCCCACAGCCTGCTCTCCTCGGCTGGAATCTCTTCCCATCCAGAGGATAGTGGTGCTCGGTGAGTGTTGGTGGAGGGAAGGAGGAGGGAACAGAAGCTTTACAGCGTGAGGCTGGGTGGGGAGAGATCCTCAGGGATTCTGAGAGCAGAGCCCTGAAATCTGTCACTGCTGGGGCAATACCTGCCCTGGGAGTCATGGATTTTGCTCAGGCTCCTTTCCTGATCTCCATTCTCCTGTTCCTCACCCCATAGATGGGGAACTGCTTCATGTGGAGCAGGAGAGCAGATGGAAGGGCACTGTTCCACTTTCATTCCCAGGCTGCTGTTTCACTCCTGGGGTCGTTTTCAAGCTGCCAAAGCTGAGGGCAGCAGTGGCAAAGACTGACTGTTGGGGTTGGGGCAGGAATGGGGGATTGTCTGCTGCTGAGGGGAATTCTGGTGTCACTTCTCAACCTTGGAGGTTGGGAAATGCCTCCTCTGCCCCTGGTTTTCAGAGCTTCTCAGAGATTTTACGGGGGTTTTTGGGTCCATCTGTCCTAACAGAAGTCAGGAGGTTTGTCAGTTGGCAGAGAGGAGAATTTCACTGTCCACCATGCCTGGCCTGTGTCCCGGACAATGCTGGTGGCAGGAGAGTGACTGAGCACGGTGTGACCACAGTCCCTCTCCTGCCAGGCTGTCCCTGACCCCGTACATGCCCCAAGGAGCCGGACCAGAGGGAGGGGGCAGCTGGGGCTGGGATCTGGCAGTCCCTGGGATGGCATTTTGTTCCCTTTCCCCCCGGCTGAGCTGGGCTGCAGGAGGAAGCTGGGCTGTGGTTCCCATTCCCTGTGGAGTGTCCCCTGTCCCCCCGGCGGTGGCGGTGCCGGGGGGCCGTGCCCTGTCCCTGTACATACCCCGGGGAATCGCTGGTGTCACTGTGTCTGTGTGTGTTGCTGTCCCCCCTGTCCGGGGAGGGCGGGGGAGACCCCACTGGTGGGTGGGGGGTAATTAGTGAAATGGAATAGTTCCCTTCCCTCTGTCCTCTGGTGTGTTCAATGCCGTGTGTGTCGGCCCCGCTGTCTCGTAGCTGTAGCGAGTACGTGTGACTATTACTCGGAGTATGGACTGTCTGACACAGCCCTGTATCACAACCAAGTAAATAAAGTTATTTCACCAACACCTGCGCTGGCTGATGGCACAGGGGGGATGGATCAGAGGTGTAACCTGCCTGTCCTGGGGGAGGAGGAGGAGGGATGGAGGAGGAGGGAAAGATGGAAGAGGAGGAGAAACTGAGAAGGGACACTTGGAAGGACTTTGCTGACATCATTGCAAAATGTGGAATATGTAATGATTTTCTTAAGAAAGGCTATTCTTTGGTGTTTGATCTTTGTTTACTTTCAAGCCTGATCAGCAAGAAAGAATTAATCTGTAAAACAGCAGCCAGTGAGCTCTAAGTGATGGCCAGGGCTTGGAAAGACAAATTACTTGTTGCTAGAATTGCCTTGTTAAGGTTTAGGGCTGGACATGTTTCAGTGACCTCAGTCCTGGGGAGAGGGTAACAAAGCCTGGGCAGGAGGATGTACCACTGTTAGTGGGCACAGAGAATGCAGAATTCACAGGCCACAGGGACATCTGGCAGAACTCCCAAGATAAGGAAGAAACTTTAAGGTCTCTTCTCACCCAAACCATTCCATGATTCTGTGAAGAAGGTGCCTCAGCCTCAGTTTTGTAAGTCTCTAAAAAAATCCAGCATTGCCAGAGCTGTTGTTTTCCCACCAGGAATCAGGAACTACCCGTTTTGTTCCTCAGGTTCTGGAGGATGAAATGGACTGTGGTGGCTTTAATGCTTTGATAATTAAGGTACCCCAGACAGGAATGTGCCTCGGGAAGGAATCCACTCTTTCCTGTTAGCCAGGGTGGGCAGGGAAGCTCCTGAGTCATTCCCCGTGAGCAGTGGCAGGGCAGGGGAGACCTTCCTGCAGCTCCTGCCAGGCACTGCTCTGAAGCAGGAGGATCGAACTGAACACTGTGGTTGTGTTTGCAGTTCTCTGTGGAGAGAGTTCCTCCTTCCCCAAAAACATGGGAATGCTGGGAAACTGTGTGAGACCAGAGGGGTGAATATCCCATGGGAGACAGATACCTCTGGCACTAGAAGAGCTCCTACCTTGCCTTCCCAGGTTGCTCATTTCCCTGATAGAAGAGCTAATTTTTAAATCTGAATGTAAGTCTTTAGTTTTAGTGTGCTTTGCTCCCCCTCAGGGTCCTGCCCAGGGAAGTTGGAGTTGTGTTGGTGCCACCAGAGACAAAACCTTCCAGGGCAGCTCTTGCCCCTTCCTGGCAGTGCTGGAACACCCTCCAGGGTTAATCAGGGCTGGTGGAAAGACACCCTGAAACTGAGCTGCACCTCATGTGGATCCCAGATTTCCACTTTGCAGGCTGGAGCCGAGACTTGTCCCAGCATTTCCTGAAGGTGGGAACAAACAGCCCTCCAGAAAGACTTCCAGAGTGGGAATAAGCTGGATTTGGTTCCTGTACTCATTTTATTGTTTTTATAGATGAAGTGGAAAACGCCACAAGAAAGAGAAGGGCAGAGCCAGGGCTGTCCTGAACCATTACACTGTGATTCCACCAGGCATTAGCACCGTTTTGCTGATAATTAACATGTTCCATCCTTGATAATTAACATTTCCAAGCATCCCAGCCCTGTATCATCCCGGGGCCACTCCCAGCAGAGGGGCACAAAGAGCCCAGTGCAGCCAGAGCTGGGCATGGCTTTGGGTGGGTTTTACTCCTGCATCCCCCAGCAAACCCAGCAGTGCAGAGCAGAGGGGACAGGATTAGGAAAGAATGCCACAGCACAAGAGAAGGGACTAGGTGGATTTCCTGGAGGAAAGGCCCGTGCTTTGCTCAGCAACACTCAGCCCCTCGTGCTTTTCCATCCCAACAGCGGTTCAGGCCAAGGGAGCCAGAGGCAGCACAGCCCTCCCTGAGGGGCTGCCACAGGAGGAGCAGGGATGGTGCTGGGCCAGCTCAGGGCTGGGCAGGCAGAGCAGAGGTTTGGGCAGGGCCAGCCCAACAGGAGCTCCTGCTAATGGACAGTGCGTTCCTTCTGCCGCTGGTAATCTGGGGAGGGGGAGAGCAGGGGCTGAGGGCAGGGAAAACACACTCTGTGTGCACCTGCCCACGCAGGGCCACACTGTGGCACCCTCTGCCCTTGCAATGGCACATGTGCATCCCAGCCCCTCCTTTCAGGGCATTTAGGGCCAAAGTTTGTTTCAAATCCTCTCTTCCCCCACTCCCTATTTTCACTGGCCAGTTTCCATTTTAGGAAGAATCCTTGTTTGCCTTGACTTGATCCCATTTCTTATCCCTTCAATCTTGGGACTTTAGGGGTGCAGAAGCAGAAATGGGGAGTTAACACACTCCTTCCCTTCCCTCACAACTCCAGCATCCCTAGAGAGGGCTGTCCACCCTGGCACCAGTGCCAGAGCTCATTCCTGTGTTCTCCAAGGATGATCAGCTGCTTCTGGAGCTGTAAACCATCTCTGCCCTTCCCCAGCATCCCAAATGCCCCCTGGGCCCTGCCAGGCTGGGGAGGAGGTGGCCGGGCTGGCTGGGATTGTGCTGCCCAGGGAGCCCCGGCCCCACTCACTGTAGGGGAAGTACCGCACGCGCATCGTGATCTCCCGGGCCGTCTTCAGGATCTCCACGGCCTGGAAAACAAGGAGCTGGGCAGGGCTGGGCAGGGCCGACGGTTCCCCGGGTCCGGCTGCCCGTCCTGCCCCAGCTCACCTTGCTGTGCTCGATGTCCTGGAAATCCACGTCGTTCACCGAGAGCACCTGGTCCCCCTCCTGCAGCCCCGCCCTGTGCGCGTCCGAGTCGGGGATCACCTGGCACAGGGATGGCACAGGGATGGCATGGGGGGCTCTGGCACTGCCCTCTCCCACCCAGCCCCGCAGGGGAGCCCCGGGAGCGGGGAATGCACAGCCCCGGGAGCGGCGGATGCACAGCCCCGGGAGCGGAGGATGCACAGCCCCGGGAGCGGGGGATGCACAGCCCCGGGAGCGGGGGATGCACAGCCCCGGGAGCGGGGGATGCACAGCCCCGGGAGCGGGGGATGCACAGCCCCGGGAGCGGGGGATGCACAGCCCCGGGAGCGGAGGATGCACAGCCCCGGGAGCGGGGGATGCACAGCCCGGCCATTCCAGGGGCTGGGAAGGGGCAGTCAGAGCCCCCTGCAGCCCCGGCAGCTCCCCGAAGGGGCAGGAGCCGGCAAGGGAATGGCCCAGGGACGGACACACCTTGGAGATGAAGATCCCCAGCTGGGAGGCTTTTCCTCCCCGGATGTTGAAGCCCAGCTGTGGGAAAAGCCAGCAGTGAAATGCAGTCACCGGGACCCTTCCCATTCGCAGGACACTTCCCTTGATCCCAGACCTTTCCCATGCCTGGAACCCTTCCCTCGGCCCAGGACCCTTCCCATGTCCATGGCCCTTCCCATTCAGAGACCCCTTCCCCTGCCCAGGACCCTTCCCCTGATCCAGGATCCTTCCCGTTCCCAGGCCCATTCCCCTTCCCAGAATCCTTCCCATTCCCATTCACTGACCCTTCCCCTTTCCACGACCCTCCCCGTGTCCATGGCCCTTCCCATTCCCAGGACTCTTCCCGTGTTCCGCAACCACTCCCGTTCCCATTCCCAGCCCCTCCCCTGCCCAGACGGACCCCGCAGGGGGCGCTCCCGTGCCCGCCCCGCCCCGGGACCCCCGCGGGCTCTCACCTGCGCCCCGGGCGGCTTCTGCAGGGCGATGGTGCGGGGCAGGAACCGCGTCAGCTCGTTGTTGTAGTCGGGGTGGAACACCCGCTGCGGGGACGCGCCGGCTCAGCCGCGACCCCGGCCTGACCCCCAGCCCATCGCGGCCTGTCCCCCACCCCAGCCCATCCCGGCCTGTCCCCGATCCTATCCCGCCCTGTCCCTCCATCCCATTCCGTCCCCCACCCCAACCCCTCCCGTCCTATCCCCCCCTGCCCGCCCCGCTCACCTCGTGCGGCGGCACCCAGGCGGGCGGGCTCTCGTAGGGCGGCAGGAAAACCACCGGGAAGTCGTCGTAGGGAGCGCGGCCCTCCATGACCGCCGCTTGGCCGGGGACACGCCTCCCGGGGCGCACCGCGCCTCCATTGGCTGTGCCCGGCCCTCGTCCCGCCCTCTCTGTGACGCAGCGGCACGCGATTTGGTTGCGCGTGGCCGGCCCCGCCCCTCGTCCGGGCCCGGCCCGGCCCTCGCGTGGTCCCGCCCCTCGGTGATTGATGATTGGTCAAGATCCCGCCCTTCAGTGACGCAAGCCCTCTGATTGGCGGTTCCAGCAGCGGTCGTTGCGGCTCCGCCATGTCCTCGCGGTGCAGCCGCTCCGGTGGGGCCGGGCCGGGTCGGGTGAGGTGGGTCCGTGTCAGCACCGAGAAGGCCCCGGCGCGCCTCGCTGACCTGCTGGAGGACGGGAAGAACCCACCGCCGGAGCTCCGGGTGAGAGGGAAATGCCCCTTTCCCCGCCCCAGCCCCCCGGGTGCTCCACAGCACCGGTTTGTCATCACCCTCACTCCTGTTTGCCTGTTCCCTCAGGGAGTGGGGAAGGGTCTCCACCCTTGGCCTCTCTGGGAGAAAGGGTTCTTGTCCTCTGGCATGGCAGGGACAAGAGGTGCTGAAGCGCCTTAATTAATGCAATTAGGGACCGTTTCTTCCCTGAATGGGCAGTCCAGCACTGGAACAGGCTGTGCAGGGCCCTGGTGGAACCCCCGTCCCTGGGAGTGTCCCAGACACGCGTGGATGTGGCCCTTGGGGACGTGGGTCAGGGGTGGCCCTGTGAGTGTTGGGGTCACGGCTGCACCTTGGGGGTCTGGGCCAGCCTCAGTGAGCCTGAGGGGTGGGAGTGGGTCACAGTCCTTGCCGAGGGCTTGGTGCTCCTGGGAAGGAGCCCTGGAATTGCAGCTCCGCAGAGAGCTGGCTCCTCTCTGCTGGCACGTCTGTAAAGGTGTGATTTCCTGCCCTGTTCCTCCCTGGGGCCCTTGGCTGCAATTCTTCAAAGAAGGACCTACTGCCTGGCAGAGCTGCAGTCCCCAGAGGTGGATCTCTCAGTAGCAGGTATGGGCTGTGTGCTTTCTGTTTCCAGAGGAATGTTTCTAGGGGCTTCCTTCTTGCCCTTCTTGAAAATCAGGGCCACATTCACAAGGTTCCAGTCAGCTGGAACCTCTCTGGGTTCCCAAGAGCACTCAAAAATCTTTGAGAGGAGTTTTGTGATGACATCAGCAACTCTTTGGGGATTCTGGGATGAATCCCATCAGGCCCCAGAGAGTTGTAGGGATCCAACTGGAACAGCAGCTCCCACACAAGTTCGGGGTCGACTGGGAGTTGATTATTCCCACAGTCATGGTCCTCCAGCCCAGGGCACTGTGACCCCCTGGTCCCTCATCCGTGTGGAAGATGAAGGCAAAGAAAGTGTGAAACAGCTCTGCTGTGTTCCTGTCCCTGTTTGGTAGGTGACCATTTCCACCCTGGGGTGGGATTTCTACACTGCCGGTTGCCAATACTATGTTTGAAGAGACTCTTCTTACTGTCCCCCCAGCTGGGGCAGCTCTGGCTGAGCTTTGGCCACCCAGACCCCAGCAAAGCAGGTAACTCCTCACCTGACCTCTGGTCTGTGATGTTCTCTCATCTATGAAATACAGCCACATGGCCACGCCCAGCAAATGTCTCTCCTTAATGTATGTAATATTTAATATCTGTGTAGATACATTTCTGTTCTCACACACAGTCCTTTGCTCACGTGTCCATGTGTTCTCACACATGATCTGCAACCCACACACGTGTATGTTTGGTGTCTATATGTACACATGGGTCTGTAATTGCATTTTGCACGCTCTTCCAGGGACCTATTTGTTTTATAATATACCAAAATAGATAATTAAATAATGTATATATGTGTGTACATATATATATACAACATATACAGTGTATAGTGTATATATATAACATACATATTAGTGTTATTGTGCTATATTATTATTTGTTATTTATGGTTTTATTTATTTTTATTATATATACTTATGTCTGTTTACATATATTTGCTTATATATTTAATAATGACATTTCATTTTTAATATTTTTAAATATACATATTTTATCTGTCAATATTATTTGTTATTCTATATTAACACATAGAATGCATAATATAAAATATGAAAATCTAGCAAATAATA
>VWZG01004521.1:48309-68345 GCA_013396735.1 Grallaria varia | reverse complement strand
ATAAGCATCCTTTTTATATAATATATATGTCTGCAGACACTTGTATTATACACACACATTCATGGCTTATTCTTTTCTATAGACACATCTATTTGTACAATCTCAAACACCCTTTTTTTTCCAATGTATAGCATGTACAGCATGTCCCACTTGACAACCTAAATAACCTATATGTGCCATACATAATATGTATTTTTATGAGGGGGCGTATATGTATATTTATATATGTGTGTGTATATATATAAAATATTATATTACCATATATAATATGTATTACTTTTTAATTATACACATCTGCACTCTCACAGAAACTATTCTTACTTACATACTATTCATACGTGTGTGTATATATAACTATTTGATACCCTGTCTCTCATCTATTCTATATATATCCATGTATTTACGCTCTGTAGATGGCCACACAGACTCAGGCACTTTCTGTCTATAAATATACAAGATCTATAACAATGCACAGCATATTTTATACATGCCATGTTATGTGTCACATATTCTATAGGTCATATTTCTATTTGATATTATATAGCTCACAGTTATGTTATTGCCTGCTGTTGTATATTATTTATGCATATATATTAGACAATTATTTAAAATTGATATGTAATTAATATGATAATACCAGGGGCTGCAGCTCCTCCCGAGGAGCAGCTCCGATCTCTTCTCTGTGGGAGCAGGGACAGGACAGGGAATGGCTGGAGCTGTGTCAGGGCAGGGTCAGGTGGGATCTCAGGAAAAGGTTCTTCCCCCAGAGGGTGGTGGGCACTGACCAGGCTGCCCAGGGCAGTGGGCATGGCCCCAAGGCTAGCAGAGCTCCAGGAGAGTTCAGACAGTGGGACAGGGGCAGGGTGGGATTGTTGGGGTGTCCTGGGCAGGGCCAGGAGCTGGATTGATGATCCCAGCTCAGCTTCCCCCACTCCCAGGGGTTGTTCCCTAATTCTGTCCCCATGTGGGACAAGTTCCCTTCAACCACAGGCTTCTGTCCCCTGGCACAGGGTGTTGTCTTTGTGCTGTGTCTTTGCTCTCCAAAACAAAACCACCCTCAGTTTTAAGCCCTTGCCTAAAGGCTGGGAAGGGAGATGGCATGGATGCCTGTTCATTAGGGTATAAGCCCTCAGAACTTCCAAGCTTGTTTAAATCACTTGTAAACAAACCTCTTACAGCTCTCGCAGACTTTATGTGCTTGGAAAGCAGAGAAAGGATCGTGGCTTAGATTTAGATGGGATATTGGGAAGGAATCCTCCCCTGGGAGGGTGGGCAGGCCCTGGCGCAGGGTGCCCAGAGAAGCTGTCATCCCTGGATGTGTCCAAGGCCAGGTTGAATGGGAATTGGAGTATTGCCACGGGGCTAGTGGAAGTGTCCCTGCCCATGGCAGGGGCTGGGACTGGGTGATCTTTAAGGTCCCTTCCAACCCAAACCATCCTGGGATTCCGTAAGCTGGCAGAGCATCCCACAACAGGTAAATAGTGTTCTCAGCTTAGGGAAACTGCAGCCCAAACTCAACCTCCCTGGGCCAGGCCAAGTGGAGGGTTGGGCTGGGTCACCAGCATTACAAGTGGAGAAAAAAATTTAAAAAATTACATTTATCACCTTTTCTTCATGCCGTGACTCAAAAAATTAGGGCTGAGGGGAAAGGTAAGCAGCAGGACCTTGCTTGGGCTGTCAGGTTTCTGAGTAAGGTGAGACAGAAAAGACCTGAGCTGGTCCCAGGGGCAGCACAGCAACTGCTGGAAGTGTTTTCAATGCAGAGCTCGGAGCGTGGGAGGGCTGTTGGACATGAGAATGTCAAAGTCAAAGACAGTTTTTTTACTAATTCCTTTATTGAAACTGAAAACCAGAGATAAAATTCCTAAATTATTTGCACAGGACAAGTTTCTAACTTCACTGAACAAGGACAGACCTGTGGCCCAAGGGACCAGAAACTCTAAGCAGTTCCTAGCTGCTGGTTTAAGACTACAGTCAGTGTCTCCTCACTCCCTGGATCTGCCAGGGCAGCTGGAACAGTTCCTCAGGCTCTCGCAGAAGAGACAGGACCAGATCTCCTGTGCAAAGGCCAGGTTGAATCAGGATTATGGATTAGACTGTTCCCAGTGTTCACAGCTCAGGAGGAAAGAGGGAGCTGGGAAGAACCAGGTAAATCACCTCCACTTCCTCCAGGATTCCAGAGGAATGTTTCTTGCCCTCCCTCCAGGCCCCACACACAAATATTTACAGAGACACAACTCCAAGCCCCAGTGTTTGACTCCCTTGCTTGCTGAGGGCAGGAGCCATGAGGCTCCTGCTGCAGCAGGAGAGCCCAACTCCTTCACAGGTCACCAGGAATGTGGCCCAGAGGGTCAGAACATCTCTGGGGCAGGTCAGTGAAACTCCTCCTTGATGGGAGTGCAGCCTGAGAAGAAGCTGATGTTGCTCAGCACCCTCTTCTTCCTCTTGATAAAGGAGATCTGGTTCTCCTGGGCCTCCTCGTCCCTCGGGAACAGGGAGGAAGGAGAGCTGGGTGACCTCTGGAGCACGTCCTTGTCTGTGATGTCCTGCAGGACCTGTTGGGAAAGTTAGGGAGAAACCTTGGAGTGGTCCCTGCTGGAGCAGCCGGTGAGCTCAGCACAGACAGAGCCTGCCAGGCCAAGCTCAGGAGGTGCCCTGGGATACCTTGGTGGTTGGAGTGACACACGGGGGCTGAAAGAAGCTCTCTCCTGCTTTCACCATCGTGGGGTCTTCCAGCTTCAAGGAGCCCTCCGAATCCCTCTGGGGGTCCTGGGTGGGGGCAACACAGAGTGAGCACTGGGATCACACCCAGCCCTCCCTTCACACCCACCCCTGCTTCCCCAAACAGCTAAGATACCCGAATTATATATAAGCACCCTTTTATATAATGTATGTCTGCACTCACTTGTATTATACACACACGATCATGGCTTATTCTTTTTTATTTATATAGTCTCAGACACCTTTTTTATTCCAGTAACATACACAGCCTGTACCATTTGGCAGCATATATAACCTAACATAATATGTATTAAATTATAAACATCCATATGCCCACACACACACTATTCTTAGGTATATACTATTCATATAATTGTTAATAGAATTTTTTTATGCTCTTGCACATCCATAGTTTAAAAAATTATATACATATGTATTTAGACACACTAATTTATCTGTCTATATAATTTTATATATAGATATGTCTAATTTATGTAGACATATATTTATGCTCCCTAAAGGTCTGTGCTCCGTGCCAGAGCCTGGTCCTGCAGTGGAAAACCACCCTGAATGAGCAGAGGGACCCTGACTGGGTGACACCTGCAGTGTTCCAGGGGGTGCCCAGCTGTGCCCGCTGATGCCCCCCGTGCCACCCCACAGCCCCCCATGGCCACTCACCGTGCCCCGGTTCCTGCAGGACGCGGTGGGGCAGCTGCAGCGCTCGGTGCACCCCGCCTTGTTCCTGCGGCAGCCACACTGCCGGTTCCCGCAGCGGCCGCGGCACGAGCACTGCAGGGAGAGGGCACCCTCACTGCCAGGCCTGCAGCCCACGGCAAGGAGTGATAATCCCTGCCCACCTCCAGGACCCCCAGGACAAGCACCTTCAGGTGCTCAAGCCCTGCCATCAGGTTAGGGATCCCAGGATCTGTGCCAGTTAAACCAGCCAGCAAGAGCTGGAGGTGACCCAGCTTGGCAATTTCATGGTTCATCAGCACAGTCTGTGCCCAGGTGGCACATGAAGCAGCAGCAGAACACCCAGAACAGCTGCCCCGGCTCGGACCTGAGCACTGAATTCCACTGGATTTCCTCCAGGCTACACAAATGAACTCTAGAGCCAAGTGTCAAACCCTCCTTCCTGCAACGTGCCCAAAAAACTCCCCCAACCCTCTGCCGTTCGGATTTTATCATCAGGTTGAGGAGCTCCAATGGCAGGAACTAATTCTGGCCTTAAAATTCGAGCTTTTCTGTGGTAACTGCTGATGTTTCCCGTCACTCAGTGAAATACAATAATTTCCCCCTCTGTGACAGGGGAAGAACACATCTCAGAGAAGGTTTGGCTTCAAGCCCAAAGGGGGCTGTTGGTACAGTGACTTGTGTTCAGCACCCCCAAATCATTCCCACCAGGAATTATCTGGTGGATAATTCCGCAGGCCTGGACTGACATAGGTGGGAGCTGAGGCTCTGCCAGGACTGGAAGCTGCAGAGCCCTAGAAGGAACAGGATGCACAACTGACTACCCTTTTTGTCTTCCCTAAAATAGGGAAATTTCCATAAAGGAATTGTCTATTGTTGGGGCTATTTCTGAAACAGAGGCCAGGCCAGGCACAGGCAAGTGTTGCTGAGTACAGACAACCTCTGCTCTGTCTGTGGGAAGATCCCAAATACCCAAGCCAACAATCCTGGCACTCCAAGGCTTTCCAGGTCTGTGGGAACCCTACATCTCACTTCCCTCAGTACACACAGGTCCTTGGGTACAGGCAAGTGATTCCCTAGTAGGTCCCGGGTCAGTGGTGACTCATCTTACCCCCGTGAAGCTTTTCTTTGCCCCCTTGGCTGCCTTGGCAGGAACCCAGTCAGAATCCTCCAGGTCCCCAGAGTCAGAGAGCAGCTCCTCCACGTGCACCTCGGGGCTGGGTGCGCGCGCCTTGGCCGTTGTCTGCCGGCGCGTCTTGGGCTGCAGCACAGGGACAGGGGTCAGCAGGAGCCACGCAGGGCCTGGGTTCCACTGGTGTTCATTTAACATTTACTTTATATGTTATTAAGGTACTCAGAGTGCCCTTCCTCAGCCAGCCCAGAAGGCTGTGGGGTGAGGAAGGAAAAAACCACCAAATTGTCAGGATTAAAACCTCAGTCAATTTAAACTCCTATAGGTGACAAATCCTTGGAAGTTTGAATCACGTTTATTGTATCAAATGACAAAAAACCACTTGCGTCAGTCTTGCTCAAGCAGTTTTAAATAATTTCTTCCTTCCCAGCACTGAAATATGGCTCTTTGCAAGGCAGTATATTTGCTGTGACACATTCCTTGCTCCATAATTTAGAGACTGAAAATGCCACAGAAGAAACACCTGGATGGTGAAGGAGGATATAGAGTCAGACAAAATTAGAATGAGGAAACAGGTTTGGGGTTTGTTTCCTTTTTCTAAAAAATAAAAAGACTAGTGCAAGGTAATTTTGAGTGCTCCAAAAAGGACTGAAGGGGCCAACTTCAATAAGCAGGAAGCTGCCTGGTAAAAAGCAACTTAGGATACAGAATCCAGGTGTAACACAAGCATGAAAACTGTGTGCTGCATCTTACCTTGGGTGGAATATATTCAAAAGAAGAATCTGGAGACTCGGGTGACCTTTGCTGGATGTGCCGGATCTTCTGACCACTGACAACTTGAAGGAGCAGCAGTTTCTGGTAAAAGGGACAAGAATTAGCTTTGCAAAATACATTAATCAACTGCCACTAATCTCTCAAAGCCCTACCTGTTTCAGAGAGTCATTTTCCTGGTTAAGTTCCTGGTTCTCCTCCTTCATTTTCTCCAGTTCTTCCTCCTGTTTGCAAGACAAGAGGAAATCTATTTAATTGAAAGTAAAGAAGAACTACAGAGTTACTTAGGCCTGCACTGCAAGTATTCCTGGCAAGGGAATGCTCACAGTCCTGTACCTTCCCCACTCCAAAGCTCCGGTTCCAAGTGCCAGGTATTCCAGAGGTTCACACCCTCCCTCCAGGCCACAGCCAGACACTGTACCTGAAACCTGAGTCGATCGTGCAGCTGCTTCTCCTTCTCATTTAGGAAATCTTCCCATTTCTTCTCTGCTGCTTCTTTTTGCTGGAGTTGGCCAAGCAGGTACAGAACCTAAAACCAAGTTAGAATGACCAGGTATAAAACTCCTGAGGGAACACCTGTCAAGAGTCCAGGCATCCAAAGCCTTGGCAATTTCAGGAAGATTCTGCCACTTCCAGCATTATTCCACCCTGATCCACTGAAAAAGTGATCTTGTGCTCAGGTGTAACATCTTTAAAGCACAAAAAAAAAAGTTGGATAAAGCAATTTGCCTAGGGCCCAGGATGAATAGGGAGACTTGGCTTTTGATTAATCATTTGCAAAAGTCTAAATTTGATTTCATGTACAGCACCAGCTCGATTTCAGCACATCCCCTTTGCCTCTGAGCAGACCTGGCAAATCCGTCCCAGAGTTCAAGGCTTCCATGACTCATGTTTTACCTTTTCCTGGTGTTGCTGTTCCTGCACCACAAGCTGGTTTTGCAACTCGGCCTCCAGCTCTGTTATGTGGTTTCTCTCTTCAATCAGCATCTTCTGCACGTCTGAGCAGGTGGCTTTGCCCTGCTCCAGGCTGCTCTGGAGCTTGCTCTCCTGAACTTTGGAGGACACCAGCTGGAAGACAAGAGCAACGCGATGGTTTGGGTCAGGGATTCCATGGTGGGACAGGGATTCCATGGTGGGACAGGTGCTGCAGTCTGGAGGTGAAGCATTTCTATTGTTTCCAGTCACTCCAAGAACTGGACTGGCTACCAGCAGTAAGGAGAGCAGAGGAAATGGCACAGCCAGACACCTGGCAACCAGTTTGGAAGTGTGAAATATGGAGCAGGAGGTTTTGGAAACAGCTCTAAATTCATCTCCCTTCCTCCAGCACTTTGAATATTTTCCTTTTCACTCTTTTTCTTTATTTCCAAGCCCCATGGAGTAACAGATGATTCTGTCTTTTCCTTGCTCTTTCCTTGATGCCACATTAACCCAATTCTTACTCCTCTACCCCCAGTCTTGTCCAAACTTTTCCATCTCAGCACCCATTCCTGGGCTTCCCCTGGCCTCAGCAAGGTTTCCCTGCTTGTTCAGGAAGTATTTTTAGGTACTTTTTGTTCTTCCACTTCCAAAATTTGTCTTCTCCCTTTTCCTATTCCCGTAAAGCCTTCTATAAAGCACGGCTTTAGCTGGGATCTCCAGACCCTCATCTATTCCATTCCCCTCTTCCCTGTTTTTTGGATTTCACTGCCCAGTGCAGAATATTTTAATCCAAAATTGTGAGGGAAATAAACCTCATCCAGTACAAGAGAGTGCTCCATTCCAATTCCTTTAGTCATTTCAGGTCATTCTTGGCTAAGTGAACTTAGAGCCTTTGCTTTTAGGGATAAAATAGGAAAATCCAGCTCTTACCTCTCCAAGGAGGTACTTGAGAGCACATTTAGCCTCCAGGATTGTGGCAATGCTGTCCCAGCGCTGCTTGGCACGATCTCCATTGTCTGCATCCAAGAGTTTCTGCTGCAGATCTGCTATCTGGGCACTCCTGGGGAAGAATCCATGGATTTGGGGTTACAACACAGGAGTAACCACAGATAAAGTTGCTGTTCCCAGAATAACAGGTGAAATAGTTCAAGTTTCAATTTTGATGCCTGAACTGGGCAGCTGGAGCCTGCACTGCTACATGGGGGAATTCTGCCTTCCCTGCACATTCCCTAAGGAAAGGGGAAGGTTTTCCTCATGCAGAGGTGCTCACAAACAGCTAAGAAAAATCCAGTCTTGGTGACTGAATAATGTCTACATTTTGGAAAAATCTAGGCCAGGAAAACCCCACTCATCTCATTATTCCCAGTGTCAGGGTATAAATATTGTACATTCTCCTCTGTTTCACAGAAGGGTTGGGATGGAAATGAGGGAAAAAACAGAGGCAAGACTGTGCCTTACCTGAGCTCCATCTCAGTTTCCAGGCTTTCTATCTGCTTGGATATGGAGACATCCACGTCTCGGGACTGCAGCTCTGCCAGGCAGTAGGTCCTTCTCTGAGGAATTGCAGCCAAGGGCCCCAGGGAGGAACAGGGCAGGAAATCACACCTTTACAGACATGCCAGCAGAGAGGAGCCAGCTCCCTGCGGAGCTGCAATTCCAGGGCTCCTTCCCAGGAGCACCAAGCCCTCGGCAAGGGCTGTGACCCACTCCCACCCCTCAGGCTCACTGAGGCTGGCCCAGCCCCCCAAGGTGCAGCCCTGATCCCAACACTCACAGGGCCACCCCTGACCCACGTCCCCAAGGGCCACATCCACACGTCTGGGACACTCCCAGGGACGGGGGTTCCACCAGGGCCCTGCACAGCCTGTTCCAGTGCTGGACTGCCCATTCAGGGAAGAAACGGTCCTTAATTGCATTAATTAAGGCGCTTCAGCACCTCTTGTCCCTGCCATGCCAGAGGACAAGAACCCTTTCTCCCAGAGAGGCCAAGGGTGGAGACCCTTCCCCACTCCCTGAGGGAACAGGCAAACAGGAGTGAGGGTGATGACAAACCGGTGCTGTGGAGCACCCGGGGGGCTGGGGTGGGGAAAGGGGCATTTCCCTCTCACCCGGAGCTTTGGAGGTGGGTTTTCCCCCGCATCTTTCTTGTCCTTGAGCTGCTGCAGCTCCTGGGCCAAGATCTTCCTGTCCTCCAGCAGGTCTGAGAGGTGCCGCCGGGCCTCCTCGGTGCTGACAAGGACCTCCACTTCGTTTGCCAGCCAGCTCTGGAACAAGGAGACCAGCAGGAAAGGGGTTGAGTGGAGCTCCAACTGCAGGGCTGAGTCCTGCTCTGAGATGGTGCTTTAGAGCTGCTGAATAATCCCATTGCAGCTCCCTGTTCCTGGCCTGTGTGCTGCAGGCACCAGTGCCAGCAGCCCCCAGGGCCCGTTTCCCTGACTGGAATGACAAACCCAGTGTCCCACCTTCACTCGGGCAGCCACTCCCTCCAGGCCCCGGTTCTGGCTCTCCTTCCTCTTGTCCGCAGCCTCCGTCTGCCTCTGCAGGGCATCCTTCAGCCTCTTGTTGGCAGCTGCTGCCTGGAGAACATTGCCCAGGGCTCAGCAGGAGCTCCAGCACTGCACCTGCAGCCACGGGAGCCCCAGCCCAGGCACTGGCACAGGGGCAACACATCAGAGTCCCTTCAGAGCTGAGCCAAGGCCTCCAGTCCTTGACTCACTCCCTTTGCTACAATCCTGGTTTAAAGAGAACCTGCTTCTAGGCCTAAAAAGTAGAAAAGGTTCCAAATGATGGTTTTGAGGTCCATTTCTTTGCCACAACCACCCTGAAAGGATTTTGAACTGCAGTCTAATATATCCACATCCAAATTATTTCACACTCCCAAGCCTGGCCATCTCTAATGGATTTCTACAGCACCTGATGTCCAGAGTAGGATCCAGCCTTTAAGGAGCAGATTTAACCAGAATCCCTCAAAGGCTACAAGACATTACTGTGGATTTCTCTGCAGAGAGAAAAGCTCTTATTTCCACCTTGTAAACTGCTCCTGGGAGGTCTGTGCATGTCCCGTTACATCCTCCAGCCCCTCTTGGCAGCCCTGAGGGATTGTCCATGAGCTTCTAGGGGACGTGGGCTCCTCACCTCCTCCGTTTTGCGCCGAAGAACATTGGCCTGCTTCTGGAAATCCCTCTCCAGCTTGAGGAGCTCGTATTCTCTCTTACGATCCTGCAAGGAATGAAAACAGAGGGAAAAGTCACAGGGCCCCACACTTCCCATGGCAAAGGTTCAGGAGCCTAAAGGCTGGGTGAGACTGAAGCCCAGAATTTTAAGACTGAGCATCGAAGGCACTGAGGGGTAAGAATTGCTGTGGGACCAGAACTCCAGATGTTTGCTGTCCATCACATTGGATGCCACAAGCAGCTGGATTTCATGAACCAGCAGATTCAACATTCTTTTGAAAGTTTAAATACCTCCCATTCTGGGGCCAAACCATACAACTTTAAATACTTCAAATATTGAATATTTTTGCTTCTGCCTCAAAGCTGAGTCACAACTGTGTCAACATCTTTAAGCTCTACAGCCACAAGTCCATTTACAACAACTGGTGAGAAGTGGCAGCCACATGAACCAACCTTCTCTTCACAGCATTCTCAGCTGGGTTTCAGCTGCTTCCCAGTTAAACAAACCTTGCAGCAAACACTTGACTGATCTGCCTCCCTCTTGGGAGGGAGGTGCAATCTGGGGGGTTGTTTGCTCACCCTTTCCTTCAGCTGGATCACTTCCTTGTCCTTCTTTTGCTTCCACTGCCTGAATTTCTCCGTGTCCTCTTTCATCTGTCGCATCAGCTGGACCCTCTGGTGCTTCATTTCCTGAAAAATGCAACAAGCTGGAAGAACTGTCCAGGATTTCCATCCTGGGGATCTTCAACCATCACTGCCCTCGTGTCTGTCAGGTGGAGGGAGTGGGAAATCTTAGTGTGCTCCCCCTCAGAACACTCTCCAAGTGCTAAAATCCAGGGATTCATTTTTAAGGCATAAAGGGAAGAACAAAACCCTCACAGGTGAGGGAAATCTAAGTGAAGCCAAAGCTGAGGCAATAAATCATCAGAAGAGCCAGAAGACCCTTTGGACGTATTTTACTCCTCCATTGCTACACAAGCGATTGTGGTCACAGGGGCACAGGACTCGTGCCCAGCACTGCTGCTCTCAGCCTGACAGAGCAGGCAGGGGGTGGTTTCTGCTGGGAGCTCTTTGCCTGCCCTGGGATGGGTTACCCTGATCTCCTGGTTCAGTTTGGAGACAGTGCGTTCCGTGGATTCCTTCAGCTTCAAGAGCTTGGATTGTTCATTCAGCTTCTTCCTCAGCTCATTGATTTGTCCTTCCAGCTCCTGGAGCCTTTTCCGCCGCCGTTCGCTCAGTCTGTAAAGAAACCAGCCTTTAAAACCAACCAAGACTCCCCAGTTTCAGAGACACCTCATGAAAAGTTAAAATAAATTGTGTGTTATCACCTTTCCTGCTGCTAAAAGCCCACAGTAGGCTGCTCTGCAGCTCATGCAACTCTCCTGGCATGTTAAAGGGACACATTTACATCAAATCAGATTTTATGGACTGGAGAAGTGCACAACACTGGATTTTCAGACATATTAATGCAGTCACACTCACTTGGCCTGGTTGATATCCTTCTTTGCCATTTGCAGAGCAAGGACCAATTCCTCCTTTTCTTTTTGCAAATTGCTGACCTCCAATTCCAGACCCTTGATATTAGTCTAGGAAGGACAAGATTAGTCAGCCTCCAAAGAAAAGCCTTGCAAATACACTCTGACACAAAGCTTTAAGTCAAAGAAACCCTGAGAAACCACATTGCTGTCAGCAGACTGATAGACCTTCTCTAAAAGCAGTGTGAGGGTCACAGGGGCTGGTTCAGACACTGAAGCTTTGGTGGGCCACAAACTGTTGTGCCAAAGTGATTATGGGCTAATCCCAGAGACGGGAGAGCCCAGCACAGCAGGGGAAGGTGCCCAGGGGGGCAATGACCCAGTGAAGGAATAAACAGACCCAAACCAGAACATGCTCAGGAGAGGAGGGGTCTCCTCCCTTCCCTCCCTCCCCAGCATGGAGGGTCTGCAGCAGTTGGGAGAAAGAAGCTGAACAGAAGGATCCCAAGTTTACCTGATACTGGGACTGAATGGGCTCCAGCTGGTTGTCATTCTGAGCCATTTTTTTGGCAAGTGCCTCTTTCAGGGTCAGGGCTTTGTTGAGCTCCAGCAGCTCCTTGGACAGCTGGGCCTGGCGAAGGGCGTGCTGGGTGGTGAAGTCATTCGAGGACCTCTTGCAGTCCTGGCCCAGTTCTGCTTCCTGCAGGAGACACAAGTGAGCAGGAGAGGCCAATCCAAGGGCCTTTGGTGATGTGATCTCAGCTCCTGCAGAGCGCTTTGAATTCACTGTCTACAGTAGATACTGAGAAATGGGAACACACTATTGATCTGGAACACAGCAAGCAATTAAGGGTTTAAAAAACCAGCTCATACACGAGTGACACATTATTTATCAAGCATTTGGATTAGAACATTAGCATGAGGGAACAGATAAAAGTGATGAGGAGATAAAAACATGCCCCAAGTAGGGCCGGCACTGGTGAGCCCCCTCACTTACACCCACAGCCTCCTGGTCAGGGCTTGCCATCTCTGCAGCAGCTTCTGCTGTGGCAGCATTTTCACTCTGCAAGGGACAAAGAGAAGATGATTTTGGTGAAAAGGGGAAGAGGAAGTAAAACAAAGCTGAAAATTCTGTTGGCAAATTATGACAAAATAGAATGTGATTCTGCCCTGGTCAGAAAGCTCTGGAAAGAGGAGACCACTGTCTTCCTCTTTTAATAAAGTGATCAAACTCCTCCTGGACTAGTTGGACAAGCCATTCCTTGTAGCCTTCCCTGAATTCTAGCCAGCTCCTCCCAGGAGGAAGGAGTCTGGGAACATGCCTAGCTCCCAAATAAGTGTCTAAGTTCCTCAATAAGACAAAGATCTGGCAACTTCTATTTAAGAGTTTCAGGTCCTTGCAATTTGTGTTGTTTATTAAAATTACCAAGTTCATAACATCCCATCCAACTTGTGGATTGTAAATCCATCCTTATCTCCCACTGTTAGAATCTTTTATGGAGACTCTTCCTTTTCTCCCACAAGTGGCCTTTCTGCAGCATTAAAAGCACAACAGGACAGTTTTCAAGTTGATAACAAGAGTCACTTTGTGCTTTGAATTGCTGGACTCCTGAAGCAAAGTCTCTGCAGAGTGGAATGCACTGCTGAGCAGAGCAGCAGCAGCAGCAGTGCAGGTTTCATCCATCAGCTTGTCCCACACAGCCCTGCCCTCTCTCCCTGGATCCAGCCCTACCTGGAGCTCGGCCAACATCTGCTGCAGGTTCCGAATCACCTCCATGTTTTCCTTCAGCTCCTCATCTTCTGTCTCCACAAACTTCTGCAGATCCAACTTGCACCTGCAAATCCACGGCACTTTGTTCCAGTAGGGAACAACCTTCCCCACACAACATACAAATGAATTCTGGATAAACAAACACCACCCGTGCCCATCTAGTTTATCCCATTGAATTCCCCAAGCCCAGCAGGAGGAGGGTGAGCAGAGACTTACATAGCATGTTGTTGGAGCTGCTCTAGCTTGGCATTCATCTTCTCATTTTCTTGCTCTGTCTAAGGAAGGCAGAATTACACTGAACAGCAGAAGCAAGATAAGGAGCCAGAAATCAACTAATTACTTTGGACCAAAAGAGATCTGGGCAGTTTGTGGCAAATCAATGCACTGGAAGGTCTTGTATGATCATGGCCACCAGTTTGTTTAGATTTAACACCGTTTTTTCAGGAACATTGCAAGACAATTGAAGCAAAACATGGTGGGGAAGAGAGAGCACAAATGTGCAAGTGCTGGTATTTAAAATATTAAAGCAACAGGAGAGCTGAAAGATTCATGGCTACTTTTCCCCACTGAGGACGCAGATCCACAGGCAACCAAGTTCTGGCAGACCTTTAGTTCCCACTGATTTGAAATCAATGTGAAAGGAGCATTAAAGAGATATTCTCAACATGCCATTAATGCAGGACCTGCTACTGATTCATCTGCAACTTCAAGCTCTGCTTGGTCCCTGGACCTTACCAGGATCATCCTCTCCAACATCTGTGCTGTCTGTCCCGCAGCCTCGCTCAGCCCCTGGCTCAATTTCTGGTTCTCCTCCATCAGCAACTGGTTCTTCTCCATCAGGGACTGAAGGTTCTCAGAGGGTGCCAGGCTACTGAAACAGCAAGGACCACTTTGTTTGTGGACAGGGCTTTGCCAGAAGTTTGTAGCACCACTGAAATTACCTCCAAGTCTCCTAAATAATTTACAATAAATATCCCAGAATGGTTTGGGTTGGAAGGACCTGAAAGATCTTCTATTTACAATGCCCTGCCATGGGCAGGAATCCCTTCCACTATCCCAGGTTGCTCCATGCCCTGTCCAGTCTGGCTCTGGACATGTCTATAATGCAGGTTGAACCTCCAAATACAGGTTAAAGTGCACAGACCAGGGTTTTGAGGCATCCTCAGGAGAGAACAACCTCACAATCCCACTCCTTCCTGCATTTGGTGCTTTTAGGAACAATGGGGATGGAGGTGCCTCACATTTAGGGGCAGAGGGGTGAAGAACAGAGGCTTGAATGGGTCTGAGGAACAGGTATTTACTCAGGACATGTTGCCCGGTTCCTCTCATGTTTCCTGCAAGGGATCTTTGCAATCTTAAGGGCTTTGCTACAAAAAGAAATGATCTGTGGAATTTCAGTAACCTCGACAAAAAGAGCAAAAAGACGAAAGAAAGGCAACCATTTTGCTCTTCCCTCTCTCCACAGCACTGCCTGGAGCAGAGGAGAGCCAGAGCCTTTGCTGGTGTGTGCCAGACACATGGAGCAGTAAACAACAAATCTTACTTGAGAGACACGGGGAGGGTCCCTCCATGGGCCTGCAGCAGCAACACTTGGAGCTCTTGGATCTGGAAAGACAAATAGTTCCTGCTTGCAAACCTCTCCCATGTATTAACTTGATGGTTGAAGGAACATCATTCAGATCCTTGGTCTTTCTGAGTCATCTGCTCCAGAATTTCAAGTAATTCACTCCTCAAACAAAAGCTGCCTTCTCTTCCCTCTGGAGTGACCAGAGGAACACTTCACTTCCCACTCCGTGCTGGGCACAGAATGCCAGGAAGGCACCAAACCATCACTGTATTTCTAACTTTGCCTTTAGCCTGTGCTATACAATGGTTTGATGAGAGGAAGGGAAATATAAATCTCACCAACGCCACCTTCTTTCTCTGGCATTGAATGGCTGCTGTAAAATCACAGAAATATTCACGTATTCTCTCTACAGCACTTAGGGAAATGCACATTAAATCAGTCCTGTACCCGGTGCCTGTCCTTGCTGGTTCCTGAGCTCAGAACTAAGAGCACAAAGCCCCCCCAGGAGAGAATCCACAGCACCTGCTGCTTCAGCTGGTGCAGCTCAGCTGCCTGGGGGTCCACGTTGACAATGGGCTTGTTTTTGATCTTCCTGGCCCTGTCAGCATAACGCAAAGTGTTCAGGGTTTCCTCCAGGTTGGAATCCGCTGGGCTCACACAGGCAATCATCAGAGTGTGGCTGTTCCCTCCCAGGGAGTCTGAGAAGGAGCAAGAGCAAGAGTGACCACAAACTCCCCATCATTAGGATATTAAACCCCCACAAGTGCATCCCCAAAACAGCTAAAATATCCAGCAGTGGGTTTGGGCCACTGTCATTACTGTCTCCTCTGCCCAGGCAGTTCTGTATTGAAGAGGTTTTTGGGAAGCCAAAGTCATGTCTCAGCTCTAAACACCAAACAATTCACCTCAGAAGGTCCAGTAATACCATTTCCCTGTTAAGTAATTCCTTTATGCCTTTCTGGCCTAGTTCTTTCAGGTTTTCCCCTCCCTTCTCCCACCTGATAATAACCAAGACCTCCATGAATATCCAGAGATTGGAATTTTCTTCAATTTAAGGAGTTATTGGCTAAGAACTGCATGGCATTCCATCCTTTAGTTTTGCGCTAACACATGTTGGCTGCTTCAAACTGCTGCTCAGAAAAAAGGGCCCCACATCCAGCAATAATCCAGTTGTTTATTTGGTACTTTCAGATATGGAAAACATGGAAGAGCTTTTGTACCGAGTTATTTAATGACCAAAAACATTCCAGTAAGTTCATTACTAAAGCTGTGCCCACAGTAAAAGTTAATTGAGGTAAATGTATTAAAATACCACCACAACTATTAAATTAGTACCACAAGGACCAGATATTCAGAAGCAAATCAACCATGAGGCTCCCAGGGAAGGCACAGACAGTTTGAGCTTCATTCTGGCTGTGACATCATCCAGTGAGTTGCTATAATTAAGGTACAATAATAGATCTCTGCTCCCAGACTTAACTTCTCATCTTCCCCACCAAAAATACTCTCTAAATTTGTCTCGTTTCCTCCTGTCACACAAACTGCAGGAGAGCAGGACTCATTTAGGATCTCATCTCACTGCATTTGCAACCTAAAAATAAGAGTCCAGGAAAGGTCTGGCTTCAGGGAGGAGAGGAACTAAATAAATGAATCCCTTTGCCAGCAGCAGCTCCTGCTCTGAGCTGTGCTTTGATGGCTGTTGAGTTTTCTGTTGCTTTGTTTAAAGGGCATCATGTTATTTAAAATAGAGATTTAGGCTTTGTCATCATCTGTCTCTTACCTTGCAGCAGCCTTGTCAGCTTGGAGTCTCTGTAGGGGACAAAGCCACTCTTTTTGTTTTCATCTCCAAGAGCACTGATGACATTCCCTAGGGCGAGGAGGCCTTTGTTGATGTTGATCCCTGCAAACAGATCCCAGTGAGCAGAGCCACCTCAGCAGCCAAAAACGGCTCTTATTAAAAGCGTAAGGAGGTTCAAAAAGCATATTACAGGGATTAAAGAACTGCTTTGCTCTTTTATTATCTCCAAAGTGATTAGAAAGCCAAGCTCTGCCAGTCCTTTGCCTACAGACCTTCTTTCAGTCTGTCTCCCTCAGCCTTGGTCTTCTTCTGCCTCTCAGAGCCAGCAAGATCCACCAGGTGTAGTTTGGAGTGAAAACTGCAGTTCCTGTGGCAGAAATAAACTATTTGAGCCTCAGTAAATGCAGCTGGGAAAGGAGCAGCCCAGGAGCTGAGATACCAAAGACAGCCAAACAACAACTGCCCCAAGTGAAGGACCAAGAAAGGAGGACAGCACTATGGAATTTTAGGAGCTCCCAAGAGCTGCTGGGAGTGGCTGCACAATCCCACTCACTTGTCATTTTTCTTCTTTTGGTCGATGCAGATGGTGAAGATGGCATGGGAGCGTGAGGACTGGGAATTCATGGCTGTGGATCCCACTGTCCTGGCATTGTTCCCTTGCTCCAGGCAGGACACAGTGTCTTGGGCACAGGTGACATTTCTTTCAGTTAACCCTACAATCTGTAGCCAGGAACAGGGAGTTATTTCTCTTCTCCTTCCTCTTCATCCCCACTTACACCACAGCAACCCTCCTCCACCTCAGGCTGTACCAGACCAGCTGAGCTCCATTCCCAAGAATCAGAGG
Source organism: Grallaria varia (assembly GCA_013396735.1). Lineage (NCBI taxonomy): Eukaryota > Metazoa > Chordata > Aves > Passeriformes > Formicariidae > Grallaria > Grallaria varia. Next base: position 51,482 of record VWZG01004521.1, on the reverse strand, counting down.
CCTGGAGTGGATTCCCCCCAGGAAAACTCTGTCCTGAATTCCACATCAGTGACATGAAGTCACATCACCTTTCCTTCCTCCTATTCCTACACACCCCGCCATGCTCCTGTGCCTGCCTGAGGGCCACCTGGGCTCTGGGATCCACGGATGCATCCAGAGCTGCCCTCAGGTGTCCCAGGGCAAGCTGGGAGCTGAAAGTTATGCCAGTCATGGGCAGAGGAAGGAGAAAACTGGCTGCTGGGGCAAGGATTTGTGTGGGTACAGTGGTGGGGAGGCAGCTCTCAGGGCCACAGATCCCGGAGGGGATGGGCAGGGGGGATGGGATGTGATCCCTGGCAAGTTGTGCTTTCCTTGAGGGCCCATTTCCCTGGATCCCTGACACACGGATGAGTCAAATCCCAGTGCTTTAGACACAACATTACACACAAACCCCACAAATGGATCCAAGTTTGCAATTCTAAGGCGTGGGTGTGACATCCACTGCAAACTGAAACTGGGTAAGGGAAAGACAAAGGATGATGGAAGTCCAACTCAAACTGCCTGAACAAAGGCAAAGGACAGAAGTTTAACCACAAAAGAGGGACACAGAGGAAGCAGCAGCACAAGGGTTCTGTAAACACACAGCTGAACAAAACTGCTGAGAAAATCTCTTGGGCACTGAAAGTTCCCCCTCAGGATCCCTTTTTTTGCATGTCACATCTGCCAGCTGGGGAGTAAATGGCAGCAGGGATTGGAGTGAAGGGACCCAAAGGCCAACAGCCTCAGATATTCACCTCAATCACCCTTCAAAAAGAGGCAGAGCAGGACTTGCAAGTGGCTTTGCCATGAACATCAAACCCTCTTGGTGCTACCCCAAGTACCTCAAGAGGCCAGTTTTGAGAGGAGGGAGTGGCTGTGCTGATTTCCTGGGCAACGCTCAAGGAGTCAGGCAGTTGTTCTACAGAGCAGTCATGCCCAGGCCTGCCACCCCTCCTGCCCCACATCCCAGGGCAGCAAACCTTTATGCCCTCCTTGGGGTCCTCCCGGATGCTGATCTGGGAGGAGCGTTCCCTCGAGGGGCACAGCAGGTCCAGGATGTCCTCGTTGTAGATCTGCAACAGCACAAGAGCAGTTCAGAGTTACCAGCCTTGCAGGTGAACAACCCACTCCAGAAAGGTGTAGTGATGCTGAAATCATGGGTGTTTTGGCATCCCATTCTTCCCATCCCAACTTTAGAGAAAAAGACCTTGGATCAGAATCCAGTTTGTGGAGTCTTGGATGTTGATTTAATCAGTATTTATCACTTGGAGGAGATGGGCTCGAAGCTCACTTTGTTCATAACTTGATGACAGTTTGAAACCCCAAACTTTTACCTCAAGATAAGACACTTTGAGGACAAATTCCCAATCCTGCCTCTGCTGCTTCTCCTCAAACAGCAGCCTGATGACCCTTGGGATGACCCCCATGCTGGGCTCGTGCTCCTCGTTGGCCGTGTAGGTGCCTCCCATGGAGTAGGTTTTCCCAGATCCCGTCTGTCCATAGGCCAAGACAGTGGCATTATATCCTGGGGGAACAAAGGGCACCTGCATCAGTCACGTGGACACCAGAGGAGGCTTGGAAGGAGCTGGAAAAACCATCCTTCCAGAAAACTGGCACTTCACACCAGCTCCAAGCACAGGTCACAGTCAGCAAGGGCGAGGAAAAAAAACGTGAATGAAAAGCCCCCCAAAACACAGATAAAATGTTATTTGCGCTCTTTTAAAGACTGGCTGTTGCTCTATTAGTGCTGGTCAGAAACACAGCACAAGCTGGGCCATCCCAGCCCCGTGGCAGCCCCAGCAGCTCCTGGGACAGGCTGGTCACCAACTCACTCTGCTGTTCTGAAAGGCAGAGGGAGACTTTTTCCAAGGGCCTGGAGTGGAAGGAAAAGGGGAACGGCTTCCCACTACCAGGGCAGGGTTAGATGGGATAGTGGGAGGGAATCCTTCCCTGGGAGGTTGGGCAGGCCCTGGAATGGAATTCTCAGAGAAGCTGTGGCTGCCCCATCCCTCGAAGTGTCCAAGGCCAGGTGGGACAAGGCTTGGAGCAACCTGGGCTGGTGGAAGGTGTCCCTGCCCATGGCAGGGGTGCCACTGGGTGATCTTTAAGGTCCCTTCCAACCCAAACCATTCTGAGATCCGATGAAAACCCTCTTGCCTTAAAAGAAAAACCCTTCAGGGGCCAAGAGGCCCCAAAGAACCTCCACCCGCCCTCCTCTGTGCATCAGACCCGGCTTTGACATAGACCTTTGAAGATGCCCCGGACCAGGGGGGACACGGCGGTGTTAAAAACCTCCTCCTGCTCGGCCGAGGGGTCGAACACGTAGTCGTAGGTGAAGGACTTGTCCTTGCCCACCACGACCTGCGGAGCAGATGGGGCAGTCACGGCCGGCCGGGGCGGGGGGCGCGCCCGGGCCGGCGGGGCCTCACCTGCGGCTCGCCGGGCACGAAGAACAGGCAGTTCTGGCAGCCCTCGCTGCTCTCGCGGGGCACGAGCGGGCGGCAGCGCAGAGCCACCTGCACCGGGGTGGGCCGGGCCTCGTCCCGCTGCATCGCGGCCCTGCGGGGAGCGGAGCGTCAGCGGGGGGAAGGGGAGAATGGACTGGGGCGGATCAGGGATCCGAAGCGATCGGGGATGCAGCGGGGGATGGAGCGGAGGATGCAAGGGGCACCCACGGCCGCACCGCCCGCCCGAACCCACCGGACCCACCCGGCTCTTCGATGGCGGCGCCGCAACGGTCGCTGCTCAAACCGGCCGCGCGCGGTCACGGCCAATCAGAGAGGGGTGCGTCACCCGGGGGCGGAGTCCCGACCAATCACGGTACGGTGCGTCATGAAAGGCGGGGTCTGAGCCAATCAGGGCGCCGGGCGTCAGGCAGAGTCGGGACCGCGAGGAGGCCAGGCCGGGGCCGGACGAGGGGCGGGGCCGGCCACGCGCAACCAAATCGCGTGCCGCTGCGTCACAGAGAGGGCGGGACGAGGGCCGGGCACAGCCAATGGAGGCGCGGTGCGCCCCGGGAGGCGTGTCCCCGGCCAAGCGGCGGTCATGGAGGGCCGCGCTCCCTACGACGACTTCCCGGTGGTTTTCCTGCCGCCCTACGAGAGCCCGCCCGCCTGGGTGCCGCCGCACGAGGTGAGCGGGGCGGGCAGGGGGGG
>VWZG01004521.1:27173-47869 GCA_013396735.1 Grallaria varia | reverse complement strand
CCCCCCCCCCCCCCCCCCACTCCCTAGTCCCTGTGGATCCCAGGAAGGGCTGCAATTCTATCACAAGGTGTCATAGTCATCCTCGTCCTCGTGCTTCCTCTTGAGGGGGTTGGGGTCACTGGCCGTGCCCTGGGACACCATGTTGGTGGTGATGAGGATGTTCTTGGGGCCAATGAGGGATGGGTTGATCAGCACGTTCTGCACTGTCGGGGTGGTCGGTGTGGCTGTGGCACCAAAGGAATAACTCAGTGAGAGCTTTGAAAAATCACTGGATTTCCCCGCAGTGAAACAACTTCCAAATAAATAAAGCAGTGTGCTGGCATAACATCCCAGGCTGAAAACCCTGCAGTGATCCCAAGAGGGATGTGGAGAAGGTGGGGAAGTGCTTGTGGAGTGAGGACAGAGGAGTGAGAGAGCACAGAGGTGGAGCCAGGGTGTGAGAGACACTGATGCTCTGGCCGACACTGCTGTGCTGGGAATGGGAATGAACACTGGGAGTTAGTGGAATGGGGGAGAGGGGAGGTCATTTCCCACTTCAGGCTGCCCATAGAAGCCGTAGCTGCCCCTCCCTGGAAGTGTCCAAGACCTGCCTGGTCTAGTGAAGGATTCCCTGCCCCTGGATGAGCCTTTCCCCTCCCAGCCCAGAGCACGGTGTGACTGTGATTATCCCTGTGCTCCGATGGCAAGGCAGTCCCAGGCGTACCTGACTTCCCGGCGGGCTGGGAGGACGGGATCTGGACAGTGAAGCGCTGCCCGGCCAGAGACACCGGGGCCCCCACCTTGGCTGACACAGACACGGTCTGGGCTGAGGGGGTACCTGCAAAGCAACACAGCCCCTCAAAACCAACCCCAGATACACCAACAGACTCCCAAACCTGCCTCCAAAGAGGAACCTGTGGGAACACGCAGGGACACATCAACACTCGGTATAGAGAGTCACATTTCCAGGCAGAACCACACACTGACTCACTGCCCCGCATGTACTCAGCCCCACACAGTTCCAGACCATGAACACACACTCATTTCTAAGGGCATGTGCTCAGCCCTAAACTTTGTGAACCTTTTAAAAATGGATCTTTTCAGTTCCATTTAGTTCAGCGTCGTCCTGACACTGAGGAAAAACCCTTAAACTTCACTCCATTTCTTGAATAGTCTCTTAAATAAAGAATTTATCACAAGTACAGAACATCTGTAATGTAAATATGAATCAAAGATTATTGTAATAATAATAAAGATTAAATGTATTAAATTAACTTTTCTGAAACTGTTAAACAATATGAAGTCAGGTGACCCCCCAACAGTCCCTCAGTCATTGAAAAGTGCCTTAAATTATTCCCCTTTATTTTCCCTTCATAAAATGTATGTGGGAAACCCCTGGAGCTGTTTCCTACCCAAAGTGGGGGTGCTGGGCCTGCTGCTCACGGCACCCACGCTCAGGCGGGGGACTGTGATCCTGCCTGCTGTGGAGGAGACCTGTGGGAGAGAACCAGGGAATCAGGGAATAAACAGGAAATCCCCCCCACTGAGACATCCAGTATTTGCCAGCAAAGTCAATCTTTTCCCTGTGAATCAGAAACAACTGAGATGGAAGTACAAAATACCCTTTAATATCTACACCAAAACCTGGCTTGTGCCTTTGACAGTCTGATGTTCAACCCAAGAGCTCCTCCTGGACATCTGGAGGAATTTCTTCCTGGAAAAGGTGGTCAGACATTGGAAGGGGCTGTCCAGGGAGGTTTGGAGTGCCCAGCCCTGGAGCTGCCCAAGGCAGGACTGGCCATGGCACTCAGTGCTCCGGGCTGGGGGACAAGGTGGGCATCGGGCACAGGGTGGGCTCCCTGGGCTGGGAGGGCTTTTCCAACCTCAGGGATCCTGTGATACGGCTTTAATGCTATAAAATTCCCAGATGTATTTTATAACATATTTTCCATTTCTACTTGACTGGCCACATGAACATTTGCCAATGTATCCTGGAACCAGAGAGCACTGATGGCTCCAGACACGCTCAGGGCAACACCTGCCCACAGGCACCTTCCAGGGTGTGGAACACCCTCACCCCAAACCCCGGTGCCCCCCCCAGGAGCCCCTGCCCGTGCCCAGAGCCCTCACCTTCTTCTGCAGGGCCTTGAGCCTGTAGTTGGGGGCGGTGAGGCAGTACCTGTCGGGCGGCAGGCGCGGCCCCGCGTACGGCTTGATGAGGGGCAGCGGCGTCTGGTTCTTCTGGCGGGCGATGTCCAGCAGGAACTGCGGGCACAGCAGAGGGCACAGGTCCCCCCCGGCCTTGCTCCTGGCCCTGCCCTGCGCGGGGCGGGCGCGGGGCGGGCGCTACTCACGTCTCGGGGCGGGGGGGACGTGAAGGACTGGTCGGTGCGGCACTGGATGGCCAGGCGGACGTCGTCCGCGTCCACGCTCGACTTCTTGGCGTGGCTCGAGTAGATNCCCATGGCCCAGTTCAACCCTGCCCCCATGGCCCAGTTCAACCCTGCCCCCATGGCCCAGTCCAACCCCCCCATGGCCCAGTTCAACCACCCCCCTGCTCCAATTCATCCCTCCCTTCCCAGTCCTGCCTCTGCAAACACAGCTCTCCCCGCAGGGGTATTGTTCCCACTGCCAGGGCAGGGTTTGATGGGATATTGGGAAGGAATTCCTGGCTGGGAGGGTGGGCAGGCCCTGGCACAGGGTGCCCAGAGAAGCTGTGGCTGCCCCATCCCTGGAAGTGTCCAAGGCCAGGTTGGACGGGGCTTGGAGCACCCTGGGCTAGTGGAAGGTGTCCCTGCCCATGGCAGGGGTGGGATGGGATGGGCTTTTGAGGTCCCTTCCAACCCAGACCATCCCGGGCTGTGCGACTCCGTGATTACATTTAAAGAGCCACAGAATTAAGGCAGGAAAAGATCTCCATGACCACCGAGCCCAGGGATTCAAGCCTCGCAGGGGGAGTTCGCAGGGGAACACAGAGACACAAAGCATTCCCCGCTCCAGCAGCACCTCCCTGCTCCTCCCGGCCCTTCCCCGCCCCGGCCCCGCTCACTGTAGGCGAACTCCAGCATCTGGTTGATGACGCGCGGCTCGTACTCGGTGATGCCCATGTCCTTGAGGATCTGCGCCATCACCTGGGGGGCACAGGGGCACGGCTGAGCCCCGCTGGCGCTGCCCTGTCCCCGCTGTCCCCGCCGTCCCCCCGCGGTACCTGCGCGTCTTTGGGCGCGCTCTTGGGCGACGCCATCTTGGCCGCCTCCATCGCTCCCTCTCACGTGACCGCGGGCGGCGCGCGCAGCTACGGCGGCCGGCAGGGGGGGTTGCCATGGAGACGCGGCTCGGCGGGTTGCCACGGAGACGCGGCCCGGGNGAAATATAAGTATAAATAAATATAAATATCAATTAAATATCAATATAAATATAAATCTTCATGGCGAGCACCGGCCAGACGGGCCGGGTTCGGGGTCCGTGCCCGCCCCCGCCGCACACAGCAGTGCCCCCCGCCTGCCCTATTATTTCATTAACGGCTCTGAAGGATTCTGTTCCAATTGCCAGCATTCCCAGGGATAAATAGCAATGACAGCGCGTTCCTGCGTATTGCCACTGCCCTGACAATAACCGGTTCCGCTTCAGAAGCAAACCCAAAAGCTTCTCCCAGCTTGTTTGCGTGGGCGCGGCCTGGAGCGGGAGGGCATCGGGAGCGCGTTCCGTGTGAGGCTCCTCCGAGGCTCCCCCTGGCAGAGGCAGAGCAGAGCCAGGTGAAGGTTCCCTGTGTTCTGTCGGGCATTCCAGAGCTGTGGAAGCGCCTGGAGGAATCTGGAGCGAGCCGAAGGACTCCCCTCACCGCCCGAGCCCCTCCATGCTCCATCGCGTTCCCTTCTATTCGGCGCCTGGGGACAACCCTCCCCAGGGACCTCCCGTGGAATTACGAACCCAACCCCTGGTGTTTTCACACATTCCTGTGGAATTCCTATCAAATCCCACCTTTCCACGCCTCCTGCCTACAGGAGTCCTTTGTTTCTGGCCCATAAAACTCCGTGGTCGGGGGCACCCTTTTGCTCTGGGATGAGCTGCTGCTTCCCAGCCTGGAATGCTGGCTGGTCCCACCCCGGCTCCTTCCAAAGTTCTCTTCCCTTTTCCCTTCCCCTGCCAAAGCCACACCTTCACCTAAAAGGCAGGACATTCTCAGAGCAGGGGAAGCCAAAACAAGAGGTTGTTCTTCCCTTGAAAGTGGTCATGACTTCGGCCTAACAGTTCTCCTTTAGTTCTTTATTTACTGTTTTCTATTTAAGTGTTAGTTTATTAAAATCTGAAAATTAAAGCCTTAAAGGAAAACCTTTTCCATACTAATAAATCCAGGCTGGGAATGGACAGGATTTAGCAACTTTTTCAATAGATGGCATTTAACAGCTCCCTTTCCCTGGAAAAGCCTCACTCTGCATGAGGGGCAGGCACAGAATCCCAGGGAATCCCAGGGAATCCCAGGGAACCCAGGGAATCCCACAGAATCCCACAGAATCCCATGGAACCCACAGAATCCCAGGGAATCCCAGGGAATCCCAGAGAATCCCACGGAACCCACAGAATCTCACAGAATCCCAGGGAATCCCACAGGATCCCACAGAATGCCATGGAATCCCACAGAATCCCATGGAACCCACAGACTCCCACAGAATCCCAGGAAATCCCAAGGAATCCCACAGGATCCCACAGAATCCCAGGAAATCCCAGGGAATCCCATGGAACCCACAGAATCTCAAGGAATCCCAGGGAATCCCACAGGATCCCACAGGATCCCACAGAATCCCAGGGAATCCCACAGGATCCCACGGAACCCCACAGAATTCCCCTGCGGAGCAGCCTGGCCAGACCTGCAGTGCTGGGGCCAAGTCATTTGACTTCCATGAGTCAGAGCTACACAAAAACATCCTGCCAAGAGGTGGGGGGGAGGAATTCCAGCCCCTGAGCTCCGACAACAAACAAAGCCACTTTTCCCTGGATTCAGGGAAGAGACACAGGCTGTGGGTCCGGCTGGACACGGGGCTGTCCCTGCACCTGCTCTGGAGCCAGGAGGAACTCCGGATTTACCCCAAACTCCCCGGATCTGTGCCAGGACACCTTCCCCACCCGCACACCAGGGATGCTCCAGGATGGGAAGCACAACTAGGAGCTCCCTGCAGCATTTCTGTGGGAAACCAGCAGTGAGGAGACATGGAGAGCCACTTGCCAAGGGGAGACACTTGTCCCCAAGGCCACAAACCCCTTCCTGGTCATGGAAGCTTCTCCTCATGGCCCGTCCTCCTGGGCATGGCCATGTTGGGAATTATGGAATCACTGAGTCTGGAAAAGCCCTCCCAGCCCAGGGAGCCCACCCTGTGCCCGATGGCCACTCTGTCCCCCAGCCCAGAGCACTGAGTGCCACAGTCAGTCCTGCCTTGGGCACCTCCAGGGCTGGGCACTCCAAACCTCCCTGGGCAGCCCCTTCTAATGCCTGACCACCCTTTCCAGGCAAAACCCCCTCCTGATATCCCATCTAAACCTCCCTGGCCCATCCTGAGGCCATTCCCTCTCCTCCTGTCCCTGTTCCCTGGGAGCAGAGCCCGACCCTCTCCGGCTCCCCCCTCCTGACAGGGATTTCAGAGGTCCAGAAGGTCCCCCCTGAGCCTCCTTTTCTCCAGGATAAATGGCTGAATTCCACATTCCACGTGCCAATGGAAGAGCATCCACCCTTCCTCCTCACTCAGACACCAGGGTTGTTTCCAGCCATGGAAAACAGGAAATGGGGTCACGCCGTGTCCTGGCCGAGCTCTGGCTGCTCCATCTGTCACCAGGTCACTCATCCCAGTCTCTGCCAGCTGGGAATTGTCTGCTCCAAGACATCCGGAGTGGGCGCTGGGCATGACTCTGCTTGGGGGGCACCATTTAAATCCCCCACATTTGAAATCCCTGCAAGTGTTCAGGGCCAGGCCAGATGGGGCTCTGAGCGACCCTGCCCATGGAACAAGATGAGCTTTAAGGTCCCTTCCAACCCCAACCAGCCTGGGATTCTGTGAAATGGAATTGGGAATTCCTTCCCAGGCGGGACCTGTCGAGGGGTCTGCAGTGCAGCGGGGATGAGCCGTGGCACACACACAGAGCTTTTCTTGGTTCCGAGTGTCCAAGTGCTCCAATTCCCTGCACAAACACCCACACCAGTGGGAAAGAGCAGCAGGAACCTCCTGGCGTCAGTGCTGGATGTGCCGGACAATGCAGTGCCTGTGCTCAGCCCGGACCTTTCCAGCCCCAGTCCCACATGTCTGGGCTCCACAGGAGCCCGGCTCTGGACAAAGCAGAGACGCTGCGAGCCGAGCTCCGAGGCAGACGGAGCAGGTTTGTTCTGGACTGATCCCCCTCTCATCACTGCTGCACTGCCCCGTTCCCAGGTTATGGGGGAATTCTGGAGGGCTGTCACTGGTCACATCCTCCTGCAGGGTGTCCCTGTCCCCCTGGCTGTGCTTCCAGCTTCCCAGAGCCTTCCTTTGGGTTCTCCCTCACACTGACCCCCATCCTGGCACTTCCCAGCTCGTCATCCCTGGTCTTTTCTGAAGGGCAAAAGAAATCCAGGCTGAGTGTCCCACTGTCTCACTTGGGAAGCTGATGGTCCCATCCTTTCCTCCTCACCAAGCTCCTGTCAAGGGATTTGCCTGGTTTTCAGGAATTTTTTGTTACTCACAAACCCGTAAAGCAGAACTCAAGTCCCTTTCTTCCCCCAGGAGCCATGAGCGGCAGTGGAGGTGAAGCCAGGCCAGCACTTTGCTCTCCCAAGTGTAAGGAGAACAACCTGTAAGATGCTTTCAAGGAAACTGGCAAGGAATTCCTTATTTTGTGGGATTAGGAACACATTCCCTTCTTCCCAAAGGGTCTGTCCCCAAACCATCCCAACCTCATACAAAGGGGTTCAGGGATTCCCACTGCTTGGTCCCTGCTGACACAGCTCTGGAGGAGGAAAAGGACAGTGACATTCCAGAGTCCCACAAATAAAAAAGCCTTTCCAGAAGAAAAGTTAATCCAGCTCTTAACAGCATCGAGCATGTTCTTTCACCTTAAATTCCACATGACACAAATGAGACTAAACCCCACTAAAGTAAACGAGCCCGGAGTCAAATTTGAATACATTTGTATTATTTATTGGCTGTATTAAATATATTATCTATTTGATAGTTACAATTTAGTAATACAATGCATGGCAGCTTTAACATACGTTTGAGATACCTCAAAAATGACAATACAAGAAAACTGAAGATACCTAAAATACATTAATGCCACGAGGGTACATCCTTCTGGAATGGACAACAGCTGATGGAAAATCGGTATTGCAGTATAAACCCCAGATATTTCTGAATATTTTGTGGCAATGACAAAAGGATTTTGTTTTGTTTTTAGCAGTCATGACTTGTTAGTATTTACTCTGCAATGCTAATTTCTCTTTTAAACGATCAGGAATATTATTGCCAAATAACCCTCTATGAGCTGGTTCAAGGAGTTAAGAAATAACCCTTTGGCAATGGAGATTTCTGAAGGTAGTTTATCTGGGTTTTTTTATCAGTTTATCTGCTAAAGGGAGACTATGAGGAAAATAAAGACAGATTGTAAACTCTTCTGCAAACTAAAGACTAATATCTGTATAAAACTCTTTCCGACACTGGAGGGAGAGATTTCTATGATAAAATAAATGATTAACTTAAAGTTCTGCTACAAGTAGAACAATACATTCAAACATACATTTTTTTTCCAGGACTCTTAATCAAAATAAATAGAGTACAAAATGAAGAGTACGTTTTGAAAAGATTAATTTCAGATTGCACCATAAATCTACTGTGAAGAGGACTAAGCATTACTAGGCCATAATTTAGGTTTTCCACACCTGAAATACAAGACAATGCCTCCAACTGACACAATGTTATTCCTCAACTGCTGTAGGAGAAAGACCCTTAAAGTGATGAATTCATGACTGGGAACACGGTGCCTGGAGCTCTGTCACATCCACCCTCCCACGTACAAGTGCATCACTCTGATGGACCAAGGGTAGCCACAGACTTTGCCAAACACCCTCAATCCACCTTTCAGTGGCGTATTCCAAACACTCTTGGCAAGACCCATCCTGAAACATTGGGAATTGGTGAGTTCCAGCTTTCAAAATCTTTACCTAATGGAGCCAGGAGGGGGGAGGCTCCTCCTCAGGGATTCACAAGCAGTCAAATGTAGTGCACAGTGTCCACAAAAATATCCCCCAGCCAACCAGGACGAGATTCAGACAAGTTCATAGCAGGCTGAACATTCCCAACAGGAAAACCATGGAATGTGAAGCTGCTACCATTGGGTAGCAAGTTGTTTAAAACATTATATAAATGTTATCTAAAAAGAGCTCTCTCACGTACAATTTCATCGTTGGGATTAAGTTAGAAGGGCACCCAAAAGCAGGCTGAACTTTTTACTTTTCAGGTTAATAATAGTACAAAAATTGCTCAGTTTGAGCCAAATAGTGTAACATTTATAATAAATGCACTCTTTCTCCTTGAAGACAACACCACCTGTGCTGTTCTGAGCACGCTGCACAGGGAATTACTTTTCTCTCAGGCACTGAGAGGGAAATGTGGATTGGGCCAAAGCTGCTCAGGACAGCAGGAACATTCTGGTCACAACAGGGGCCTTTCCTCCGCGTCCTGCTCACGCTCCGGCTGGCATTGATTTGGATTAAAACTCTAAAAAACTGGCACCCTCTACTCCAACACTTGAAATGATTATTACTGAACCCCAAATATTAAAATAACTGTAAAGTAGTAATATCACTAAGTCAATATTCTGCTTTCCTTCTACAGTCTAGTAAATGTGGTATGCTCTAGTAGGCTCTGCAGTTCTGCTCTAAGCTCAAGCACTTGTGCTGCTGGATTTCATGGACCTCATGGATATCAACTACAATGAAACCTCGATGGAACAGCGATCGCCTCCCGCTGCTCTGGTGGGGCTGGAAAAGGACTGTTCTAGCAATGCCTTCCCTCTCCAAGGGGCTGGAATGGGGAGAGAGGAGGAGGGTGCACACCCCGGCGTGCACCGTAAGGCAGTTTAGTGCTGCTCTCTGACAGCTCACCCTGATTGCAGAGGACCCAGAATCACCCTTTCTACAAGAAACGTGTGCTCAGCATTTGGGAAGGATCTGCCAACGCAGCCTCAATGGCAGCCAGCAGCAGGGCGGGAGCGCGCGGGGCCGCTCCCGGCTCGCATGTTCCTTAGGACTGACCATAAATACCCGAAAGAGCTTCTGTCCAAAGGGCTGAGCACAGGCGGGCCCAGCTCTACTTGATGACGAAGTACTGGATGACGACGGCGAAGAGGATGGCGACCACGGCGAAGCCGCACAGCAGCACCACGGCGATGAGGCGCTCCTCGTGCGCCGTCTTCCCACTCGGCGCCAGCTCGGCGCCCGCGGCGGGGCAGGGCGGGCCGCGCTCCTGCCGCTGCGCCCAGAACACCGTGCTGGGGCTGTAGGGGCCATAGAGCTCCGGGGGGCCCGCGGGGTCCTGGCTCTGCCGCCCGGCGCACACCCGCACCCGGTACTCGCAGTTGGGCTGCACCCCCGGCAGCCGGAACGACGTCTCGGGGCCCTTGTACACCTGGGCGGGGGACACGGGACACGTCACACAGGAGCCACCCCACACGCAGCCCCTGGCACTGCCTGCCCCGTCTCACAGGTGTGCACAGTGCTGGCACCTCCTGGAGTCGCAGGAGCCCAGAATATGCTGAGTTGGAGGGGACCCACCAGGATCATCAGGTCCAACCCCAGCCCTGCACAGAACCATCCCCAAGAGTCACCCCCTGTGCCCCAGAGCATCATCCAAAGGCTCCCTGAGCTCTGCCAGCCTTGGGGCTGTGCCCACTGCCCTGGGAAGCCTGGTCAGTGCCTGACCACCCTCTGGAGGAAGAACCTTCTCCTGAGATCCAACCTGACCCTGCCCTGACACAACTCCAGCCATTTCCTGGGTGCTGTCCCTGGTCCCCACGGGCTCAGTGCCTGCCCCTCCTGAGGAAGTTGGACCTGCAATGAGGTCTCCCCTCAGTCTGCTCTTCTGCAGCTGAACACACCAAGTGCCCTCAGTGTCCTCACACACTGCCCCTCCAGGCCCTGCACCACCTCTTTGCCTTCCTTTGGACACTCTCTAAGAGCTTAATGTCTTTCTTATGTTGTGGTGCCCAAAACTGCACACAAGAGTCGCTCTCTTCAAAAAACTTTATAAAATCTCAGCTTAAATTTCTGGCCAATTCATGATTCGTTGATTTGTGATTAATCCAAGGCCTCCTGCCATGGCCCACACCAACATTTTTCTTGTTTTCCTCAGAAAAATGAGGGAGAAAAGTCACCCTGCACAACTATTATTCCTTAAAGCTCCTCCACAAACATGGAGTCTGTGACTAAACAGACAGCCTGTGGCAGTGATGCCACAGACCACAAGATTTAAGAATGAAGAGTCAAAGGCATTGTTGGGAGAACAGGACAAACCAGTGTTCACTCACTTCACCTTTTCTGCAATGAAAAGCCTCCCTGCCACCAGCATCACCAAACAGAATGTCAACCTTCAAACCATGGAATCACAGGTGGTTTGGGCGGGAAGGACCTTAGGGGTCATCTCCTTCCACTCCCTGCCACAGGCAGGGACACCTCCCACTAGAAATCTCCACATCTTTTTTTTTGCAGCAATTTTTCCAAGTGAGAAGCCCGCAGGTTCTGATGTCCCACAGAAGGTACCTGATCAAACTCTCTGCCAGCAGCAAGCTGAAGGATGTAAACAATGGAATCTCCTTTCATCGGCTGGAGAGGTTCCCATGTGATTTCATACGTGTTTTCTTCCAGCTGATTTGCTTTGGGTGCTGGGGGAAAAGGAAGGGATTTGATGGTGTTTTAGAAAGAGAACAGTGGTCTCTACAAATATAGAACTGTCATGCTTAGAGGTAACTCATTCCAATACTTTTAAAGAATTCATTTCTTTTTCTTCCCTACATCTCATGGCATAAGCTTAAAAAATGGTCACTGCAGTATTTGAAGGTTTTCAAGCTGATAGGATGAGCCTCTGATGCCTAATGCTTGTAAAGAGGAGCAGCGCTTTCCTACCACTAGAGAAATGAGCATATCTGTCCATGTCCAGAGCCAGAACTGCCTGTTATAAACAAGATTCAGTCAATTAATTTTCCTGCAGGCACTCAGCACTCAGGATAACTTTAACAACCACCTTTTACGTTCACCTTGAAAGTGAAGATCAGAGGAATTATTTGTGCTCTCATTTGCTACACGCGGTTGTAACTTACACCAAACGCGGGATAACCCTGAAAAATGCCTTTCCAATTGATAAAAGGTTGGAATGCTCAGCTCAGGGGTGGGAGAGCTGCAGTGCAGGAGGTGCCACAGCAGCAGAGCCTTCTCATACCCACCAAGCCCCTCACAGCCAGTTCCTGTTCTCTGTCCTGCAAGGCCCTGGAAAGATGCTAGGCTGGACTGGGCAGTCAGGCTGTAGAATCCTTGCACATAAGTGGCTGGCAGAGGTTCCTGCGGCAGTGTCAGCTCACCTTTAAGAGATGCAGGTGGAGATTTAGTTGTAGTGAAAGCGTAAACTTGGGAAAAGTCTCCCTCTCCAGCATCGTTGTAGGCCTGGATCCGGAAATAGTACGTAGTGGATTCGCTGAGTCTCTGTACCTTGTAGGTGTGACAGGGACCATTATAAACTGTAACAAACCTGCAAACACACAGAACACACCCCAATTAGCTCCTCAGGAATCACACACAGAAGTGGAACACTCACATCTAACTTAAGGACAAAGAGGTGACAGCACACTCAGAGCATCCCAGTTTCCCTCATGTGCACAATAGACACTGGGCATCCCACTGAGGCTGCAGGACCAGCTCCTGCTCTGAATCAAGAGAATAACCCTGGAATATACCAAAGAAATTGAAATTTCAAGCTGAAGGACAGCTGGCCACCCTGTGTTTCTTTTACGCAAGCTGATCTTCATTTCAGAATTTTCAAAAAATAAAACCCCTGCCAACACAGGACAATGGTATGCCGTTTATTTTTCAAATAGTAAATAGCATTTACTGTTTACAAGCTAATAGAAGGGCAAGTTATTGACAGCATTTCTGGTTGAAAGATGGGCCCAAATGACTCAGGAGTGCAAACAGAAGGGAGACTACCTACAGTATCTTAAAAACTTGACAACAGTAAATGAACAAGATCCTACCTGCCAAACTTGTCCTCCATCTGCAAGTTGAACTGTGTAGGGTTGGTAATTAAAGCTCTGCTGGGCCCTTCTCCCCATTTCAGTTTAAGGCTCTGGTAGCTGAAGACCACACATTCCAGATGAGGAGGGTCAGGAGGTAGTGGTTTGGTTTTGGCTTTCATTGAATGACTGAAAGGACCAACTCCAAGGCTGTTTATGGCCTGTATCCTGATTCTGGGAATGGGAGAGAGCAGCTATGTGGTCAGGAAAAATGCTGGGCAATAAAGCAAGAGTTAAAATGTACAGAAGATAACTGCAAACAATAAAGCAATTAAAATTCAGTCAGCAATTAAAACTGAGGACCTCTAATCTGAACTCAGCTTTACCCAAGACTGAGCACGTGACACAGGAACAATTTATTACCTCTCCATCCATCCATCCATCCAGCCATCCATCCATCCATCCATCCATCCATCCATCCATCCATCCATCCATCCATCCTCTTTTGGTCACACCCCTGATAATCCCTTTATATGAAACAATGAAACATTCTAAATGCAGAAACCTTAGAACTAAGCCTTGGCTTTGAGACAGAATGTGAATTTAACACCACAACCCAACTCCAGCCAACATCACGCTTTGAGCCTGGATAGGACAATTCTGGAGTGCTTTTTTGGAGCTGCAGAACAAATCAGTCTTTCAGCTGAATGAAAAATTGCTTAAAAAATTTACACCACTACCCTCAAAGCTATTGATCTGAAATACTACAAAGGTGGTTTCGGAATAAAGCAGGTTTTACCTGTACAGAGTGTCAGGCAGCAGGTTCTCCAGGACATGGGTTGTGTTCCTGCCCACAGTGACCAGCTGCTTCTCCCCATACTCTATGTTGTACCCTGTGATCTCTGCCCCATGGCAGCAGGGCTCTTCCCACTGGATTGCAAGGCACGTGGAGAAAGGAGCAGAGATTTCCATCTGCTCCTCCTCCAGCAAGTGCAGCACGGCCACGGCTGCGGGCACTGATGGGGGGGTTGTCACCATGCTGGTCTCCCCAAACAGCCCCACTCCAGCCACGTTCACAGCCTGAAAAACACACCAGGGATGGGTCACCAAAGCTGTTCTCCACCCAGGCAGTCTCATCTATCACCCCTTTCCTTGTGTTCTTAAAGTAACATGGAAGAGAATGGAAAATCTACTGAATAAAATGTGACCAGAGCAAAGTGCCAGGTATCCCATGGCACACAGGGTGTAAACTCTCTTCTAGATACAGGGAATTAGGAGGGACTGGGGGAGAAGGGCAAGCATTTTTCCCCATTACCTCCTAGGTGACAGCACCTGATTTCCTTCCTCTCTAGCTGAAGTTTTTCTCCAAACTGCAAGAACTCAACTGTGTGTTCAGTGACACCACAAGGCTCTTCCTACCTGTACTCTGCAGTAATAGGTGGTTGCAGGGGTGAGCCCTTTGACTTCGTAGCTCTGGCAAGGCCCAGTGTAGATGATGTGCATGGATCCTTCCACCTGGCCCCAGTCCAGCCGGTATTCCATGATTTCTGCACCGTTGCACGCCGGGCTCTGCAGGGTTAGTGGAGAAATTCAGTTCAGCCATTGCACTTACACACTCACCACACAGCTGGGATCTCTTGTTCACTGAGCAGACACTGGGGGACAATCACAAAATCGTTAAGGTTGGAAAACACCTCTAGGATCATCAAGTTCAACCTATGGAACCACTGGGGTTGAAACCTGAGGTCTTTTCCAAGGGATTTTAAGTCCAGCTTGTTAAAAGGTGACACATGGCTGTAACACCACCACAGTTCAGACCACCATTTTCATTCACTCCCAGTCTCTTCCCAATTAGATGAGCTAACCTATTACATGTTAGTTACCACAACAAGAGGAGGATTAAATGTCACCCAACTTGTCAAGATTGAAATTAGTAACTCAAACGAAGTTTACAAACCCAACATCCACATTTGTAAAGACACGAGCTTAAAATATTCCATCTCTACATTAATTATTTTCCCCATTTCTGTGTCGCATACAGGTGCCACTGCAATTCTAAAAGCCAAATAGTAATTTGAGAGTTACTGAGAGCCATCAACACCTACCTCCCAGGAAACCACAGCACAAGTGGCACTTTTACAGGTGATCAGGGGTTTGCAGCACTGCTCGGGAGGGCCCGGAGCAGTGGAAAGCTCTGCCTTGTCAGAGTGGGGGCCAAACTGCAGGAAAACACAACTGCATGAGCACAGCAAGAGCATCAGAGCAAAACTGATGTGCAACCGAAGAAAACAACCTATTTTTAACTTGAGAGAGCCATAAATAGCAGAGCTCAGCGCTCAGTTCCACAGCACTGCTGGAGACCCCTTGCAGGTAGCTCACTCTAAGCTGGCCCCATTCCCATGGGATATCTGAGATCCTCCCACTCCAGGGCTGTGGAACTGCTCCCTCCCCCAGCCAGGATCGGGCTTCCAGAACCAGCTGAGGACTGTTTCACAAAGACTTCCATGCAATCAACATTTATCCCATTTTTTCCAGCCTGGCATGACTTGCACCCAGCCCTCTCCACACAGTGCTGTCCCCACAACACCATCTGCAGAGTCTGAGCAAACTGGAACACATCAAACACTCTCTCAAGGCATTATTAAGTGGTTCTTCACAGAACAGAAGCTACAAAACATCCTCAAGAGTTCCACAGAAGCACCATCACTGCACCCTCTGGTGCAGAATGGAGGAGATGGGGTTGGCAGTGGTTACCCCGACTTTATTCCCTGCCCGGATCCAGAAGCAGTAGGTTCTCCCTGGAAGTAGGTTGGTCACCACAAACTCGGCTGCTGGGCCCTGATACACAGCCCTGCGTTCATCCTGGTCTGAGTTTGCCATCTCCAGAATATATTCTGTAATGTCAGAACCTCCATCTATGGCTGGGGGGCCTAGGAGACAAAAACAGATTGGTTTGTCCTCTAGTAATTTCTAAAGTCTAGAAGTCAGGGCACGTTTTCATCATGCATTTGAGCAGAAACACTTTATGAAGCTTGTTTCCTCCCCAGACACTGACAGTTAAGATGCCCTTCATCAGGGTGTTTTGTCAGTTATTTTGTTCACAAAACAGTGTATCTTCCCTACTTTTTCATTATCTCCTTCACTGAGGTAACAATAAAAAGAGTTGATTTTTAAACTGCCAAACAGGTGTCAATCATGGGCAGGCAGGAAGATCCCTCACTGGAAAATATTTGTGTCTGCTTAAGACTCACTGTAATGTTGCACATGCTGCATCACCCAATCAGAGGTAATCAGAACCTTTGGTCTTCTTAAAAAAACCCCACAAACCAAACCCAAAAACGCCACCCCAAACTCCCAAACCACCTGAGGGCACAGACTGCATCTCGTTATTTTTATTTTGGCAAGTTCTACTGATTGTTTTTATTTGGGCATTTAAAATCAGAGCAGTGTTTTGCTCAAACACTGGTGCTCACCCCACTGCAGAGGGATTTCCTTGGGCTTGGCTTTGCCTGCCAGGGCTGGAGCGTGACATGGGCCAGGGGGAACTGCTGACGTCATAACCGTCGTGACATCAGAGGCCTGGAGCGGGACAGGTTATTTCAGAGCAGAAACACAAAACATTTCACTAAAACATACCCAGAAATGGCTTCCAGGAGCACTGTCATTTTGCTCACCTGGCTTTCCCCCGCTTTGCTGACACAAGAAACTCGTAGTCTGTAGGAGGTGCCAGGCCTGAGGTGGTCACACACGTGCTCCCTCTGGGCCCCGCTGTAGATTGTGTCCCATCTCCCTCCTGAGCAAAGAAATCAAACACTTTACACTCCAAAACCTCAGCAAAAACCCACCCTGAAAATTCTCTCACACAGTCATTAAGACAGTCAAGCCACAGAACCAATTTGAAATGATTAATTACACAGAGAACATGCACAACACGTGTGCAAACAGTGACTGTTCGAGCAATGAGGAAAGACTCATTCAGGCTGGAAAAGACCTCCAAGACCACCAAGTCTAAACCGTGGCCCCAGGTTCCACATCTACATGTGATTTAATAACATCAGGGGGTGGAGACTCGGTACACTGAGCACCCAAAGGTGACTCCTTACCAGCCGATGCTTCCGAGATTTCCAGAAAGTATTTGGAGATGTCTGATCCTCCGTTATCTCTGGGGGGTTCTGAAAGAGATCAACATCTCAAGTCATGGGAGACCCTAAATCCAGGCACTGCTTTGTTATCAGCTTTCTCAGAAAACATATTCATTGATTGTAGAACACATTCAATGAGAAAACTCAAAGAGAATCAGAAACCAGTGTTCTTAAATAGTCAGAGCAATTTTTTTTCAATTATTAATTGTGACTACACCAGGAAAACACTAGGAAAACAACTAGGAAAACAGGAAAATAGTACCAATTTCAGGCATCAGGTCTTATTTAAGAGCACATAAGAATTATTTAAGCATCACAGTACATCCAGAGATTATTAGGACATTCTAAAATGAAGGAAGAAAAATCACCACTTTTGTACTACAGCCCCCAAATGAAGCATTTTTTGATAATGCTGAGTATTTCTCCTGCAATAACAATATCTGCAGACACAAATAATTAGCCTGAGCTCCCCTTTTATTTAATTTGCATCCCTGAGTGACTGCACATACACACCAAAAGGCACCTACCCCACGTAACTTTCACACTGTGAGAGTGGATCTTGCCCTTTACAGATGGTTTACTGGGTGGGCCAGGTTTGTCAGGGTTGGTGCTGTGTTCCACCACCTCACTGGGACTGCTTTTTCCTTCACTGTTGTAGGCAAAAAGCTGTTTCAGGAGTGAAAAGAATAGATAATAAATGCTTTGTTTAATGACAATAATATCTATTGACAATATAAAATGACAGTGATGTTGCTGTTCATTTACAAAATTCTTCTACTAAAAAAAGGCAACCAAAAAAAGACAACAATCTAAGAGAAAACAGAATTAGTTAGTGGAAAAAAATCTGATTTGTTTTAGGATTTCACCAAAACCTGTTCCAACAACATGTAATTGTTGAGATAACAGATAATTTCCTGCTGTTTCAATACCTTGTCTGACCTGTATGAAAATCCCAAGCCCAAAAAAGCAGACACCATTAAATTAGGAACAAAATACAGTACAAACCCTGAACTTATAGGATGTGCTCCTCCTAAGGTTTCTTAAAGTGCATGAGAGCTCATCTCCATTGTACTGCGGCTGGAACCCATAACCCTGGGAAGGAGGGAAAACAAGGAAAACACAGTCACTGATTTTTAAGGTAAAACAAAAAGAAAGGGCAGGTCAATTGTGATTTTTTAGCTTGAACTTCATCTGTTTACCATGAATTACCTGAATGCTTGGCAATTCCAGGGTAAAACAGAGTTAATTTTTCTTTGAGCACAAGGGAGGATGAAGTTTTAGGGGTGTAGCAAAGCCCAGCACTTACAGAACCCTCCTCCTCCATGTCCAGGATGTAGGCCAGGGGCTCATCAGGGGCGGTGGTGGCGGGCGGGCTCCAGCTGAGGGCCATCCAGGTGACACCGACGTCGCACAGCGTGGGGGGCGCGGGCACGGGGGGCACCACGCCGGCCGTGCAGAACGACACCACCTCGCTGAACCCACTGCGGGGGTGGCACAGCATCAGTGCCCACCCAGCACAGTGGGGCACCGCAGCATCTCAGTGCTGTGACAGGACAGGGTCACTGACACCGCCTCGCTGAACCCACTGCGGGGGTGGCACAGCATCAGTGCCCACCCAGCACAGTGGGGCACCGCAGCATCTCAGTGCTGTGACAGGACAGGGTCACTGACACCGCCTCGCTGAACCCACTGCGGGGGTGGCACAGCATCAGTGCCCACCCAGCACAGTGGGGCACCGCAGCATCTCAGTGCTGTGACAGGACAGGGTCACTGACACCGCCTCGCTGAACCCACTGCGGGGGTGGCACAGCATCAGTGCCCACCCAGCACAGTGGGGCACCGCAGCATCTCAGTGCTGTGACAGGACAGGGTCACTGACACCGCCTCGCTGAACCCACTGCGGGGGTGGCACAGCATCAGTGCCCACCCAGCACAGTGGGGCACCGCAGCATCTCAGTGCTGTGACAGGACAGGGTCACTGACACCGCCTCGCTGAACCCACTGCGGGGGTGGCACAGCATCAGTGCCCACCCAGCACAGTGGGGCACCGCAGCATCTCAGTGCTGTGACAGGACAGGGTCACTGACACCGCCTCGCTGAACCCACTGCGGGGGTGGCACAGCATCAGTGCCCACCCAGCACAGTGGGGCACCGCAGCATCTCAGTGCTGTGACAGGACAGGGTCACTGACACCGCCTCGCTGAACCCACTGCAGGGGTGGCACAGTGTCAGTGCCTACCCAGCACAGTGGGGCACTGCAGCATGTCAGTGCTGTGACAGCACGGGGCCCTTACCTCATGCCAATGTCGTTCTTGGCAGCCAGCCGCAGCGAGTACCGTGTGGAAGGGCACAGCCTGGTGAGCTTGTACTGCTTCAAGTGCCCGTAGTAACACTCCTTGAAGGGGCCACTCTTCCCCTGGAGAAATGAGAACAGAGTCACTTCTTGCGCAGGGTCTGTAGGATCCCTGCCATGATCTGTAGGATCCCTGCTGAGGGCCTGTAGGATCCCTCCCAAGGTCACCTTCTCCACTCTACATCTTCAGAAATCAAGAATTCCAGACTGGTTTGGGTGGGAAGGGACCTTGAAGCCCATCTTGTTCCCACAGGCAGGGACACCTTCCACCAGAAATGTCGTTTCATCATTTAGTAATAATTAAAAAGAAACGAGAAAGCCTAAGGAATGCAAAATCTATTGGCACCATGGTCACAGTGAACATGCTGACAGTCACCCTGAGCATTCTTGATAAGGCGTATTTGGACTATGAGTTTAATTATGTCAATTTGACCAAATGGTGATAAACAACTGCAGCTGAAAACAAAACATATTATTGACATTTTTTATCCCTCTGAAAACATCTCCATAAGAAAGTTAAAAGCTGAGGGATATTAGTGACAGTTCCCCAAGACACAAATGCTCACCCATTTAAAGAGGCACAGGAATTAATGGTGCTCTGAATGACAACTGAGGCAGTTTTACACTGTCCCCTCACACTGATCATTTGTCCCTTTAAACTGCCTGGCCAGTTGCAGTCAAAATAGCTGCTGTACCTAAGCAAAGAGTATTTTTAAGTATAATTGCTCTACAGATGTCATTATGATTTTTTTCTGGGTACTAGAAAAAGTCTTACCTCATCCCATTCTAAAAGAAAACTAGTTATTTTGGAACCATTGTCATTGGAGGACTGAAAATAAAGAAACAATGAAAAAAGAGTTAAAATCAAATGGTTGTACTTTTATAAATATTTTTACATATTAAAACAACATTTTAACAATTTAATATAATCCAACTGTCTTTTAAAACAGGGCTCTGGGCTGCTGTGCTACTTTTATTAATTCTGACAGTTTGGAATACTAATTTATAAACAGTTTTATTTTATGAATAAAGCAAATCATGTCCTTAGAGCTTCTTTCCCTGTGCCTCGCACTGTGTGCTCACCAACTGTCTGAGCAACATCAGTGTTCAGATGAACAACATTTGGGTTTGTTATGACATATAAACTGGGAGCTTTTTAATTTTCTAAGTACAGATTACATAAATCATTTAACTGTAACCATTTTCAGCAGAGCCCTGAGAAAAACATCAAAAGACAAGACAATAGAGCTACCAACAAGCCTTCGCAGATACTGTACATCCTCAGAAGTCAGATTAAAAATGTAAATCCACAAAACCAGCCAAAGAAATTTGGTTTGAACGGGCCAGAATAACTACAGAAATATTAAGTTCTATCTGTTTATCATGCAGGAACCCAAGCAAAAACATAAATGCTCCATTCTTTCCTCTCTGCCAATTCAGAAGAGAACTTTCCTACAGAATCATTCGTAAGAGCCCTGCTACCAACTCTGCCACACTAAAGCTGCGGGCAAGAAACTCAACAAACACTGCAAGGGGAAGAAAATAATCATTTCATTATCAGTCTTGACTAAGCAACTTAAGAGGCAACACCTCCAGCACACATTCAGTTACTGCCCAAGCCAACTCAAACACTGCAGAGCCCACTGCACGCCCAGCTCTGGCCCTCACCTTCCACTGCAGGCTGAGGCTGTTCTTGGTCCTGTTGACCAGCCTGGGCGCAGCGGGACAGTCTGGCTCGCAGCTCTCCGTGGTGAAGCTCACCACCTCCGACACGGCCTCCCTGCTGGAGCTGCTGCTGGCCGAGACCCTGCACAAGGCACAGTTAATGATGGTGCTGCTGCACGAGCACCGGGCAATCAGAGGAGAGAGCTGTCGCCTTCGCAAATGCACTGAACCCCAAACAGGGGCTGCAGGGGGTCTGCACACAGAGGGCATCACACAGGGATCACACCTGCCAAATCCGTACACAGAGGGATGGGATC
>VWZG01004521.1:0-26881 GCA_013396735.1 Grallaria varia | reverse complement strand
ACACAGAGGGATGGGATCACACACACAGAGGGATGGGATCCCCCAGGGATCACACCTGCCGAATCCGTACACAGAGCGATGGGATCACACACACAGAGAGGGATGGGATCCCACAGGGATCACACCTGCCGAATCCGTACACAGAGGGATAGGATCACACACAGAGAGGGAAGGGATCACACACACAGAGGGATGGGATCACACACAGAGAGGGATGGGATCCCACACACAGAGAGGGATGGGATCCCACACACAGAGGGATGGGATCCCACAAGGATCACACCTGCCAAATCCGTACACAGAGGGATGGGATCCCACACACAGAGGGATGGGATCCCCCAGGGATCACACCTGCCAAATCCATACACAGAGGGATGGGATCACGCACAGAGAGGGATAGGATCCCACACGGAAAGGGATGGGATCACACAGGGTAATTGTTTAATCTCTAGAACAGTCCTGCTCACTTCTCTGTGTTTAGCTGGCCCGTATGGGAAACAACCCCTAAACCCACAGACACTGCAATGGAGCTGTGCTATTTCACACACTCAGAGCATTTCTGCCGTTCCAGAACAGAACTTTGCCTCAGTAGATCTCAAGTCTCCTCTGCTGCTGTGGCCCAGCACTGAGGGTGACTCTGCCCAGGCTGCCCTGGTTGTTTAACCACCTGGGCTCTCCCCAGCAGTCCAACACCTCCTCCACATTATTTACTGTGTGGCAACTCTCGAACGTCACGTCTCGTTCCCTGGTCACATCTGACTTCCCACTGCAGCCAGTTCCCCCTCCCCTGCTTGCACTGCTGCACTTCACTTGAGCTGCTCTGCAAATCAAGCTGACAAGTCAGACTTTCAGATCCAATTTCAAGGCTAAATCATTTCATTTCCCGCTGCCTTCAGCCTACAACACTCAGTCCAATCTTCGTCTAAAGACAGAGAATAACACGGAGTAACTTAAAGTTTGTATTTGAGAAACACAGAGAGATGGAGAAAATGGTAGGAGGAAAACGAGGTGACATTATAATGAAATTAGAAGGTAAGTGGGAATTTGGAAGGTAAAAATAGCGTCCATAGCCATGGTGTTTTTTCAGAGTATTTCTCGAACAGTTTGGATCACACCTTTTCCATGAAGCCACAGTAATTCTGTAATTCCCATAGCATTAAGTATTTCCTTCCCAGCAGCATACCTGGCATGATAATCAGTTGCTGGTCTGAGATCAGGAAGTGTAATTGTTAATTCCTCCCCACTGTGAAAAGGCAAAAGCAAACAAAAAACAGAGTTAAAGCTCCTCCTTAAACCTTCAAGGCTCAAAGCTCATTGAAAAGCAAAACCATGTAGAGCACATTTAATTTTCCCACTGTCCACGTAACTCTTTAGTGATATTACTTAAAATTTATTTCATGTGAAGTAGGAAGGTCTGCAAGTCAACAAACAGCTCCTGATAGAGAGATTGCTGATTGGTTAATGGTTTAAACATGGCAATTGTGCTTAAAGGAAGAAACTAAACTTACACATAGACAGATTTAAATTTTCCATTTTTACCACTGTTGGATATTGCTACTTCAAATGTAAATGCTGCTGGACTATGACTATGGCTCTCTCCATTCTGTGAACTAACTGGGAGATTCCAGGACAGAACGGCTGATCTTGCTTGTATATCAGAAACCTATTAAAAGCATAAATAATGCAAGTAAGTTTGCTTTCTGCAAGAAAAGGTTTGTTAGTCAACAACATGGTGTCGCTAGTTTGCCTACGAAGCTCCTCACTGGAGGAATTCTTTACCTTTGTAGTGGAAATATTGAGGCATTATTTGAATTTCAATTATTTCCTCTTTTCAGTTCTAAACCAGCACAGTAAAGCCTTCCCCTTCAATCACCAAACAAACAGACACATCACACTGGCTCAGGACAGGGAGAGTAAATTCCTGTGTCACCGTTTGCACCACTCATTTGGAGCAAATGTTCAGCTGTGGGGTCTTGGACGCTGCCACCACACAGTGTTTAGGCACAGACACCTCATTTTCTCACAACACCTTCATGTAATATTTAACCACTGAGCCAAAGGACAGCAAGAGGCTCTGATTTCAAGACTAAAATTTCTTGTCTAAGTTTTTTGTTGCTGAATTCCCACCTTCCAAACTCCCTCTGATAAGGGCAACACAGCCCTCTGGTACCATTAAATACAGATGGCAGGAGCAGCAATGAAAAAATAATAGTCTAACAAAAAACCCCTCAAAAGCTGGTGTGAGGGAACACAACCCATGTCTGCTGTGTGGATAATGCAGAGAAGAGCTCATTAAACACACCCAAGACCAAAACCAGACATTTGAATTAACCTCACCAGACTCCAACTTCCTAAGTAAGTCTGTAAATACTGGAATATTTGCTCCAATTTCTCAATATAAAAAGAGGATCTATTTTTGTCCCTTTTATTCCCAATATTCTTAAATCCTCCATGCTGAGCAAAGGATGCTTTCAAGTGTGGACAGACTTGCGACAGTTTGGCAGGCCCTCGGTTTGCAAGGCACTAAAGCCTTGAATACATTAGAAAACTTCAACAGTGGAATATTCTGGGATTACAGCCTGGGAAACTGAGTCAGGCAGTTTCAGACAGCTGAGAAACCGTGA
This sequence comes from Grallaria varia, assembly GCA_013396735.1. Lineage (NCBI taxonomy): Eukaryota > Metazoa > Chordata > Aves > Passeriformes > Formicariidae > Grallaria > Grallaria varia. Next base: position 24,257 of record VWZG01004521.1, on the reverse strand, counting down.
ATTTCCACAGCACGGTTGCCCTTTCCCAGCTATAAACTCTGACAACTAAACTATACTTATTTTCTCTACTAAAAAAAACAAACCATTAAGAACAAAGAAAAAGGGATCAATAAGACACAAGTTACTTTATACAAAACATATCCACAGAAAATAATGGGATTTAAGGATAATACTTACGACTGGTTTGCCAATGCTCAAGTGAGTATCACATTTCTTGGATTCTGTGTCAGATTCTGAAATTTAAATACAAACCAGATTAATCCCAAACCCTGAGAGCAAGCCAGGCTGTTACCAAAAGGCCACCACGAGATGGAGTTGGCCTCATTAGGACTTCAACAATGGTACTTATTGTGCAAAGTTCATTTCTCCTGTTTGTTTTGGCTGTGTGAGGGGCAGAAACACGAACTATCCAAAACTAACAGTGTTACAAAAACCCTTTTAGTACATCCTGCACAAAGGGGATCTTTTCCTAATCTGAGCCTAAATGGGTTTTCTCTGACAACAGCAAAACATTCCTCTCAAAATGAAAGGTGTTAAAAAATGACAGTAAGATCTTATCTCTGCTTTATGTGCTTTCCTGGAATTTCTATGGCAAAACAATCATAATTTGGAAGAAGCCTGACACTGTCTCAAACAACAGCAAAGACAATGATACTGGCACAAGGTATTTTAGTAGCTGCAAGGCATTAAACAGCTGAAATTACAACGGATCAATCAGCAGCCTGTGCAGATACTGCTCAAATCTTCTTACTTCTTGAAGTATTAAATAGCACCTAGCCAGCCACAAAGTACCACAAAGAATGACACCAAAAGTCTTAAGTGCCTACAGGCCATCCTCACTTGGAAAATCAGTCCTGGTCAGAAGTGGCAGGAAAGCCAAAAGGTTTAAAATTAGATCTTCCTCAGGACTTACTTGATAAATCTCAAATGATCTAACTTGATGTTACTGTTGTTTCTAGAGAAAAAAAATCTGAACAAAAGGAAAAGGATTTTTGCCTTTCTCTAATCCTGCACAGCCAAAAAAGAAATTTATAAATTCAGAACCCATTTTGCAATGAACTTACAGACCTGTTAGAAAATAATTTAGATTTCTTTTCCCCTTTCATGGCAACCTACCTCCCATCTCTGCATCTGGACTGCCCTTTGTTTTTCCTATCTGCTTCTGCTTTAGTGCTCCTCCTGCCCCTTGCTGTCCCTTCCCGTTCCCATTGGGAATTGTGGCATTGGAAGAATTAACAACTTTGTGTGGTGAGGAGGGAGGACTGTTCAGTTTATTGTTGGTGTGGCCACTGGCTTGTCTGTCTTTTAGTCTCTTCTTCAGGTGTTCCTGCATTTTGAGACTCCTTTCGTCTCGCTGGATGAAGTTTGTCCTTCCGTGGGAACGAGGTTCTGTGAGGGAAAGAGAAATTAGTTCATTAGTCATTATCCAATTTATCTGTCACCTGAGAAACACTCTGGAAAAATCACTACAGTAAAATCAGGAGCGGAACCCCCCCTGAAACTCCCCTGTGCTCTGTGAGTCTGGAGGTGCAGGGACTTTGGGGTCTTTTGAAACTGAATTCTTCAGGCCTTTCTCCTGCCAGCTGCTCCAGGTCTTGCCTTAGAGCTGCTTTGCTTCCCTGCTACAGCCACATTTGCAGAAGAGTAAGAAAATTAAGGACCTAAATGAACTTTTTCAAAATACAGTTTGGTGGCTACTGAATATTTTACCCTAGACATGAGTCAAAACATCTTAATTACCAGTTTAAGCTTGAGACAGTGAATGGTCTGATATAGCCTAATTTCTTGCTGTTTCATATAATAACCCTTGAATATGGAAAAGCTTGGTTTAATTCAGCATGACCCTAGTCCTTCACTGAATTATTGATTCGTTTAGTTTTTAAATACAGAGTGGATATGCAATTCACCACTGAATTATTGATTCATTTAGTTTTTAAATACAGAGTGGATTTGCAATTCACCCTCCAACTGTATGGATACTTGTGTTTTTTGGTTTACATACGCTATTTCTGTTCTTTTTTCAGTCATATTCAGACTCAAAAAAATACGTTCACGTATCAAATTAAACACATTTTCGATAAACCTCATGCCAAGGCCGTGACAAAACACAGCACTTTTGGAGAGCAGTTTCAGGGAAAGGCAGAAGCCACCACTGTGGGATTTACAGCGCCAAAAGCAGGGCTCTCTGGTAAACACAGGATTAGAACACTTATGGACCAGGCAAAGAGTTAAGCTTTACACCCTCCCCTTCGCACTCGCTGGGTGCCTTCAGAGCAGGCTCCAAGACAGGGTGCTCTGAGACGCCGCCCGCCCCAGCTCGCGGGGTGCAGGGGGACCAGGGGCAGAGCCTTCCCACGGCGGGAGCCTCACCTTGCTCCTGGAAGACGTGCGGAGGCGGGTGCTGGTGCAGGAACTGCGGGGGCAGCTCGCCGGCGCCGGGCACCGGGGGGAACACGGGGTGCGGGGGCGGCAGCAGGGCGTGCGGGTGCGGCAGGTACGGGGGCACGGGCGGCGGCGGCGGGCCGTGCAGCGACGGGTGGAACTCCGAGTGCGGCAGCACCACCACCTTCCGGACTCCGTTCTCCTCCACCACCTGCCACGCAGCGGGACAAAGGCACGGTCACCACAGAGACAATCTTACAAATGAATATGTGCATTTAGTAAGGGAATTTCTGTGCCCGAGCTCAACCCACAGCCAGCCGGGCAGGGACTTGCACCCCAAGCCAAACTCCAGGGGAACCAAGCAGGTGGTATTGGAAGGATGTGGAGCTGGAGGCAGCCAGCTGTGAGATGCTGAGTCTCACACACCAAAGTGCTGAACAGTGATGGAATCCCAGGATAGTTTGGGTGGGAAGGGACTTTAAAGCTCATCCAGTCCCACCCCCTGCCATGGGCAGGGACACCTTCAACTATCCCAGGTTGTTCCAGCGTGGCCTTGGACACCTCCAGGGGTGGGACATCCATAACCTCCCTGGCACCCTGTTCACCCTGAATCGCCTCAGTCCATTTGGCAGAGGTGAGAACTACCCCAGGGCTCCTCCAGACAATGGGAACACAAAGGTAAAGTCTCATCTACTGACAAGAACAGCCTGATTGAAAAAGGTCTGATTTAAAGTTCATTTTAAACTTGTCAATCTCTGACACAACAAGGGAAGGAAAACAAACCCACCCTCCTGGTTTCAGGTGACAGCAAACACAGAATAAATAAATGCATTTTTCAGGCTGCACAGCTCAGCACTGTCAGGGCTTGGCACTCTGTTTGCACCGATGGCTCCATTTCAGGGATAAATTATATAACCTGGGGGAGCTTTCTTCAGGGTCTGCATGAATGCACCTCCTGAGAGTCAGAGCAGCCCAAAATGCAGCTGTGGGCAAAAACACAACCCAAGAACACAGTGACAAGGTTTTGAGCCTACTCAGAAAACTCCTGATTTTAAACATTACTCACACATGTCTGCAAAACCAAATTAAAATATTTGTTTTAATTACTTCCCTGGTCACTGCTCAAATACCACATGCAGGTCTGATCTGCTGGGACTTAACACCCAGGAGTGGAAAATCCATGAGAATGGAAAAGTAGAGCTGGGAGAGCCCAAAGCCCCGCTCGTTTCACAGGCACATGTCACTGGAATTAGTGTTTGCATCACTAACATTCCCTTCACGTTCTGCTCCAACAGTGGGGTTTTGCTGGATGTTCAGGAGATCAGGGACACTGAAAACTCTGACTATTTATGACTATTTAGTTATATTAAAATACAAAAACCTGCAGCCAGCTGGGGCTGTCTGCATGATCCAGGCACCCACCTTTACCTTGCAAACAGGACTGATGGAAAATAAACACGTGGATCCTGTTAATGGAGCTCAGACAGTCAATTCAGAGCCATCTTTCTTATTAAAAGTATCTTTTACTGCCTAAAAGTATATTAACAAAATCCTGAAAATCTGATGAGATTTTATTCAGTGAACAAAAGGTGACACAGCCCACAATACAGTGAAATAGTTGCTAAGTTCAGTGGAAAAATTAAGAGAAATGCTTTTTTGCCAGCTAAAACAGTCAATAAATAAGAAAAATATTATCAAAAAGCCTCACCCATATAAAATCAAAATTAAAATCTATAAATTACATAAAAATACGTAATATAAAATAAAAATATGAAATAGGAGAATAAATCAAGTTTACCTGAGATACATAACCAGGAGGCACAAATATTGGTGGCATGGAACCATTTGGTGACATCAAAGGGACATGTGCTGGACCTGGGGAAGAACAAGGGGCCCTTTTTTAACAAACCTGGTTTTTCCCACCTGGAAACACCTTTTCCCAAAAGTGGGAGCTCACCCTGGTGCCTGAAACACCAGCAACTGCATCTGACTGTACTGGGTTATTGGCTTTATCCCAACCACCACTCTCAGGCAGTCAACAGTGTCTGTTTGACTGCACGAAAATCAGTATAGATCATTTCTGCTCTTATTTTGTGGCAGCCAAAAGTCTGTACCAATGCAGACAGCTGGCCTAGTAACTTTTTTTTTTTTTCATTTTTAATAAGAATACATCATTTTTCACATGGAGCTGAAAGAATCATTCCTGTGTGGGACCTGATGAAAGCAGAGTGGACACATTTACATAATAACATTTGTAATGGTGAAAAATACATCAAAAATAGAAATACTGATAAATTCAACTTGACTTACAGGAGATATTTTGCCCTGACTCAAATTTTCTGTCACTTACCCAGAAGGTAAAAACGAATTTTCAGGCACATTTGGGAGCAATAAATGCCCAGCACCAGCACCTGCCAAAGCTGTTCCTGCCAGTACAGGGTGTCTGTTGAAGCTGGTTATTGTGGGGTAAATCCCACGTAAATTCAGGAGTTAGGATTCTGGGAAGACAATTATTTGAGGACCACTGCAAACCCAGCTTATAAATTAAAGCCTGTAGGATACAGGGAATCCTGGCAATTTCCCAGTGCTGCCTCACTGGTGCTTTAAGGAAAGTCTGGTTTACTACACTCCAAAACATATAAACCATGTTTGACAGCACAGAAATGGTGGCAAGAACTTCAGAGCCACAATATTCTGGACTGAGAACTTCAGCTTCCCTTTACCTTGAATGCATTGCACGTGCCCATCTTCAGTTGTAATTGTAAATGTTTCACCAGGGTTTACCTGCACAAGAATAACCTGGAAGAAACAAAACACAAAAGAGGTGTTGGGAGTTTTTTACATTTTAAAAATTATTTGGGGGGAAAAAAGCCATCTCTTCCTTCTACCACATGTTAAACACCACAACAAAGCTTTGACAACCCTGGAGTAGAAAAGCAAGGTAAGACACTGAGATTTCTTCATACTTTGACATAAAGTAATTATTTTTTTCTCAGATTACCACCAGAAGTGCTTCCCTTGATACACATGAAAGAATTAAATACGCTTTTAATTTCCATAGTTCCACCCTACTTTTTCTTCTCCTGAAGCAATAAATGACCTGAGCTTCACTTTGCTTTCCAAGTTTTCCCACCTGCTCTGCTCTCTATCTCCTACAAGACCAGGTGTGGTTCTGGTGTTAGTGGGTAGTTGAACGCAACTCCCAGTGAGATTCTGCAGGTCAATTCAGACATGACCACGTGCCCTTCCAAACAAATCCAAGTGGAAATCTGCCAGGATCAGCCCTCAGGCACCACCATGTTCCTGTGCTGGGTGCACAAACCATCACCTTGTCCTGCCCAGCCACAGCACGGCTCAGTCTCAGTGAACTACTGGCAGCTGCAGTTCTACTGCAATTTTATTGCAATGTGGCAGCTTCTGCAGGGAATTCTATGACATTACACAGGAACAGATCTAGTTCTTCAGTAAAATGAGGATTTGACCAGATAAGAACTGCATTACACAGGGAGAAGGTTTGCTGGGGATGGGGTTCCACAGGCAGGGATCAAACCTCTCAGCAAAGCTCATCCTCGAGGGTAAAACCCAGTGGCAGGAAAAGGGATCTTTTGAGGGATTCAGAGGCTCTGAATGAGGCAGATCTTCAGAACAGGTTTCAATGAACTCAGTTCTCAGAACAAGCTCAGGAAACTCTAACTGAGCAAAGGATCCCAAGCCAGCGGTGCAATCACAGGCTGCAGCAGCTCCAGACTGGAATTCCAGGAATGCACAGGCAACATCTTGGAGGAATGACTCACTGTAATTAATGAAGCAAATGCAGTTCCATCCACCTTCCAAGGAGGCACATTTCCAGGAAGCTGGAGTGTCTCTCCTGAGTGGATGAGAGCCAAGTGAGACTCGGGGAGTCTCCGCAGAGCCCCAGAGCTGCAGCACCTCCGGGTGTCCTGAGCAGCCAGCTCGGAGACAGTGGCACCCGCACAGTGGGACAGCTGGTCCCAAGCACCAGGCTCTGCTCTTATTCCTTATTCACACAATTCCACTGCTCAGATTTCTTCAGAACAAGAAAACCCTGCCAGAAAACTTCCAACTTTTGCTTTCTGTGACACGAAACTAATGGTGAACTGGGTGCTGCATCCAACTGACTGAGGGCACTGGGTAAACACACAACTGGGGTTTCTGGAAACAAATCACTGTACAGTAGCTTATAATTACATACAAATTCTATATTTATATATTATATAAATTATTTATTTATATGGACAGTGTCCTCTACAGCACTGGCAAAGAAATAAATAAAAATTAATAAAAATTCTAAGTCAAGATTCTATTTAAACTTCAAACCTACTCTTCAAATGCATTTCCAAGATCCAACTCTTTATTCTTTCCCTTTTTTCATCTCACCTGGTTGCAAACAGTCTGCTCTGGGTTCCAAAAATGTCAGTGACTATCACCTGCTTCTGGGTCATGCAGCACACTCTGACCTACACCAAGACACGTCCATGGGGACAGGGGCCAATTAGATCTACTTTTCCACGTGTAACATGAAACACGAGGTTCTGAGCAACCTCCCAGCTGGGCAGGGGCTGAAATTTCACCTTCTAGTGCCAGGACTTTGGAAAGAGCTTAGAGACTCTACAGCTTTACTTATTCCCAGACACACTCATTGTACTTTCATCTCCAGAGTCTGAGGCAAAAAGAGAAAAGGACTTTTTCTTTAATAAATTGAATGCAACACATGACTGTCCTGCCACCCATCTGTAATAATGACAAATTAAAGAATATCTCATTTAAAGTTTTCCAGCATTTATTGTCTATCAGACCCCCAACAATTCATCACTATTTTGTTGTACCCTGTTTAGTCACTGCACATTCAAATGTGTCAAGGGTTCACTGTCACCATAATCTCCCCATGACAGTTATCCCCCAGAAACCTTCGTGCAATTTTCCCTTGTGAATTAACCCCTTAATCCTCATTTCAGTTGGTGTCAGACACTTGAGGTGATGAACTGATCAGATTAAAGCAATGGGCAGTTTGTCCCTTGATTCAACAAAATGATTATTTAACTCCAGGTACAGAAATCTGTACTTTGTTACAGGAGAATCCTTGAACAGCCCACTTTGGAAGGGACCTTGAGATCATCTGGTTCAACATTTGTGATAAAGGCAGCCTAGAAGAGCTCCAGCGTCCAAGTACCAGCACGGCTGCTGAATTTCTGAGTGCACTGGCAGTCTGTCTCCAGGGGCTGCGAAGATCCCTCAGCATTCACAGGACAAGGAACTCAGCTACTGCTGCCAAGCAGTACATTCACTTCATGTTTATTGACAGCTTACACCACCCTGGGCTTCAAAACTGTTTTGCTTTCACTTTTGCCTGTATTTCTAATCCTACCAGGTACTTCTGAAAGGCTGTGTCCAATAAAATTCTAAAGTTTCAACTAAATACACTCAGGTTTCACCACTGCACTGTAATTATTAATGAAGACACTGAATAGCAGGAAGCCAAGGTCTTTCCTTTCATTTTCCTGCAACAGACTTCTTGCTTTAGAGTACTGCAGCCACTTGCTAACCTTTATTCATTATTTCACACCAGTTTCAAAACCGTAGTGCTTTATTAAACCCATATATTGTATTTTTCCTTTGATCCTCAGAGCTTACAGTGTAATTTTAAAGCACTTCCATGTGCAGAACAAACACTCCTTTCACCCAGATGAATGCTGAGTGATTTTTTCCTCTCTGTATTTGCACTTCTGTTTAAGTGATGACATCAGTGCTGGGAACCACATCCTTCCCTAACTTTGCAAACCAGTATCAGGGCTGGGTTTTCTCGAGCCTCCTTCTCTTGCAGCCACAATGCCAGCTGTCCCCAGTGTCATGGGTTTCAGTACAGGGATACTTGCCTGCTGGATGCTGTCCCCGTTGACCATGTGAGGTAGAAGTGGCACTTCATTCAACAGAGGTGTGGCTTCCAAGGGAGGCGGCTGGTCGGCCATCATTTCTTGGGACCATTCATGGACACATCCTGTTCCAACAAAAACACAGGGATGAGGTTACATCCACATCTCCCTTCCCCAAACGATTATTTCGTTTGACAAACCTGGTACCAAATTCAACAGCAAAGGATCATCAGATGCCATCGCTCCACAACTCTCCCAGTAAGATTTTCACAAAAACTGATTTTAATTTGGGACAGAATTCACTATAAAACATCACTTTGGCTTCACTGCACATGTAAAACTTGGGCAAACTGACTGGTTCAAAAGCAGGGAGGGGATGACATGTCACAGATCCAAGTTCTTCCTTGTGGGTCCCTTCCAACGCAGAATATTCTGAGTGCATCCAACTAGTCCAATATTATCCTACTTCTCATTTTAAACTACTTCATTTAAGCAATACATATCCTTCTTCCAAAATTATCCTCTTTAGTTATCAGGAATATTCAACTTGCCACACGAGTGCTGAAATTGGTACCTCAGTGGGGGAATTACACTGTGGGGGAATTTACATTTATGCAACACTTTATTCCTAAATTTGCACTTATCATTCTTAAATTGCTTCTGCTCCAGACCCCAAGCTTTAGGCTCAATAATGCACATGCCACATATACATTTCAGTCCCTGTGATGACTCAAAAAGCCCCCAAACTGCAATTTCTGCAATGTTGTGATGTGACCTCAATACAGAGCCTGACATGGTGAAAACAAGGCTTCAGACAACCCAAAAAAGCACTTTGTATCAAAACCTTTAACTGAGCACAATGGAGAAATGCATCTGGAAACGTGCTGCATAGCTGTGGGCTTCCAGAGAATAATCTGCAATTATGCGAAATCAAAACGCAACCCCAGTGGTAGGGAATTTTCAGCGTATAGTTAATCCAACATCCATAAAAAGCACGAGATAACAGGATGCAGGAAATGCTGACACTTCCTTCTCCCTTCCCATTACCTCCTATAAACCAGAAGGCAAAGTGTGGGTAGGATAGTTCAATTCCTTACAAATAAAAAGCAAAACCAAATTAAAAACATCCCCCTAAATCTGTGCCTGCACCAAGCCAGGCTGTGCCGAGTCCCTGTTCAGTTCTCCACAACCAGCATGGAAAGGGAGTGTTTGGGGAAGCAAAAGGAGGAAAGCTGATTAACTCTGTACCTGTGGGACTGAATTTCCACATTTGCAACAGTGGGACAAATATCACAGCCTGACTTCACATTTCTCCCTGGTTTTAACTCATTTGGTTCAGAAAGCTGAGACTACAAGGAATTCTCCTCTATTACCAGGACAAGGTAAAGGAGCTGGTGGAATCCACTGATAAAACCCACATTCCTTCTTGTTTGCAAAAGCATCTCAAAATAAGAGATACAATCACACATGGGTAAAATGCAGCACAACAAACTCCTCAAGGCTTCCCAAGAACCCAGATCACTTCACAAACAAGTTGTTTTCCAGGTCTGCTCCCGTCACAATTTTAAGAGGCCAAATATGAAGGTGCAAACATGACCTCAAAGATTAAATTTCCATCAGGTCATACTTAATATATATATTTAATATACTTAACTGCATTAGCATGTTATTTATTTCCTGAATAAAAATAATCTCCTATTTGTCAGGTTTGGAACTGCCCCTGCCAAGGACACAAACTCAGCTGATTGTATTCAACTATTCCACTTAGAAATCCCTGCATGGAATGGTAATATTGAGGCAGCTTTTCTTCCTCTATACCTCTCCCATTTTTAGAGGCTGGATTCATACCTTAAGAATCGTAACAGAAATTCACTATACACAGGCAAAATTACCATTTTTCCTTTTCTATATGCAATAGTCCCAATTTCTTTCATCTCTGAATCTCAAAGATGACAGAAATTAGTATTCAAAATAAAGGGGAAAACCTTTTACCAAAAAGCAACTCCTTCTGCATTCAAATGTTCAAGTACCCAAAAGAAGCAGCTGCAGAAAAATGTGTTCTGAAACAGGTCCCAAAGCCACCTGCAATTCTAAATAAAGGTTCAGAGTTTCTGTTCTCGTCCTTGGTGTTGGCTGAAATTAATTTTCTGAGGCTTTGTCTTTAGGACAAATTGTACAGCAGAGCTCCAACACGGGGTTTAGAACCCTTAATCTCCCACCTAATGGCACAACCATTGACACCTACATACACACTCTACCTGCTTAGTGCTGTATTTTCATTTTTCAAAAGAGCAACTTAACACCTGGAGCATCAGGAAACAACTCCATTTATGCAGTTAATGACAAAGCCTAAAAATTGTGAATTTCGTGTCTTAGCAGGAACCTCCATATGGCAGAGAAAATAGAAGTCTTGCCATAATTGAAACCATCTTAAGAACTTCTGGGCAGTTTCACGTGGCTCAGAATGTTGATATTTCCCTGTGCAGCTGGGCTGGGGTGGCTGCAAGTGGCAGAATACTGAGGACAAAGAGGAACCACCGGACAGATTGGAAAAAACAAGTTCTTTTGGTTTTCCAGCACTGCTTCATTCCTTGGAAAGCATGACCAGAGCAGCAGAAGACACTGCTGGTCTCAGAGGGAGCCCAGGGCAGGAGTGGGGACTCAACCCCTCCCCACACAACAGGTAAAACTTTTCAAGGGAAATAAAACAGGATAAAAGCAGATTCACCTCCCCGAAGCCTCCGTTTCATTGGAGGAAGTAGGTGGTATTTGGGTAAATAAAAAGAGAATTCCTGAAAAGTTATTACATACTCAGCACAATTTCCTGCAAAACAAAACAGACAGGGCTCTATCTTGAAAAGCCATTTCCCAACACCCTCCCACAGCCTGGAGCAGGGAATCCAGCCCTGCCCCGTGGCCCTCAGCCACGGGGAAAGGCTGATTCCAAGGAAAAGGTGGAGGACACCAACCACAGCACGGGCAGGGGGGAGATTCCAGAATCCTGAATCCACCTCCATCCACACTCCCACAGAATCACAGAATGGTTTGGGTGGGAAGGGACCTTAGAGCTCACCCACTGTCACCCCTGCCATGGGCAGGGACACCTTCCACCAGCCCAGGGTGCTCCAATTCCCATCCAACCTGCCCTTGGACACTTCCAGGGATCCAGGGGCAGCCACAGCTTCTCTGGAAACCCTCTGCCAGGGCCTGCCCACCCTCCCAGGGAAGGATTCCTTCCCAATATCCCATCTATCCCTGCCCTCTGGCAGTGGGAAGCCATTCCCTGTGTCCTGTCCCTCCATCCCTTGTCCCCAGTCCCTCTCCAGCTCTCCTGGAGCCCCTTTAAGCACTGACAGGGGCTCTTAGGTCTCCCTGGAGCCTTCCCTTCTCCAGGTGACCCCCCCAGCTCTCCCAGCCTGTCCCAGAGCAGAGGGGCTCAGCCCTGGAGCATCTCCGGGGGCTCCTCTGGGCTCTCCAGCAGCTCCAGGTCCTTGTGCTGCTGTTCCCAGGCTGGGGCAGCTCTGTCAGTGATTCCAGGCTTCCTCTAGACCCTCGGTTTTACCCCAAACCTGGAGAGGCAAATCCACCTGGGGGATGTCCATGGCCCAGAAGGGGGGACGACTGCACCAAAGAGCTCCTCGGGTCCCTAAAGCCACTTTGTACATCTAAGCTCAGGAACAGCAGCTCAAACTGCTCTGGCCAGGATCTGTTCTTGCATGTTTCAAGTTAATCCTCAGGAGTAACTAACTATCCAAGTGGTCAGGGGAAAAGTGCAGAGAATTCACAGGCTGCACTGACATTAAAGATGAGCTAATACACTAAATTTTAAATTCTAGACTAAAATAAGCAAAAATAATCCGATCTGGAAGCGACAATTTTGTAATTTATAGGAATTTATTACAACTTAGTGAATCATAAAATATGAATCAATAGCAGAACTTGTTGAGGGGTCTCACCAGCTCTGTCACCCTGACCTGGAGATTTTTGACTCAGTATGGAATTACACAGATTAAGTTTAGAAAGGTTCCATTTTGCAAGGACATTTCTGACCTGATTCATTTCTTTACAGTGGGTTCTATTACACATCAGCAAAAGGTCATTCCCAAACCTGGTTTGGGCTGAGGGATGAATTCAGCCCACAAAGCACGAGAGCCACAAAAAAATAAAATAATTGGGATTAATCATCTCAGAAACAAACTTGAAGCAGTTCTAGCTGAGCTGAAAGAAGTGCTAGTGGAGATCGCATTTCTAAGTCAAATAACTTCTGTCTTCACAGATTAGTCGTTCAACATGCATCTAAGAAGGTGAAATATTGTCATTTATTTCACATTAAAAAAATAGTTTAAACTAAATAAAAGCCACTCCTATTGTAAAAATGGATCTGAGAAGCGTTCTGGAGTAATTCCCCACTGTGCTGGTGGAATATGGTCAGTGGTGTCAACCAGCATCACAAAAGGGCACATTTTCCAGGCATAAAGGCTGCTAAGCCAGCAGCACATCGCCAGGACAGCCTTCCAGCAAACAATTCCCCTGCACAGCGGCTGGGCCTGACCTCACTTCCTGACAGAGGGAAAATGCTGGGACATTGGCCTTCCCTTTCTCCAGCCTGAATTCCTCCCCAGCAGCGCCGCTGGAGCCCGGCCAGCTCCGAGGAGCCGCTCACCGAGTCCGGCTCCCATCCCACGGAGCACAGCCGCCGTGCTCCTGTGCGGGCCAGGCACAGCTCCTCCAGGGCTCAGCGACACCGGAGCAGCCCGCTAGGAGTGTACGCAACATCAGGGAGCCACAAGGCGTCTGGAAATCAACACCAAAGAGAGGTTCGAAAGTGACTAATTCCAGGATACAGGATTCCAGTTACTAGCAACTAAAAGTTGGGAGGAGATGATCTTAGAGGTCCTTTCCAACTTTAATGACGCTACAAATGCTCTGCAAACCCTCTGTAAGAACTCCCAGCATTACTAAGCCTCCATTTCCAATCCCATGGTTTGGGATGAGGGGCCACATCCAATGCTGGCACTTCCGCTCAAATGACACAAGAGAAAGGCTACAAAATTATAATGGCAATATATTGAAAAAAAAGTTATGCCCAGAATAATCTTCCTGACTAAACACATCATTCCTGCTCTATCCAGAGTTTCTGGAGCAGCCACCAGTAAACCACAACGCAGCAACAATTTACAGATGTGCTTCTCTATGGGCAGTTACAGTGAATTTGCAAGTATTTATTTGCAGGAATTGTAAAAACAAAGACTGTGCTCTACAAAAAATACACTTTTAATAAACTGAAAAAAAATAGCTTTTGCATTGGAATTGTCTCCTTTAATCATGTTAATGAACATGAGATTATCTATTGTGCAAATGTGTCACAGTGTTATGGCTTTATCAAGTTTTAAAAGCCATGTTGTCTCATGTTAAAATATCCTCCTAGTATTTTAACGTATCACACAAACTAAATGGGGGGAACACTGTAGATAGAAAAGGATCAGCTTCATTCCACTGTCCCCCACAGAAAGTGAAGAGAATTCATAAACAGCAAAAACCAAGTTTATAATCCCAGAGAGAAGATGTCCCAAATTACTGTAATTTTCATTATAGTCAGTGCTGGGTTTAAGATGAGAAAGTTCCTATTCTAAGGAGTTTATCACTTAAATGAAGGCTTGAATTTTTACTGAAACTCAGCATGCCTGAGTTAGAAAGAACAATGTGTGTCCAGGATGGAGAGCTGGGAATTCAGCAGAGACTTCCTGCTTTCCAGGTTCAGTGCCCTGTGCAACCTGCCAGACTGATCCTGCGCTTGCATTTATTGCAGGAAGCAAACTACCACAGTATTGCAGTGTTGTGTAAAACCCCAAAGCTTAATTATACCTTTTTATACTGATAGAATTACTAATTAGTATTATAAATACAAAAATACAGCAAATATATTTTCTCTAAGTGGGGAGGAAAAACTCATGTTCTCTGACAAAGAAAACTATGAATTACTGCCATGCCTTAAAAACAAAATCTCCTGCGAAGTGAGCATTTTACACACATTCCACTCTGTCAATTCAATTTTCCATCAGCCACCTCCAAAGGCTGTTAAAAGAACAACCACAGACCCAAACAAAAGTCATCCCCAACCTCAGGCTAAGGAATAACCTTGTCAAAAAGGTCCAGCCTTATTTATGACTCCTAAAAAAGCAGATATTTGAAATGTATGCCCTGAGCAATTCTGAGGTGGCAAAAATCCTGGAAAAAAGACACAGGCTGCCCTCTGCCACCCAAGTTTTTCAAATAAACAGCATTTTTAAGGTATCATCCCAATCCTAAAATAGTTCTCCTGTTCCCCAGGACCACACGTGAGACCTGCTGGGTAGACTGGTTTACTTTGAGCAAGATTAAGGCACCGAGAGGTTTAACAGAAGCTCAGTTAGACCCGAGCTCTGGAGGGACCACCACCACTCCATAAGTCATCTGTTCCCCACTAAATACATGTTTGGATTAAAATGTTGGGAATAATTTATAACGACACCCCAGTGAGTTTGTCAGCAGCATCTTGTGTGAAGTTTGGCTCCCAGCCAGAAGGGCAACACAGCTCTGTGTGATCCTGAAAATGTTCATGACTTCCCAACAAATGCGCTCAAATATTTGGAATATTGAGAGCTGAGAGCCCCAAATCATTCTGATCCAGGTACGGCTGACCCAGGTGAGGTCTGTGACCCCAGGAAAACACTAAAAACTCAGTAAAATTGCACCCCAGCTCCACACACACCGGACCAGGTCTCCACACTCTGCTCCCAAAGTTTTCTTCCAGCAACTCCCACATTACAGAAGGATTTTAACTGAGTATTAATGCTCATCTCGCAGGGTGCTGCAAGTCCTGACTGCTCCCGAACTTCTCCCTGGAGGAGGAGTGGGATTGGGACGGAAGGCCTCGTATCAGACACCGAAATCCCGAAACCAGCAAGAAATAGCAGATAAACACAGGGAGACATGTGGGAGCCGTGACCTCAGGGACAGTATCCCCTTCCATCCTCCTGATCCACCTGGATCAGGTTCTTGCTGCCACCGTGCCAGGAAGGCAATTAAACAATTGCTCCTCTCCATCCTCACCCAGAAACTCCCCCAGAACCACCCACTGCACTCCACGGTTGTTTTCCAGCCTCAAATGCCATCCCTGAGGATTCCAGGGGACACAGAGGCCAGTGCCCAGTTGGAGGGTGGTCAGTGGCCACACTACTGGGTTACACATTTTTCCAGGGACTCTACAACTTCCTGCTGCTCTTCCCAAAGGAAACTCCACTGTAAAGAGCTGTGAGCTGGGAATAAAGAACCTGACATTGCCCAGAGTACGTCAGATTTGATTTGAGCTTTTATTTAACAATATGCTCACATTAGGACCATGTCTGTCCTCAGAATTACTTATTCATCAGGCCTGGAAAGTTTGCAATAACAGCTTCTACAATGCAAACATGACATAACTTTTAGATAAATATTTTCCTTTATCGTTATAGTTATAATTTTATGTCTTTTCTCTCATTGCCAGAAAAGCAGAGTCCAATCCTAAGCACTTGTGTGTCGCTTCTTAAGTGATCAGTCCCATAAACCCAAACCGTGGAGTTCCTGAAACATCCTAATCCTGCTTCTAGAAGAGCACTGAGCACCTCAAAGAACTGAGCCCTTCAAGTGTTTCATTCTTATTTCAACTTAAAAAAATAATGGGATGAAGGTATTTTCCAGCTGTATTAATGTTGTTAAAAATAAAATAAAATAAATGTAAAACTGCTTCTTTCCACCTGTGAGGAGAATTACATGTTCGGGCAAGAATTTTTCAAGCTTATATAAAAAAGCTTTAAATAAATGCAACATAACAACATATTTATTTTAAGTATGATTTTCCAAGTGTGAAACTGAATTTTAACTGAATTTAAAACCACGTTATTCTGTTTTTTTAGGCCTTGAAGGAAACCAGTTACTTTACACATCGACAACATACTATGGAAATTCCATATTCCAATGGTTATCACTTGGAAACTATGGGAATAACACACACTGTGGTCCATTGATAAGTAATCCAAAAACATTTCTGACCAAAGACAGACAACCCAAACTCTAAAGAGCAAAAAGGCAGCTGGATTTTACACCTCAAAGTAACACAGACCTGAGCAGCTGCAGCGAAGTGTTTCAAAGTGTGCCAAGGTCTTCCCAGCTGGGAACTGCAAGTTCCTACAGGGATCTGCCCGTGCTCCAAGGCTCTGAAATCCAGGTTAAGGATCTGGAAAACTGAGTACAACCCTTCCTTTTGGGACAAATTTGAAGTGGATGTAAAATTCAACCTGGTTTATGATAATTTCCCCCCTGAAAATAAAAAAGGTCTGCTCGTTTCCCAACCGTTTCAAATTCCAAGGAAAAAGTTCCGTTTCAAAGACTGGCAAGAAGCCAGAGGACTGGTGGTGGTGAGTGCAGACACATCCATTCCAACAGGAACACATCATTCCATGGCACCTGGTTCATCCCAGTCCCCTCGGCGAGGAACACCCAGTTCATGGGAGGAATAAAGATTAAGTATTTTTATGAGCTTTTTTTTAGAAACTTCATAAGGACCGGGCAGAACGTGGCAAATTTCAGTGCCCCCAGGGCTTGGCTGCTCTGCCACGTCCTACACGACCCCACCCTTGGGTGAAACCTCCTGGGATGGGGCCAGAAAGCCCAAAACTCAGCCTTTTTTAGTGCCAGAGCTGGGTAATCCCTAAATGGAGCTGGAGAGCATTATGGGATGGCAGACACACACACACAGCTGTGTGATACAGCCCAGAGGTGAGCCAAAAGTTCCCTTCCAAACACTTGCATTCCATATCTCCAACAGTTTATTTACTTGAAACTTGACTCAGGGAGCCCAATCATGCAGATATTAAAACCAACACAACAAGGCCATTTCCAGGAAAGGCTCCCCACCATGGGACTGCTCACAGCAGCGTCTAATCCAACAGAACAGGGGGAAAATCAGCACTTCACAGGATGAACACAAGCAGGAGTTTCTGCAAAGGCTGATTTTCCACCACTTTCTTCCAGCAAGTGCCTGATGCAACCCGTCAGCACAGCAACACAAACAAGCCTTTTCCACTTAAGAACCTACTACAAACCATGACTTCAAAAACAGCCATAAAAACCCAGCGAAAGCAATGGATTCCTTCAAACTGGAAGAGATTATACAAACTCCAGGCAAGGAAGAATTATTTTGATACACCAACTGGAGACTGTTTAACTCATGCAACATGAGAAGAGGTTCAGGCTGTAACACTTCAGCTAAGCAGTGAAATTAGTCCGGTTAAAACAGGTTATACTTAAACCAAGGGCTAAAACACACCAATAAATTACTTTAATTACCACAGCTGAGCAGTCCCATGGCAACAGACCATGTGCATTTTTGTAGTTCATGGAAAATGCAAGGGAAAATGCAAGTATGAGATCACCCACATGAGGTTTGAGCAGAGCACTTCCCCCAGAGTGATAGGCCAGGACTGGGTACAGAACCTCTGACACAGCTCAGCTGATGGATGACAACACACTGAAATAATTTCCTTCTGTATCAGCATTAATTATGCCTTGGTAAATCAGTTAATCTGCCTCAAGTTTGGGAATATAATCACATTTTACATAAGGGCAGAAGTAGAAATTACTGGTTTTAAAGAACCTAAGAATGACAGTTTATATGTAAGTTTTAATGAAGTTTATGCTTTAAGAAATCTAGGCATTAAAAAGCAAATTGACAGTTTACAATACACCAAACCGTTGTTTACACAGTATCTTCCAAACCTGAATAATTCTTCTAAATAACTCTCACTCCTGACATTGCAATGGACTAAAATACACACACGGGTGAGCAGATGAAAGGTGCTGCTGGAAACAGATTGCTCCAAACCAACATGGTACCATCCTGCAAGTCCTTCAGGAGCACTGAAACTCACACACAAACATGAAAGTCTGCCTTTACCCCTCCAAGTACCTGCTGGAGGACAAGCCTAAATGACACATCAGTGGCACTCCCCTAATCTGGAACATTTCAATACCTCACTCAGCAGAACTGAAAGCAAGTGAGGCCCACTAAACAGATGTTAATGCTGAAGGTATTTAATAAAGAGCACTAAACAGCAGACTTAAAAACTCCATCTGAATTTATAAACCTGTATTTAATCTGGTCAAATGGTTTTCTTCCCAAAATAACTATTCAGCTCGAGGAGAATACAGCATGATCACCATTTTTGTTCTTTATATCTTGTAAGCAATCCATCTGCTGATCATATTTTGCTTTGCAACACTCCTCCTCAGAGCCTTATTTTCACTACTGTAGTTTCACACCACATTCTAGTCTACATCCATTACATACCACTTATTTTTTAATGTAATTTCTTCTGTTCCATTACAGAATTGTGAACCAACTGTGCTCAAGAAACTGGAAAACTGCTCTTCACAAAGTTGAAACTTTCCGATTACACTTGAATTTTGGTGCATATTCACAACATGAAAGTTGATTCTTCACTAGAAAAGATTTAACCTCACCAAAAATATATCCCCCTCACAGCAAAACTAAACTGCCTGGATGCCTTTGGATACAACAAAGTAAATTCTGATTCACAGAGACTTTATACTGCACCTGCTTCTTCTCCCATGGAAAACACACTGCTCAGCCAACAGCTTCCAAAACTCACCTTGACTTTCGGCTACTTATATTTTTAGGAATGCAATTCCCACGGTTTCATAAGGCTCTTACAGTGTTGTACATCAGAAGGTAACTCACAGGAATCTCCATTAAAAAAAAGAAGTTGGAAAATTCTTGCTTTCACACGATGGCAAGTTTCAGACAGATTTCTTCCTGCTTTTTCAGCAGATCAGTTCCATGACCTGATCAGTTCCAGAGGAGGAACGCTATTCCATGATCTCCAACTAAACCCAAAGTATCTGAGCGGGCACTATCAGAATGCTGCCATCCCTCCAGCTGTTCTCCACACAGGAAATGCACTTTGCTAAAACCAGAATTTACTTTCTTTACTCAAAGCCAATTATGCAGCTCTCTCCAAGACAAAACTTCCAGCTAAGGAATGGGAGGGAGAAAAAGAGTAAGAAATGTAAAAACAGAGTTAAAGCTGCCACCTTACAAAATCAGTAGTGTTTCTGTGAAAACATTGAACCTCTTCTTACCTCAAGAATCCAATCAGTTCTCCCTTCCCTAATTCATTTTTCCATTTGATAATAAATCATTCAGAAATTTCTCCCAGAAAAAGAAGAGTTCTAAGTTTAAAAGTCTGTCAAGTATATTTATTTCAACCTAAAGTGTTACTTACAGAGTTAACAAGAAAAAAACACTTCAGAAAAGAACAGTAAGTTGTGTGTAATTACCGCTGACACTCTCCGGACTCGGAATTCCTCCTGCTGGGGAGTGTTGCACGGCCAGTGCTGCTGAGTGAGCAACGTGTACTGTCCTCAGCCTTCCTTCTGTGGGCAAGAAGAAAATCATGTTCATTTTAGTGCCTTGGCAAGTCACAGAATGTGCTCAGTCGGAAAGGACCCACCAGGATCATCGAGTCCAACCCTCAGCCTTGCACAGATCCATCCCCAAGAGTCACACCATGTCCCTGAGAGCACCATCCAAAGGCTCCTGGCAGCCTTGGGGCTGTGCCCACTGCCCTGGGGAGCCTGGTCAGCACCCGACCACCCTCTGGGGGAAGAACCTTTTCCTGAGATCCAACCTGACCCTCCCTGACACAACTCCAGCCATTGCCTGGGTGCTGTCCCTGGTGCCCCCAGAGCAGAGATCAGCGTCTGCCCCTCCCAAGGAAGGTGTAACTGCAATGGGGTCTCCCCTCCAGGTGCGAAGAAAAACAAGGTGCGGAGAACAGGCAGAGTCACTACAAGAGCAGGAGCCATGAGGGGCCAGCCAATAGTTAAAACTCCCCGGGAACAGCAAACACAGCTCAAGGAAGAAGGGAAGAGTCTGCAGAGAGCCTGCAGTGTTGCCGGGTTCCTTTAGTTCATCCCAAGGGCTGGAGCTGGCACTGCCCAGCCACCGCCCGGGCCCAGAGCCACAGGCCAGGGCACTGCAGAGGGACAGAGAGCGCAAATGCCGGGACGAGACACGCGCTTCGGGTATGAAGTGGATTTAGGGACCTGCTCCGTGTCCCTGCTCTACTCCTCTGTGTGACAGTAAGGATGCAAAAATCCATTTCGCAAAAGTATGAAAACATATCCAAATTTAAACTGTCAGGCACACACTTATCCTCCCATAAGGTGCACAAAAAGACATTTTTATGTTTGCTACTATGGAGCAGCACAGGTTTATTCCAGAGACTGCTCCACTAAAGATGCTCCACTACAAGGTAATAAACAGCCTCACTAGTGGCTGAAGCTATTCAAGATTTTATATTTAATGATGGAAAAATTATCACCTTTCTCAAGCTACTGCATCCAGCACCAAACTCCAGTTCTAAACCATTTGCACACTGAGCCCTGTTCTGGCCCTGGAAACACAGGAAGCCTTTGCAGGTATCAATTTCCAGTACAATTTTCCACAGAATTCCAGAATCCCTGAGGCTGGAAAAGCCCTCCCAGTCCAGGGAGCCCGCCCTGTGCCCGATGCCCACCTTGTCCCCCAGCCCAGAGCACCGAGTGCCACGGCCAGTCCTGCCCTGGAAACCCCCAGGGCTGGGGACTCCAAATCTCCCTGTGCAGCCCCTCCCAATGCCTGACCACCCTTTCCAGGAAGAAATCCCTCCTGAATCGTTAAAGGCCCAGGCAGGTGTGTTCTGCAGTTTGACTGGAATGCTCCAAGAAATCTCTGTCCCTGTAGCTCCCTGTGCAGGGAGCCCAGCCAGGAGAAGCTCCCACACACCAATCCATTGTCATTGTCACCAGAAAGGTGATGCAGTCTTGAAGTCACAAGTTCCTACTGCAAGACTT
This sequence comes from Grallaria varia, assembly GCA_013396735.1. Lineage (NCBI taxonomy): Eukaryota > Metazoa > Chordata > Aves > Passeriformes > Formicariidae > Grallaria > Grallaria varia. The sequence continues at coordinate 3,051 of VWZG01004521.1, read as the reverse complement.
TTGATAACACACAGGCAAAAATATATCATATAAATCCCCAGGCCCCAAAGCTGGAAAAGGGAATCTTGGGCAATAGGAGGCATTTTCCACATCAATCAAGACACTGGGAACAAGGGGAGATTTACATTAGGATTGAAAGGGCCGAAGGGCTGGGAGCCAGTGGTCTGTCTGTGCTGGTCAATACACAGCAAGGATTGTGTTAGCACCACTGAGAGAATAAATTATCGCTGCTTTTACAATAAGCTCTTCAAGAATGCAATAAAGAGTTCAGTGTGTGCTCCTCACTCAGGAATCCAAAACTTTTCAGTGAAGGTCTGGCTTGCAGCAAAGATAACAGCTGAAAACTAACCATCTTGACCTTGGGAAGCTTCATGACAACGTGCTAAAAACAGGTGAAAAAATGAACAGGTCACTGCTCCCAAATCCACCACACTGGAGGGCAAGTACAGGTTTAAGTACTGAGAGTTCAGACCTGATGGGTTTGAGACAGATCAAAATTAGAAGTGAGAAATGTTGTTTTTTTCCTCAAGCCTCTTGGCTGTTGCAGTATTATTACTAATACTGAGGGTTTCTCATCTGCTTTCAGAGATAAATTTAAAATTCTTCCCCAATTAAACGAAATCATGACAGGAAATTAAGAAAATATGTAACTAGGGAAGACATTCTTACAGTATTTCCTACTGTAGTCCTCCTGACTTTGATGCAGAATATTATAAGAATGTCTTCCCAGTCATGTCTTTTCCTCCACAGTTTGACATGAAGTCTCCCAAGCTGTGGAAACAGCAAGTCACCAAATAAAAATGCCAGTTCACCCTTCCAACTTAAAAAGATGTATTTTAATTTGCTTGAAATTCACCCAAGGCCAAGCACTCCTGGGATCAGAATTCTGGAATTTTTCCTCTCTGCACAGTCCATATGAAATTTTAAGGATTCACCCACTTTTCTTAAAAATAACTGTAAAAGATGAAGGATTGCTGGTGTGGGTGGGAAAAGCCCCACAGGCAACACAATGCCAATGCCACTCTCCAAAAAGAAACCAAACAAAACAGTGTTAAAAGAATTCTATAGAACACTTATATCCAACTTTGATGCAGATTTGGTTTCAGTGCAACATCAAAGGAAGATGCAGTTTGTGATCGTGGCTTGTGGCAGGAAATGATTTGTATAGACAAAGTTATCTTTATTCTCTCTAAAGGTGAATACACAAGGAGTTACTGCTTTAAGCAATTCTAACATCCAATCCCTCAAAACCACTGTAGTAAAATTAACTACTAATCACCACCAAAAATAAGCTGTCCCAAGAGAACAGCAACAAAAGCAGCCTGAAATGGGTATCTGTGCCCATACACATTTCAGGAGCTGAAATTATTCCCCTGCATTGTCCAAGTGCTGCATAATTCCAGCTAAGGCCAAGTTTTCCAAAAACTTGCTGCAACAATCCTGAGCTACAACAGAGCAACTTGTAAGAGCTTGTTCCAGGAGATGTGTAAGACATCAATACCAGCCCTGTTTATCCACAGGCTGCTGTGTGAAGGATCCCAAACTGAGATCTGAGATCCAACTGGTTCAGATCTATAGAAAATCAGATTTATTTGATCCTAGCTGAGAACAAATGATTCCCAGACAACAACAGCACTCCAAAACTTTCCAACATTTGGAACACAGGAAGGTAAAAAGCCCTAAAAGAGGAGACTGTAACAGCTGGCTGCTTTTCAACATGCATGATCACACACTGAGCCCTGAGAAAGTCAACATCTTTCCCATTTTACCACCTTATCCTTTTTCACAAATTACATAAACCAAGGAAAGGAATGAGAGTGTGGGAAGCAACTCAGGTTTTGCGTCTTACTCACAAGGATACTGAACCAAACACAAAGTACTTTCTTCTCCGCTGGATCTTAACTCCAAGGTCAATTTATTGGCTTAAAATACAGAGAGGATGATGCTTCCCTGGTTCAAATGCTAATCTGAGGCTCAGGAAATCTAGATTCAATTCCCTGCCTTACCACATACTTCCTGTGTGACCTTGGGCCATAAATATTTCGGTGCCTCAGTCTTTCCATCTGTGACTGAGATAGTATTTCCCTATTGAACTAAGTGTTGTAAAGATAAATACATCGGGAAAACATCAGGAATCACAGGCCACAGACATACGTGGATCAGGCAGTGGAGGAACTTATCTGTGTGTCAACATTCCCAACCATGCAGCAGGGAAAGCAAGGAAGGGCCGCCAGTGTTAAAAATTTTAACTACCACAGGGCAGAAAAACATAAAATATCAGCAGAAGGGATGGAAATTGAAACCTCAATTATAAAAATCGGCTCTGCAGAAAATTTCCATCATTCCAACCAAGTTTTAAACAGAAACAAAACCAGAAGCCAGCTGAGTGAGCTGCTAAAGGGAGTAAATACACCTGCCAGCAACTCATTATTGCCCTGTTTTTGGAGATTATCCCATGAAACACCTCGAATTTGAGGTGGAAGAGGGGCTGCTGAGGCTGGGGGTAAGAAACCCTGGAGGCTGCTCCCCAAAGCCCTGCAGGAAGGGAGGCACACGCTGCTGGAGCCCCCAACCTTTTGTGAGAGGCAGCGAAGAGGGTCGGGCTGAGAGCGCTCACAGCGGGGTCCCCGCTGCTGCTGCTGCTGCTGCCCCAGGGCGCGGGGACCCGGCGCCAAGGGGAGGGCAAGACATGGTCACCACCCAAACAGGGGCTGACAGCAGTGACCTCCCCCTGCCCCGACCCCAGGAGGAGCCGGGGGAGGTGTCTGGGACCGGAGCTGAGAGCAGCCAAGGGGAACAACTACAAGGCTACGTGGCATTCGCAGGCAGCGGCTGCGAGAGCGAGAACGGGGGGGCGGCGAGGGGGGAGCCGGAGGGGAACGGCGGCAGATGGAGAGGGCTCCTTCCCCCGAGGGGACAGGGACACGGAGGGAAGGGGGACAGGAACACGGAGGGAAGGGGAGCAGGGACACGGAGGGAAAGGGAGCAGGGACACGGGGATCTGTGCGATGCAGAGCACCGGGATCGGGCGGGCGGAGACCGACCCGCGGG
>VWZG01004520.1:51595-67620 GCA_013396735.1 Grallaria varia | reverse complement strand
TTCTTTGTCAATAATTCCTGGAACACTTGATTTTTTTCATCAAACCAGTCTTTATTTTTCTTGGAGGAGAACCCTCAGGATTCTTCAGAGGACTGCAGGATACTATTTGTAATATGTTGCCAAAGCGCTTCAGGAGATGGATCTACGGGATGATTTTCAAGTCTAGTTTGAAGGTTAGCCTGGAAGTTGTCTCTCACTGTAGCTGATTGAAGATTGTTAACATTGAGCCTCCTCCTTGGAATGCTGCCCCTCTTAGGTTTGGGCTTGAAGAGGAGGTTTAGTTTGCAACGCACAAGGCAGTGATCTGTTTGACATTCTGCACTAGGCATCACTCGGGTATGACAGACATTGTGAACATTTTTCTGCTGCTAAGGCACAGTCAATGAGGTGCCAGTGCTTGGATCGAGGATAATGGGATATCAAAACACAGATTGTTCTGCTCACTTTTACAGCAGTTAAAAGTGCAAACCATTGAAGTGATAGTTCAAATGGTGAAACTTTCTGAGGGTGTTTTTCACCAGCTGTCCCTGTGTATCCACTTTTAAAAGAAAATTAGATAAAAAAAGAATGAAGTCGATAAACAGTACAAGTCATATTAAAGCAGAAAAATAAGACCAGAATTGACTATTAATTAACAGAATAAGGTAAGGTCTGGGAAAGCATGTATGAAGTCCAACACTACAATCATAGAATCACAAAATGGTTTGGGTTGGAAGGGACCTTCAAAATCATCTAGTTCCAAACTCCTGCCATGGAGTAGACCAGGTTGCTCAGAGCCTCATCCAACCTAACTTTCTTCTCCTAGAGTCTAGACAGTAATTATCCTCTAACAGTGAAACTTGACTTACAATATTCCTTGATTTTAAAATACACACTGAGTTTCTGATTACTGTTTTTCCACTCTAACTCTGTAAATGCCACAGAATAAACACTTGTCTTCATCAATTCAGAGTGTGTGTATCTACATTTTTGATGCTGGATCAAGAGGGAATCAAGTGTTTAATCCTGAAAAAAAACCTACTTTCTGACACTTAATTGCCCAGTCTTCAGTTTCTGACTGTGTCTTGTAGAAGAATTCGGCTCAGGAGGCTCATAATCACTGCTGTGGTAACAGCGTGTCCCAGCAGAACTAACCAAAACAATTTTAGAACAGCTTTGTGATCCAGACTCTGTAACATTTTTAGAGGACCTTGCTTCCCAACTCAAAATTTCAAAGAAGAGACAGTATCATTAATGTAGAGAAATATAAGATTTTTTGGAAACTAGCCATGGATTAAATCTGTCATTTCAAACATTCATTGAAGTCACAACTGTAAGGCTTCAGATACATGATGAAATGTTGGTGAGCAGATGTGCTCGCCAGTGGGGTAGCTGGGCATACTTATGTACCTGTGGCATTAAAGTAGAAAACAAGGCGTTTAATGTATCTCATTCACAATGAAATGCAGAGATGAAAATATGTCAAGAGACAAGGACTGTAAATATCATTTAGCACTGCAGAAGTGTCAAGTGAGTTGTACATTCATGAATTTAAATTGTTATTGTTAACAAATCTTAAGATCTCATCTTCCCTGTTGCTTCTTCTCCATTTTAGTTTTGCAAAATTTGTAAAATTTGTAAAATATTTCAGCTGTTGTTCCTTCATTATGCAATGAAATGAAGCCACAGTTCATAATGGGATCTTCCATATGCTACTGTTCTAGAATAATCAGAGCTTATAATCTCAACATGGAGATGTTGCTGTTAAAATTATATTTCATTAGGACTATGAATATCTACTTAGGAAGGCAAAATTATAATATTCAATTGACACTGATTTCTTTTAAAACAAACATGGTGTCTTCTCTTAATTGAACTGAAAGGGAGTTTTTTATAAATCTGTCACTTCACAGAACCATAGAATCATAGAATAGTTTGGGTTTAAAGGGACCTTAAAAATCATCCAGTTCCAATCCCTTTGATGTGGGCAGGGACACATTCCACTAGATCAGGTAGCACAGAACTCCATCTAACATGGCTTTGACTTTAGAAAAATGTCTTTCTCTTCCAAATTGTTTCATATAGTTGATATTACTTTAGGGCTTTGAAAATGTTAGGATGTTGGGAAAAGTTTACCATCATAATTCTTACTTTCAAAATTTAAAAGTTAGGTGTAAAATTTAAAAAATTGTGTCAGTTATCAGATTTTAATTGGATATTTCTGAAGTACTATAAAATAGTTTTCAGATTTATAGCAAACAGTGTTTCAATGTGATGGAGGGTGAATTTTTTCAAAATAATTCCTAGAATAGGAATTAAAAAGAAGGCAAAATATTCTTCTAGATATAATATTATAATATTCTTGATCACTTTCATGATTAAAAAAAGGTACCTGAGAAGAGGTTTTAAGAGTCCAATATTTTCCCTTTTAGTAGACACAAAGCATATGGATAGTAGCCCCTACTGGTAAATAAATCAACAATCAAATGTAATAATTTTAAAGTTTCCTTTTCATTAAATTTAATGATTTCCTGCTTTTCTAGTGTTTTCTGTGAAAGTATAGTAAAAACATTCAAAAATATATTATCTGATAAATCCTAAAGATTGTTTTTATGACAGTTTCATCATAATGAATGCTTAATACATATATTCCAAAGATATAGCGGTTTTCTTCTAGAAGACCAGAATAACTCTGTAACTCAGAACACATATAAATTACAAAATAATGATTATGTCTGACTGTTTAAAGAACCTTTCAGAAAAACATACTTTTAAAAAAATCTTAACACTTAGATCTTTATTAAAACCAAGATTTTAAATATGATAGGGAAAATTTTAGAAAGTAGACTTATCATTACTTTGAAGATGTGTGTGGTCTGAATGCTGTAGGCAAAAGTCCATTTCACCTCCAGCATTCTTTTGAAATATCAAGGGGCTTAGTGTTCCACCTTTTTTTCACATTATATCTGGAGATTCCATTGCTCTGGAACTCTTCTCCTATATGAAACATCCCTTTTTTTAATATATAATCTATTTCAACTGAGTGACAACCATGGGAATACAGGGCACACAGAAACGCCAGTATTGGGTTATATTGAAACGAGCTCTGAAACAAAAACAAAATACATACAGCAAGAAAGGTCCAAAACTTTGTCCTATAATTGGAAGAGCTTATAAAAACCAATAGTGAGTCATTACTATATATTAGGAGCAAGTTCTCTGTCTAGGATCACATACAAGGTTTGTCTAAAACAGAAGTTTAAAAGCCTGGTCTTCTGGACTCTGATTTTCACAACTAAAAACCATTGTCCCTGTAGGGAAAAGCACATCACAAGAGGATTATTTGACTTGTTGAGACCTAGGAAGGCAGACTAGCCAAAATCTCAAAACAGCTCAAGTTTTCTAAACCCAAACATGACTCTGACTGTCTTACAGTATTTGGAGAGGAAATAGAGCTCTCAGATGAAGAAGAAGAATACATTATTGTCCAGCACATGCTGCAATATCTAAACCTCTAAACTGATTGGAACAGGAGTTTATATTTCTTGAAAAGATAATCTGCAAGGACTGTTTTGGGGCGGCGGGGGTGGGGGGAGGTTTCGGTGTTTAGAGATGCTCTATATTCATCCCTGAACTCACAGTGGTGTTTCAATCAAGCCTTGAGTCATTCTTTCATGTTGGAAGCTTTATTCTATTCCTTCTCTACTCACCTTTCATCTTGTTTTCCTGACCCTTCTCAGTATATTATGCAAGTCCCACAGCCTTCATATCTAGCATTAAGTCATTCTGGCAAGACAGTTGGTATCTAACATATTTCAAAAGACATTATAGCATCCAGTAGCATACGTGACTTGTTCAATGTGACACAGGAAACCTCAAGGTTAAGACATGAACTGACATTTTCTCAGCTCCCAGAGAGAAGCTTATGTGGAAGATGATCTTTCCAAACAACTGTTCAACCTCCAGCAACCCTCAAAAAAAGCCTTTATATCACTCACACAAGACAAAAATTTAAAATCTAAAGAAGATAGCAGAAGGTGAGAACCCAATTCCTGTTTTGTAAAAGTTAAATATCTGGAGTAAAAATCAGGAAGATTTAAGTGTACAAGATTTCACATTGTATTTTGGCATCTGAATCATAAAAGCTTTCCCCCCCCAGTTTCTGGCTTAAATTTCATCTGGAAAACATTCCTCTCATCTTGCAGTCAATGTAAAATGAACAAATCAGCAGTACCTCACAAGATCTGGTTCAAAGGAATATTTTCCTTTAATTTCAGGTTTTCCCTATGCTTTTACTTCTTTGCCACACTATTTCCCTTTTTCATTTTTTTTTCTAGCAAGTTTGAAGAGAAAATTAAGGCTAAACAGAAGTTATATCTACTAAGCATGTAAAGCACTCATTAAACTAAAGCATTACTGCGCTCTTAGAAGAAATTAATGCTTGTTTGGAGGTTTTATGTGCGCTGAAGTAAACTAATGCTGGGCATTGAAATTCTGTTGCAGTACATTAGTATCATCTAAACACATAGGTGTTTAAGAGCAGTTGCCAGGTCTTCATTGGGGTAGGTGTTTAAGAAGTAGAAGAGCAAAATAAACTCTGCCTTCAGATATTTAGAGTTTAACAATCTGTGGAATCTATATTAGTCTCGAGGCAGCCACAGCTTTACTATGGGACACAGTAAGTTTCTCTTTATTCTTTCCTTGCGCTGCCCAATGAAATATGTTAGAAATCATGTTACAGTTTGGCTGTTCTGTGTTTTTTTTTACAATGGTGCTTTCAGTTTAACCTCTCCAGTTCATATCACCACAACATCAACGTCCAGAGTACAGAAAATAGCTGAAATTTCCATGGAACTGAATACAGATTTACAGCCGGACAGCACTTTTCTCTTTTGTTCTTGCAAAAAATACAAAACCCAGGAAGAAATATCCTGACTGCTCCAGTTTTCTGGACATGTTGTCCACCTCCACTAGTTGCAGGGAGGTGTGTGATGGCTAAGATGAGGAGTGCCTGAGGTAGGACTGCACTAGCACTTTCCACATCACCTGTGTTTTACAGCCTGGCTTTATTCAAGGAAGCAATAGATGTGAAGGAATAAGCTCTCCACAGGGAGAATGTTGCCAGAATTACTTACTTTATCATCTCTGAAATGATAGCGTTTTTATGCTCAGACACAGTTCTAGATAGCACATGTACATTCTGCTGGAAAACTTCCATTCTTCCTGCAAAAAAAGGAAGAGCAAAGGCAAATTTAAACACAAATTGATATTCTTTTGCCTCTAGAGACAGTCTCCACGTCTTTCCCAAGGAGAGTAAAAGCTAGTTTTTTTGCAATGGAGAGGTGCCTTAGAGTGTATGCAAACACAAACCAAATGGTTTACAGATCACATCCAAAATTGCTTTTGTAAAAGGCAGTAGAGCAGAAAAATTTCTCCTTCGTGATAAAAGGTATTGAGCTATTGCGAGGGATACTCATGAACACTACGAACTGACCAATATGATCAAGGTAATGCCATTTATTGTTGTGAAAACACCCGTTAAATAACCCAGATAGCACACACACTGCAAACCACCCTGTGACTGGTTAATGCGAATAACACACAACTCTATTGGTGTAAAATAAAGTTCTCATGATCTCTCTCTGCGGCCGTTGTTTTTCAATCTTCTGCTGCAACTTCTGTAAGTTTACATTCTTTTCCCTGTTGATCTCCACAGAGGCTTCTTACAAGCAGTTTCTCACTGCAGTCTTAAAGGCCTTGGAGCATAACTGCATCTAAAGCACTGAGGTCGCTCATATGTCCATTTCCTGCAAGAAATTTCCCAACATTGAGCCACAGTAAATTTTTTGTTATATATGAAAAAGAAGGCCAACAGAAGCCAAAATACAGGTGAAGAATAAAGTCAGTTTGATTGCAAAAGTATGTAAGCTATGGTCAAGTTTTAACCATTTTATTCTCATTCTGAATCTAAAGCAGAGCACTGTACCATTTACTAAGAAAAAAATAACTCTATCCCAGTCGAAATCAAGACAGTTACTCAACAAATATAGGTTCCCTTTCTTTTAAAAGCTATAAAGTAGCGTATTCTATACAATATGCCTTCAACTGAAATTCAGTTTGCTATTCGAGTAGACTAAAGCTTTCTATTAAACAAACAAACGAAATGAAACAACAATGTAAAACCCAAAGACTGACAAATAACAAAGGATAAATTTTTTTCCAGTATCTGAAAGTGGCACACTGAGAACTACAGCTGCTATGGTTGGCAGGTCTCTAAGATGATTTTTGCAACAAATAGAGTTCAAATAAATTTAAATAAAATATCTCTGAAAACTCATGGCTTTTCGAAACACCACAAAATTACCAAAAGGCTTAATGGTTTGACTCAGTACCCTTTGGAGTTGATGGAAATTTCCAAAGTAGGGTAAATCAGTGGAAGACTAGGAGAATTGATTCACTGTAAAATATTTCAGTGTCCTAGAGAGATTCAACAGAGAACAGCTTTAAAAATATATTTCCGAGAACCTCTGTTTCCTATCTATCCTGAAAAATCACATATTTAAGGGGAAAAAAAGCCCCAACAAGAACTAAATTTAAAAAGTAAGAACATTCTTTAAAAGCTCCTTATCATTTCATGAAAATGAAGTACTTGGCTGAACTCTTTATATGATAGATATTAATTGTGGGACAGAAGACTGCAACATAAACATTTCTCACTTAAATTGAATGAGAAAAAAAAAACAACAAACGGATACAACCACATCACAGTTGGCTCAGACCACAAGAGGTTCAACAAAAGTAATAAGAATAGACTTTCCAGAAGAGTTTGTCATGTACACATTAACTGATGGCTGTAAACTCATTCTAAACTCAGAGGACAAAAAGAAAACAAACCCCAAACAAACAAACGAACAAACAAACAAAAAACCATCAAAAACCCAAAACCCAAACAAACAAAAACAACCAAAAAACCCCACCAAAAACAAAACACACACAAAAAAAACCCACGTAAAGAAACCAACCCAACAACCAAAGAAAGAGCCCCCGCCGTAAATAGCATCGTGTAGTTGGCAGCCATACAGATCAATCAAAGCAATGCCTCGTGAGGCAGCGATAGGAAGTGCTGTTGTGTTTGACAGGTCCAGAGGCATCAGCTCCAGCAGGAGCACAGTTCAGTGTAAGATCAGGAGCCAGAAAACTGCACTGCTGCCTGTTTGTAGCTCCTGCAGACAGAAAATGCAGCGTGTGCCACAGGGCGTGGCACAGATAGGTTTGGGGATGCAGCAGGCTGCACACGCTAGAGCTGACATGCTTCCACTCTCAAGTAGTTTTCCCTTTGGCAGTTGCTTTTGCACAAAAAACAAAAATCTAATAGAAAATATTGGACCACGGGGTGGCGGGCGAGGGGGGTGTGGTGTGTGCAAGGAAGTCAAGAATTGTTCCAAGTGGAGTAAAAACTATCTGAGCAAGAATTCCAGCTGGTGAAAAATATAACCTAAATAAACAGTGTAATTTCAAGAGACCCGTATTTCAGCATAGGCATTAGTTTTGATATCTTCAAGATTTATGGGCTTCATGAAGTAAATTCTTCTAATTTACAAGGTGAATATCCTTAGAGAGGCTTAAATAGCTTTTTAAGTGTGTCATTATTATTTTTCTGTGTCATTATTTGTTATTCATATAGCATCTTGCCATCTGCCCGAGGGATCATAGGCATATAATAAACCAAAGGAAGTGAGGCTCACTAGAACTCTTGTTGACAGGTTCAGAAATAACACAATATGATGAAGGAATGAAGATATCAAACTATAATTCTACTCTTTTAAATGGAGGAATACGAAAATCACACCTCTATCAGAAATGAAAACACTTGAGAAATTAATCCCATACAAGAGTTTTCCTCTTATAAAACAAAGGAAATCAAAAAAGAAGTATAATTCTGTCATGTTCAAGTAACAATGCAGTCAGAAAGACTTATACAAAGAGGTTGCTTAATGCAAAAGAATATTTTTCTTATTGTCAACCCTTCAGTTTTACAATTATACAGGTTGTATTAAAAGCTGAACTGCAAAGAACTGGAAAATCCTCTAGGTTTGTAAAAATTAGAGGTGCAGAGGAAAACTGGGGGAAAACTGCCAAGCAGAAAAGGAGAGAGGCTTTTAACAAAGTCAGAATTATGTTAATGTTTTTGGTGAAACACTCAACCTTTCCAAGACTGATTTTTTTTGTAAATATAAATCTTTTTTTCCCTGCAAGAAAGTTTTCTCCTCATAAAGAGAATTGTAGGAAGATCTTCAGATTAGTTTGGTTCATGGTTAAACTGTGCTTTTGTACTTGTACACTGAAAGTTCCCACACCACGCACACCTATCATTCATCTGTTTGGGTTTGTATGGTCTTTCAGCTCTTAAGCAAAATATTAACTCATTTTTTTGCCAAAATCACTTTATGTTGTTTTGCTGGGGGTTTTTTTGTGGTTTTTTTTTTTTTTTTCACACTACTTATTTGTCTTGGTGTAAACTCAAAATTATGTTTATTGAATACTATTCGGTACAGAATTGAAGCAGAGTTTTCAAAGTTATATTGAAACTCTTATATTTTATCTCAGTGCTACAAAAATGGACAGGAGTTTTTTCCACTAGATTCATTGATCCATTTATCCAATAGTTAAAACAGGTAAAAAAAATTCAAATAACAAATAATGTGGCTAAAATCATATGTTTACATATTCTTGTAATGTTCTTTCAATAGAATATAGGAATTCTTTTCATCATCTACCTTGACATGAAGGTTCCATCGCAGGCTTTTGAGCAGGGGTAGTTTTGGGACACCCCTAAATTTGTATTCTTTCTAGAATTTTGAAATTTATCAGCTGATCAAGCAAAGTCCTTCAAGACAGTCCTTCTCAGATACCTGCATGATGTTGCTCCTGAGAATTAGTACTGATTGCACAAGCAATACCAGATAATTTGTAGATTTCAAGTGTGAAAACTGTGAATACTATCAAAAGTAGATGTATATGTACAAGGAAATGTACATGCTTTGAACTAGCATATAAGTTTAAAAAAAAAAAAAAGAGCCTGTGTACATATTGAAAATATGTTGTTTTATTTCCATAGTTAGTTGTAACCATTTTAAGACTTTTTTTTAATCTTTCTACTCCAGTAAGTGTACTTTGCTTTGCTTCATAAAAAGTAATGAAGCCTAGAAATATAAAACCTCATTATAGATCTTTTCCATTAAAAGTTTGCTGAGATGTTAGAAGAAAACAGACACTACTGTGTGCAGGTTATGATGTCAATGTGTCAGGGGGGTTTCATTTGATACTCCTAAAAACCACACTGTTGTTGTATCATTTACACTGAGCAAAAAGATTAAGCTGGAAAACTTATAGGGAAAAAAAAAAAAAAAGGTTAATACTAGGCAGGTAATATTTTGTTTTTACACTTTTCTCTTGAAATTCCCCATTTTCTGTTGTTTCTGTGGAGTTGTTTTTGTATTTCCTCCTTTTGATGTTTAGGATGCTTCCTCAGAAGCTCTTAATCTTAATGAATATTTCAGGTGTTGCTTTAGCAAACATACTCATTTGTCAGGGAACTTCTATATGCAGACAGACTTAATTCTATTTTTCTTTCCTATAAAATTTGATAAAATTTCTTCAATAAATTAATGTATTTGCCCATACCAAAGGCTAATAGATATAGAAACATTGTATTTTTTTTTCAATCTTAAATTATCTTTTAGTTCTAACATCCCTTGTGCCCTTTTATTAGCTAACATCCCTATTATGGAAACTTAATTTTTAACATAAAACTATGCAGTATTAAAAAGCATCACACATCTATTAGTTATTATTACTCAGGATATACAGACACAGTCTGAACAAACATAATTTTGAATGGAACCATATCTAACTAAACTAGAGATGAAAAAGATAATACAGTCCTGCTTCTAAGAAATAAGAAAAAAATCAGAAACAATTCTCATTGAAGTGAGTTTACTTCCCTAAGATTACGATCATCTTTCAATACTTAATTCTAATCATTCACATTTATACTGGAATATAAGCTTTATTTTCAGCAAAAGAGAGTGTATTACAAGTGCCACTTTTATTTCATTATAGGATAAAATTTTGGCGTTAGAAAAACCTTCATACCTCACTATGCCTGAAGAATTTCATTTCTAACAATTAACTCACAAAGGTTAATTTCTTATTTCAGAATGGGGCAATGAAAATGCTCTATTGCCCCTGTAGCACTATTGCCAAGTCCTTCACATTGTACTGAAAGATTTCCCACAAGTTAATCTACCGCAATGTCTCCAAGTGGCTGCCAATCATGCATGTGAGACTTTTATTTCATTAAAGATCATTTTCTGCTCAGAGAGTCTGGAAACATCCTTTCAACACATAATTCTAATTTTTTAAATGTATGTTTTTCTGATCTTTCTCTCTGTATTCTTGATTTATCGTAAATATGTATTTTTTTAAAACTCTGGTTTAGTTCTTATAATTGGTTCATACGATGTATCTGAATAAGTCAGATGAACACTTCATAAGAGGTATGAAATAATTAATCCTTTCCCCTGATTGTGCTTCTGAACAAAACACGATTTTTACTTTGTTTTCCGGTTTCTCTTCTGCTGTAGACCAAGGGTAACTAAAGCAGAAGTAAAAAGTATTGCATATCATAAGAAAATGGGTCTGGATGGAAAACGTCATCTACAATGTGAGTTGCGGAAGATTTGATATTATTTGAGAGTGATAATTATGAATTATAATTACAGTTTAAAATTATATGACTTCATTGTAACATGAGAAAGATCCATTTTTTGTGTTCTTATGCTCTTTCCACTCAGGTTTAAGTAATTGTGATAATTAATAGCCTAAAGGTTCTCCGTATTTACAAAACAGGCTTAACAGATGTAGCAAAAATAAGTGTGCTATCACTTTTTCTTTCTGGGTCCTGAGATAAAAAAATTTTTGTTTTCCAGAAAATTCCTGTTAAGGGGATATCCATCCATACTCTAGCACCCAGTTTCCTGTGTGGAAAACAGACCACATTGTATGATATCACGCCAACCCTTGACTGAAATCCAGGATCAAGTAAACATTGATTATTGAGAAACAATCCAACCAACCCTGGCTGAAATGGTAATTACTAAGTAACTTTCAACTGTTGAGATGAGATACCTCCTAAAACCAGGATTATAGTGCTAGCTGGCAGATACTGCTCATCCTGCTGAATTTTATTTTTTTATTTTTTTATTAATTTTTTTTTGGCTATTGACAACTTTTCTCCTGCATTTGCTTATTTTCCTGCTTCAGCTGCTGTATGGGTTGTCAGCTGCTTAAAGTCAGTCAGCCAGTGAACTACTTTTAGAACTGTAAAAACAGTTCTGTTTTCTTCCCTGTTATCAAATAGCAGTCTGTGACATCCAGGGAGAAATGACTGAAACTGAAATACTAAGAAGTTAATATATATTTAAAAAAATAATTGTGGATGTCAGTATTTTTCAGGAGATACCCATATTTTATGGGCACAAAGCTAAAATATTCTGTTTGAACCCAAATCATCAGCATCTGGATGTTTTGTCATCACCTTTTCTTTTGGCTTTTTTATATTAAATCTGATTCAGCACATAACAAACCACAAAAAGCACTGAATTACTATTTAATCATTATTTTATGTCATCACATCAGAGAAGTGTTTCTGAATCATCTTACCTCCTTCTAAATCAGATGTATAATTGACAATTTTTTCATTAACAAACTTTTGAATTTAATTTACACTTCCCTGCTCAACTTTAACTTTGTTCGCTTAATACTTCAACTTGTAATAGAACCTCCTGGGAATGCAGACCTCTGTGGGAAACAAGGCTGCTTGCAAACATACAGGATCCTGCTTTTCCTGACCAGGGGTAGGCATAATTTCATTTTTCGGAACTATTTGTAAGATTTTGTCTTTTTCTGTGAAGGAAGGAGTAGAAAAAGAAGCAAACCTGATACACATATACTGATAAAATTGTGGAGGGCCAGGTTATCAAGGCAAGACTGTCTAATGTGTCAGGAATTAGATGGATGTGACTTGATTTTACTCTGTAAGCTTCTGCAAAGGTGATTCTGAATGACATATCAGTCTATAAGTCTTGTACTTAATGCTTCAAATATATGTACTAGACACAAGCTTTCCAAAAGGATACATAACTTGAAGGCATCTGAGAACAGCGGAAAGGAAGAGTTTGGCATTTCTGCTGGTGATGAACTGCTTTTTTAAAATCAGCTCCAGGCATGAAAACAAATGTCTGTTTTCTGTAATAAATTAAGATTCAGACTTTGTAACAATCACTTAAAATTTAAAGAAGCAAAAGAAAAACTTCAGCTTTTTCTTGAAAAAGCTCTTTCAAAACTGTCATTTCAGATGTAATCATTGTGATATTAAATCCAACAAGTATTTATCACTATCTACTTTGAAAAAACCTTCACTCCTATTACCCATGATAACATAAGATGCTTAACAAATCAAGAGAGCAGTAAGTATGACTGGAATGAGAAAGTATTTAACCTGCTGATACATTGTGAGGGTGCTGTCTGCAAGCCCTGTCCTGAATAAGCTACTACTGGCTGGCCTTTATCTAAAAGACAAACATATTCTATGACTTTAAATACTGCCTGTCTTTTTACTGCCCTTGATTGCCATGAACAGCACTTGTACCTGGAACTTTCATGCTTTTAAAAAGGAAAAAAAGAAAAAAAGAAAAAAACCCTATCAAATTTCTGATGAGGGTTCATAGTGGAGACCTTAGAAATACACTGGTTTGGGGTTTTTTTTCCAAAATGCCACTTCTTTCTAACCATTTTCCCATTTCTTTTTGTGCCACCATGTATTTTGCCATCTGCTCCCTTGCTCTTTTGTCATTCCAGAAATCTTTGCCCTCATAGGCTGCTGTCTAACTGCAGAATTCACAATTACCAGTGTAGAGTTAGAAATATAGCACAAAAATAGGGTAAGCTTCCAGGAAAAGGATTTTGGTTCCTTTTATTTTCCCTGCAGAAATCAGAATGATTTCTACTCTAGCAGATGCAACTGAGAACAACAACTAGACAATTTTTTTCCATGTGAGCTGTTTTAGCCAAGATGACAAATAGAAAAGTTTAGATTTACATGTTATTTGGGAAACACAGGGGTAAAACAAATGAAGGTAAGCAACCAAAAGCCCTAAACAACACAGAAATAAATGCAAAGAACTAGCAGGAGAGTGGGAAGATTCTCCATATCCCTGCTACTTATTAACCTTATTTTAGGTTCTTGTCTCTGCAGCCTAGTTGTACTTCTCATCTGTGGCAGTTTTAACTCTTCCTCAGCTTGTTGTCTCCAAAACTTTTCTCAGAGCTCTAATCAAAACAAAACAGAACCACAGAATCCTGGAATAGGTCAGGTTGGAAGGAACCACAGTGGATCATCTGGTGCAACCTCCCTGCTCAGGTAGGGTCATCCCAGAGCACATGGCACAGGATTGTGTCCAGCTGGTTCTGAAATATCTCCAGTGAGGGAGACTCCACAACCTCTCTGGGTGATCTGTTCCAGTGTGTGGTCACCCTTAAAGATCATTTAGTTCCAATCCCCCGCCACTGGCAGGGACACCTTCAACCATGTTGCTCAGGGCTCCATCCAACTGGCCTTTGAACATTTCCAGGGATGGGGCAGCCACAGCTCCTCTTCCTTCTGCAATTACCTTGTTGTCTACACAGTTGTTTATCTCACAAATCCCCTCTGCTCTCTCGTATCTGCTGCAGCATTTCTTAAATATGTTATCACAGCAATGCTACTGGCATTGCTTGATGGACTCAGTTTTGGCCAGTGGTGGGTCTGCCCATGTTGTGAACAGGCTTTAAGAGTTTAATAGATACCTCTTTAAAGCAAATAAAATTTCCATGTGCTCCTACACATAAATTATTGTTATCTATTCATGTGCAACCCTACTCTTTCCTTGTGAGTATTCTTTATATATATACTTTTATGAGACATGTAAATCCCACTTGTGTATGTGAGCTGCACTAATTCAGCCAGAAAATAGTTTCTACCTCAAAACATAAAAGGGCTCTACTTGAGTAACCCCCATAAAACCAAAGGCTGAACCTTTGACTTTGTCCCATTAATCTTCTAATCTGAGTGAAGTTTCAGTGATTGAAATGGAAATAAGCCCAATATTCGAGCTCTTGGTCCTCGGGCCATTAGGTGAAAATGCCTATATACAAATTTTATAGTCTTTTAAGTGAGAGACAACAGTCTATTTGTTCTCCTAAGTTGCAGACTTTTGACAGATAATGATTGCTCTTAACCATCAAGCTGTTAATTTCTGAATTAGATTCTCTCTAGAATGGTGTATTAGTTGCCTACTGTCCTCTCACAGAAAGTTACCTAGTTCTCTCTCAAAACGAAAAGTCACAATGTCAAAGAGAATGGAAAATATATGTCACTTTCCTGAAAACATTTAGTTAATCCATTTAACTAAGTGACATTTGCCCCAAATGTTTTTTTCCCCTTAAATTAGTGTAACATTAAATTCTCAGGTGACCATGCAGATACTTACATAATGATGTATTAGTAACATAAAAAATCTTCAAAAAAATTGACTCACTGATTCCAGGTGCTACTGGTAAGGGTAGAGCAGCGAGCAAGATAACATAAAGTTTCTCAATGAAACAGCTTCAACATTAAAAAACCCCAATGCACTTGAAGAGTTAAGACTTTTACAAAACTTCTACCCATATCTCTATTCTTCTAGAAATTCAGTGGACAACTCAGAGTTCCTTTCATTAATCAGGATTTCAAGTATTTTGCATCAAGTTAAACAAGGAAAAAAATTGTGCCATTACATATATTCTGATATTCAGTATTTTTCCAAAATTTTTGACCTGTACATGTCCCATCATATTTGATCAACTATTTCAGATTATTCAAAAGGAAGTGTCAGTGGAAATTGGTTATTTTTCACATATTTTCTTAAGAAGATTTGGCAAGATTTTCAAATGGAAGGAAGGCAGATAACTATAACAACGTTTCTCCATAATACCAGAGAAGGGAGAAGGACATATACATAAAAAGGTTTGTCAGTTTTCTTTTCTCCTTTGTGTGTTTTCATAAGCGAGTGTTTTGACTAATTAGGGATGAATCTGTCATTCTGGAATATGTTTAGAATTTTTCAAACCCTTCAAATAATTTTTGTTCTATTTTTAGAATTAAATTAAGCAAAATTAAATTATCTGGTATTTAATTACTAGCAATTTATAATGGAAAATAATAATTCTGTTTGCATTAGAAAAAAATATTAAGAATTCTCAATAAAAAAGATAAATTAGTGTACAAGGGAATCAAAGCCATTAAAGTACTTCAGGCTTGTTACATCCAGGTAACTGATTGATTCAATGTAGAAGAAAATCAGTTATGGTCATATAATAGTAAATTTCCATTTAAGTTTTGTCTTGCAAAGAAGATGAATCTTATTTTGTTTTCCTATGGTCCACTTCTCTGGTGTTACAAATATCATGGTCATGATTACTTAATGCCAAGTCTATACAACAATAAGGGGCATGTATTGAAATATATATTACAAGGACCTTGACAAGATATATACTGAATTTCCAAAGTTCAATAGGATTTTATCTGCTCATTCAGTTATTTTCTTGGTATGATTCTCTCAAAATTTCTGCAGAAGAATTACTGAGCTGATATTCCTAATGCAGTTGGAAATATTCATAATTAATTTTCATTGGTGCAATCGAAATTGCTGTATGCTGGAATTAGTCACATACACCATAATTTTAAACAAAGAATAAGTTACAAAGAGAACAATTAAATTTTATTTTTTATGATCCTGTATTCCATATTGGTTAAGACTAAAATAATTCATTTTATACACATACACTATTTTCTTATAATTTTATAAATATAATGCCTGCAGGACAGATGAGAAGCACAGTGTATTGTTCTGCACTGCATATGATGAGGCAGATACTAGCAGTGATTATACAGGAATTAAAAACAA
>VWZG01004520.1:7445-45557 GCA_013396735.1 Grallaria varia | reverse complement strand
CTACTTCAAATGTGAGAAGCTATACAGCTATATAAACATTTACAAACATACAAATATATAAAAATATATACATATATACGAATATAAAAAGTCCTAAGGCATCAAAATTGTCCCAATTCCTTCAGGATTTAAGTTGGCATAATGCTATTGCAGTCAATAGGCTCTTTGATTTACATCAGTAGAAGACTTCGCCCATTTATCTCCTCTCCCAGTTTAAAGAGCAATTTGCATACACATGAAAGTAAAATATCAATCACTGTTTATGCCTTGACAAGCCTGGCTGAATGTTTATACAACACAAATGTATATGAGTTTATACATATAGGTATACACATAAATACGTGCATTTACAATTACTACTGTGTTACCTCTGGTGAAAAAAAACACAACAATTAGAGATTCAATTTTCAAGCAGAGACTGTTCATTACTGTGTTTTCCTACTCCTAATACATTGCTGCACATTGGTACTTAGGCACATGTATAATAGATGTATTTCTAATCATATTTAGCATTAAAAAAGATGCTCTGTACCTTAGTGTTGTTTGGACTCCTAAGTGTCCATTTATTCCTTCTTAAATAGCATTGTTCTTGATGTGTTATTTAATTTAAATACATTGCTCATAACCAAAACCATATGGGAAAAACTAAATATTGATATTCCCAAATGTACAGTTCCACTATTTCCAGGCTTTCACCAAATAAGCAACATGCCAAGTTGCACACACATTCCTTGCTGGAGAAAAGTTATTTTTCTTTTCACTTCAGAAGATATCAGACAAGTCTATATAACCACTACTAACCATTTTGGTCTTTGAAAGTTAATAATCAGAAAATTAGAGTCTATGAGCTGGATTTTTCTTTACAAAGCCACAGTATTCTTCATCACTCACCTGTGTTACACATGATCTGCTTTCTAAAAGGAATAATATTCACAATGCATTTCCACAAGGACAGGAGACAACTTTTTGTACCTCATAGTGGTTTCCACAAGATTCCTCTTCCTTTGGTACAACAAAAAATTATACCTTTTATTGCTGTTATTTCATTATAAGGCCCTGGATGGTACTTACAGGATCCTTGGTATAATAAGTGCTGTCTAAATATAAAATTGTATTCTTACTTATATCACAATCTAATAGAAACTTTGCAGACACAGAAAACTGCTACCTCTGATGCAAGGACCACATTCAATAGGCATAGAAAACTAGTGAAGAAGCAGAAAAAAACCACCAAACTTCCAAAGAGAAATAGTTGAGAAACCCACTGTGAGTACAGCCACTATCTTAGAAGGCAGTTTAAAAGGACAGTGTAGAGTCAGTATACAGCTCAAAGAGATTATTTCATATACTGTATATGATAAACTCATAAACAAAAGAAAAATGGATGCTTGTCACTACCTTTACAAAAACAAGTAGGCTGAAGGGGTTTCTTTTCACCTTTTCCACCTATTTTTTCAAAGAAAAACTATGGAGAGATGATTAGGTGGTAAAATATTCCTGTGAAAACAGGAATTTACACACAGAAGAGTAGAGAAGAGAAAATAAAACTAAAAAGCATGGGGTAAAGCAAATGCTGACAATGGAACTGAAAAATAGCAGTTATATCAAGAAAAAACAAAAAGTAGTGAAAAAAAGTAAAATCTAAAGTTGAATTCAAAGGGTGAGAACAGCAGTCCTTCCAAGAAAGAGATACTCATACTTGGAAGGTTAAGAAAACCAGGATTTGTCAGAAATCAAAGTGGAATAAAGGGAAAAATACAAAAAAGCTTTTTGCTGTGGTTAAGAAAGAAAAAATGAAACCATGAATTTTTGAGCGGTTGAGAATTTTTGAGAAACTTGAAGATATGAAAAACACAAAGAATATTCAGTTCAGCAAAATCTGAACTTTATTTGGTATACTCAGCTATTTTGTTAGCTTGAGGAAATGGCAATGGTAAATAGAGGAAGGTAACAGAATTCAAAATTAAATGTGCTTCTCATCTTCTTGTATGTCAAGTGTTCTAGTCTGAAGAAAAGTACCATGCTAAGCTTCCACATAAACAGTGCAAAACCCATCGGAGGATAGTAATATCCATAGGCACCAGGTGTGTGCCTAGTCAGAAATCCAATAAAGATTATTCCCATTCCTGTCCAGCATTGGAACAGGCTGTCCATGGCAGTGGTTGAGTCACCGTCCCTGAAGGTATTTAAAAGACAAGCAGACGTGCCACTTGGGGACATGAGTTAGCAGTGAGTTTGGCAGTGCTGGGGAGTGGCTGGACTTGATGGCTTTAAGAGGTCTTTTCCAGCCTAAATGATTTCATGACTCGATGACAACAGCACTAGCTATCACAAACACCCTAGATATTGATAAATATTTTGTCAAATAAGTCTGAAAATCACATTTCACTGTTTTTCTACAGTAAGCAGTTATATACATTATTCTATCCATTAAAAAAAAAAAAAACAAAAAACAAAAAAACCCCTCAGAAGCAGTAGTGAAAAAATCAAAATACAAGAGATGCTGATATTTTCAGTAGAACACTTCAGATCTCTTTTTTCTTTTTCAATTCAGTTTCATAAATGATTCCTTTTCCTAGTTAATTTTATAAAAGAACTTTTTCATTTGGGTAATGATAATTTAGAAACTACTTTCACCATGTTTGAGATGGGAAATGAGCTGAAATTGATTCTTCCCCATGAAGAGTTTCAACGACTCAGAAAATTCCACTAAAAGCTATTAATTCCTTTTCAGCTTTACTGCAAAACATCAGCAATATTCACACTTTTTATTAAACTATTGATTCCCTTACATTGAAAGCTTGTTAATGACCACTATAATTATGAGGAAATATCCCAGATTTTTTGCCAGAAGAAAATATGAAAATGATCTTTCAGAGAATAAACTGCTTCTGTACAAATGACCAATATACTTGTATGCTGTCAGAATAATTAATATCTGAGAGTATAAATAATGATGCTTAGATTGCAAGAATAGGTAAAATTTGGGTTAAACATTACAAAATATATGGATAACTGTTATTATCTTACTCATTTGAAGATAATGCTGCATTTGCACACAACACTCAGGAACTGAAAGTGTCTTAAATTTTTTCACTAGGTATGACTGAAGGATACTTGCTGGGGCTTTTAAATTTCTTTGGGATAGCAGGACACAATGCACTATGCCATGGATAGAAAAAGACAAAGGAACCTCAACAGCTCAATTAGATGATCCTCCTGCTCCAAATTAGTAATATAGACACGGATGCCATGAACAGTTATGGCAAAAACCCCATTCCAAGTAGCAATCACTGGAAAACCAATGGACATTGATTTTGGCCAAGACCCAGCCACAGTAGATACGTCCTGGAATAGCTTTAACACACATACAAATTATGATTAACCTAGTTTCCCTTCAATTAATCCAACGGGATTCCTACCAACAGCAAATGGAATTAGATGGAACATGTCCTAAATTCCACACAGGATACAGATCATTCACAGTGAAAAGAAAAATAAACAAACAAACAAAAAAAAAATCAACAAAACACAGTTTCACCAAAAGCATATTGTCACCCACTTCAGTCTTTTTACTGATTGCCAAAGACAAATTCCATTTGCACATATTCCCCATCATAAAATATGTGGATAAACCAGAAGATACTGAAATCAAAAGAATGGCATCCATCAGCTTCAGTAACTTTGAGAAAGACTGGCACAAAATGTGTTATCCTTTTGTTATTTCACAACATTTCCAATGGAATACAGGGTTGTGGTTTGCTCTTTTTTTTTTTTTTTTCAGAAAAAAATAAATAATATTATTGTGAAGAGAAGATACATGAGAGAGAGAAAGACAATCACTACAATATATCCTCAAAGGCTTTTTACTGTTGGTGAACAGAAAGGTCACAATTCTGGGACTTAGTAAATGGAATCTCAGATACTAAATTGTAGCATATATTATTTCAGATGGAAATATTTTGTGCATTTTTATACTCTATGGATATTTTTGTGCCATTTTTTTCTCTTTAACAATGTGTTTTGGTGCCTTCTTTTAAAAAAATATTGTTTGAATAAGATTTGGTTTCATGAAAACCATGAGAAATTAAAATGTTTACAAACCATTAACTTGTTTTATGCATAAAAAATGTGAAGACCAGAAGGTCTTTTGCAAACGCCACCAAGATTTTTAGATTAGAGAAAGCTTATACAGATTGTTCATTACAAATCCACTGTATTTCAAGAGCAAAATATTTATTCCACATTTGACAAAGAAAAATCTTTATACAAATTTTCTGCCAATACTAATTCATAATCTTTTATATATTTGCTCTAACAAGAAAAATAACAGTCAACATTGGACAGACTGCCAAAGAAAGAAAGGTACATATAGACATACTAACTGTGTGTCAAATAGATCAGAACAGTGCTAATTAAAGTAAGGAGTACTTACAGACCATTTTAATTTTATTTTATTGTAATTCAAATTAATAAAGACATGAAATTAAGGAGCAGTATGATCTGAATTTCTGGCAGGCAACAGGAAGGACAGGAAAATCACCATGGTTAGAACGCTGACATTTCACTTGGAATACTTTTGTCAAGACGGCATTTCCCATCTTTTGTAGCAAAAGCTATCAACATTTGAAATAATAAATGATATTTAAATATCATTTAAGATGTCAGAAATGCCTGTTGTGAGTTGTAAAGTGCTATGGATTTCATTAGTGGTCATTGAACAATAGCTCTTGAGGAGACTGAGCTGTTCTGTGATTTTTTTATAAATAAGTTTTGCAGAATAGATCTTACAAATTACAAGAATGAAGTTAAAAAGAATTAAAAAATACTAAATTTGATCTAACAAGGACCAAACTTAAATAAATCTTGAAGTGCTTAAGATGTTATTCTGCTTATTTCACACACACACAAAAAAATAAAAATCAATGAATAATTTCTCCAAAGTGCCTTAGAGTATAATTTGAACTTTTTTCTGCAAAATACAAGAACTCTTATTCACAGTCACCAAATGAAAGCCTATGGAATGATGAACTAAATGCAAAAAACCCCCAAAAAAACAAACAAAAAACCCCAAACAAACAACAACAAAAAAAAAGGAAAATCCAACAGTGTACAAAAAGAAAGAAGCATTTTAAGCATATTTGAGAAATTAAAAGGTTTTTTGCACTCCAGTGGGCAACAAAGACAAGAGTGTTGTCAAAGCACGGCAAACCATGGAAACACTGGAGGCCAGTCCCATGGGAATTTGGGGGGTTACCCCCAAGAAGACAGAAGGGTCAGTAGTCCTACTGAAGGGCATCTGCACCAATGCCAGCAGCGTGGGTAAGGAACAGGAGGCACTGGCAGCCACCGTGAAGCAGGAAAACTACAACATTATTGCCATCCCAGAAACATGGTGGGATGACACACAACTGAAGCTCTCCAATGGATGGTTATAAATTCTGCAGAAGGGACAGACAAGGAAGAAGAGATGATGGCGTGGTCCTGCATTTTGGGAGCATCTAAAGCTTGACAATGGTGAGGAAAAGGTTGAGTTTCTATAGATAAGAGTAAGCGCAAACGTCACCCTGCGTTTGGCACTGGGGAGGCTACACCTCAAATCCTGGGTTCAGTTTTGGGCCCCTCACACCAAGACAGACATTGAGTGGCTGGAGGACAGCAGAGCTGGGAAAGGGCCTGGAGCAAAAGTGTGATGAGGAGCAGGTGAGGAGGTTTAGCCTGGAAAAAAGGAGGCTGAGGGGAGACCTCATCACTCTCAACTACCTGAAAGGAGGGTGTAGCCAGGTGGGGTTCAGTCTTTCCTCCCAAGTAACAAGTGATAAGAAAATGACAAGAAAATGGATTCAGGTTGCACCAAGGGAGGTTTAGATTGGAAGACAGAAAGACTTTCTTCACTGAAAAGGTTATCACGCATTGGAGCAAGCTACCCAGAGAATGGTGGAGACACCATCAAATGTGGCACTTCGACACATAGTTTAGTGGTGGACTTGGCAGTTAATGGCTACACTTGATGAACTTAAGGGTCTTTTCCAACTTAAATGATTTTATGATAATAGATGAGACTAAATCATCTTCTTTAAGTATATATCTGTATCTCTCCAAAATATCAAAGAAAGTTAAGAGAGAAATATATATGGAAGCAATGCTGAACAAAGCAGAATTCCAAGGAAAATGTGGAGGTTTGAATTGTATAGAAATTCCTGGTGACGGAATTTGCAATTGGAATGGCAAAAAAAAGAATGCCCCACAGCACAAGAAAGACATTTCAGATAATGACATCACAAATACATATGGCTACAGTTTGCTTTAGCAGTGCCCCAATAGAGAGTTTAGCAGCAGCTTCATGGCAGCAGCTTTCAGGGTTCAATAACCCAGAGTCAAAGGCAGAAGGAAGGATATTAAACTTTCTTCAACAATAAAAACTGGACTGAAAGGATGTGTATGCGCAACTTATTTGTAGATTTAAGTTTTGCTTGGTTTTGGTTTCCGTGTTTTTTGGGGTTTTTGTTTGTTTATTTGTTATTTCTGATAGAAAATATCCATATCTAGTGCCCAAAGCAAAAAGAGTTGAGTTCTAGGGCGCCATTTCAATTTATCAGTATGTATGCTTTGATATTTTTCTAGTGCTTTAGGTCTGAAAATCAGTTTTACACTCTCTTTACAGGACAGCATCAAATTATAATTGACAGTAACAGAACAGAGCAGCAGAAGTCTTTCAGACACAGCTTATTACTCTTGAAAAATCAAGATGATCTTGACAAAAATGAACAACATTATATACTTTTCATTTTAATTGTCAACTACTCTGAAAAATTGCTGATAAATAAATCCAGGTATAAGCTGCTGAAATTATAATAGGAATATTTCATGTTCACAGTTTGGCATGCAATATGGATGAAATCAAAGATAATTTTATTTTGTCATTAAAGACAGGATAACAGAACTTGCAGCCAACAAAATGCCAGATTGTTCCGCTGCATATTATTCAACACAGTGTGTATAAAAGTCACCATTATAAAGGCTGTTTGAAAGTTTTAACCAATGAGTCCTTCATAACTTAGTGCACATTTTTTAGAAATGGAAGAAAAATGACACTGCAATTATTTTTATAAGGCACAGACGTGGTTTGTTACAGAGCAGGACTGACATGTGGACACACATTTCGTTTTGGAACACACAGGAGGTAAACTCAACATTGAATTGATTCAGTTAAAAGGATTTATGAGCTCAAGTCACTATGGCTGTTCCCATACTTTTCAACTAGTTTTGAGTATATGCATTTGGGATTATCATTTCCTACAAAATTCTTTATTTTTCATAGTGGACTTCACCTACATGACAATTAGTTTTATGAGAATGGTTAACAACATTTAGTTTAGAAAATAATTATAAGAATCAAAAAATGGTCATTTGAAAGACTAAAAGACATGATATTAAAGGGTTTTTTCCCTATCATTCTCATTTTCTATACGTCAGATATTGTATGGTAGACCCAGCCTACGGCAGGTTGTGAGGAATCCCTAATATTCTTGGACAAAGGTCAAGGAGGAAATGAATGTTTATCAAATGGCATATTCATACAGGTCTCTGTCAGTCAAATTTCTATAAATTGTTCTCTGTCTATGACAGCTGAAAATGCACATATCTGCTTCACATTTATTTTAGGTGATCACCATAAAATAAGGAGAGGAAAAAAACCCCTCTATAGATCTTGATATGAGAATGAAATACTTGTTTAAAATTTCCCCCACATTAAAATCAACTCCATAATTCCAAGAACATTAAGAACTCTTTAGTCATTCAAGGAGCTATTGTATTAACATTTCAAAAATTAATATCCTGGTCAGATTAAGTAATTTATTTCAAGTACTACTTGTCACTGTATTAATTATTTCCTTTAAATCATGGAGAGCAAAAAATAATACAGCTATAAACGTATCTGCATTAGAAAATACAATGAATTTAATTGAAATAATATAAACTCTAAAAGGAAGAAAAAAGTGCCTGATCTTCCATCTTACATTTTTTGATAAAGTAATGCAATTTATTATCATTAACGCTCCTTGGCTTCAGCTACAGCAAGGAATTGAATACCATGTAACATCTTCAACTTAAGTATAGGACAGAGAAGAAAAAGTAATTTTTTCACATCCTTTCTTTTTGAGCAAGTAGGGAAATTCAGAGGCAGAGAAAATGGAAGTTAAAGGAGTTGGAAGCACACAGCATCCTAGACGTGAACCTTGCTTACAAATCTTCACAAAATGTTGGAGTCAAAGAAAAGGCATGACTGTATATTGCATGCAATTATTTTTTAATTTCTCAATTATCAAGAAATCAAACATTTGAAAATAAAAATATAATATTTAAAAAATATTTAAAGACATACACACTATTGTATTAATCCGTAATAGGTTTATTTTCTCATTAAAACCTAACAGCCATCCACCCAGCAACCCATCCCTTGAATGCAACTGATCCCTCTTTCTCTTCAAATCAGAATACACAGACCACCCTGTAATCTTATTTTACATCAGCCTAATTTAGTACGTATGGACGTAAATTCCTGCCAGACATTGCCTTCAAAAAGGTGTGTGAGGAGGGCAATAAAACATGGCACACTGAAGGCAACCTCTGTTCCATTGAAACGTCCCCTTCAGCATCTCATAAGATTGAGATGACTTTCATTTGCTTCTAAAATGGCAGCCTGTCCAAGATCCTTCTCTTATGCTTGCAAAATGCAGAAGTCCATACTGTGGTATCCAATCATACCTTATGTAATAGGCAAAAAAATACTAAAATTTAAATATTTATCTGAGTATTGGGGAGATTTCTAATTTTTCCCTCAGTAAAGAAGTGTTAACATTTCTGTTGTGCTTTGGTTAAAAATTTAACTTTACTGTCTGTGATTATGCTGTCTTTTCTGCTTTGCAAGGGGTGTCTGCTGATTACTTCATTAAATATATTGAAATTTCTTTGTGATTTTATATGAGAAGTGCAGGTGATATCATTAAGTTTGTCTGTGTTCTCACATACAGCAAAAAGTATTTGGAAATTATTTTTTTGTTGTTTTTTGGGTTTTTTTTTTTTACTTTTCATCATGGTTTTCTGAGGTAAAGATTTCAGGATGGTGAACATCTGGTGGGCACTGCACAAAAGAACACAAAAGCAATGTATTTTTTTCAGTTTCTGTCTACTAAAAGCAAGGTTTATTTAGCTCCATATATGTGCCTGTATCAGTACTGTATTTTTGCCTCAGTCTTCACTTCAAGTCTCTCTATAGCAGTCTCCTCTACGTTCATTTAATGGTTATTTTGTGCGGAACAAATGATTGGAAAAGGTAGAATTCTAAACTTTCTACACTCTACAGTTAATAAACATGATAAGTGTATCCTTAAAACTTTGACATTCAACCAGTGTTTAAACTCTGAATTTGTCTTAGACAAGGACAGATGCAGAATGTCTTAAATAGTAAATAGCATTTTTAATTCCTCAGTATTCATCTTTGTTCAAAATTTTAACCTCATTTTACTCTTTTTATCAGGGTGGACAGATTATTTTCCAGTTTTATTTGAAAACATGATAATTCTTCAAGTTAGGCCCATATACAGATATAATGTTAAAATTAGCTTGGTTATTGGTCCTAAAAAAGCCAAGAATTTTTATCAAGGAATTTATGGAGTAAAGAATTCAGTAGTGATTTTGCAGCTTCATTTCGAAATAAATGCAGAAGAAATTGATTAAACAGTACTTTCCCATTTTATCTGCACATGAACTTAGCTGTATGAACTCAAAGAAACCAAGCAATATAAACAGAAGCTATAAAAAACAAACAAGCACAAGGTACATACAATCAAAGGAGTTAACTGCTATAACCAAAGGCCTTATAACTAAGAAAAAGAGCATTTTACTTTTATTTCCCAAAGTATTCTGAACTGATTGTCTGCAGAAGTAGTGTATCTCCTCTTCTACTTGCTCTGATGTATCCTTAGCCTAGGGCCATATCAAATGTCAGTGCTTTAGAGTTTTATTCCAAATACGATTAACTGAATTTTAAAATGCTTCCGTTTATCAGATTGTGTATTACCGCATTCCTTGATGTCTTTAACGAACACCTTTCTAACTAAGAATGCTGACATTTTCAGGTCAAGTATCAATCAAAAAACTGCACAACTTGTATCGTACAAATTTTATTTTAGGATATATAGGCTTAAAGAAAACAGTTTTGCTGTTCAGTCTCACTTTGAAGAGTCATTTCACACCTATAAACTACTAAAAGGTAACAGCAGTTTTGACAGAAGATATTGGACCATTTAAAAAACACAGAGGCCAATCTCTCTCTTCACTGCTGCCACATCCCCAACAACCCCACCAGACTATAAAAGACTCGCTCAGGCAATTGTCAGTAAGACGTGGAGTTTCTCCCTCTAGCTCATTGCTTCCCAAAGCATTCACATTATTGCTACATAAAATTCATGTCCCACTAAATGCAAGGACTTTTCTGGTAGCTTACACGAACAGGCTTGATGGACTGTCTCTTGTTTCAAGTGAGCCGCAGCTTACACCTGGTATTTCTGTGAGCAGCAGAGGAAGGAAAAGCTGAAGTCTACAGCAGGTTTTTTTCACGCTGTTGGAGCAGAGTGACAGACTCTTGAGCCACCACTTTCTGTGCTATTGCTTTTCTATGAATATATGTCTGGGTTGCAGAACCACTTTCCTGAAGCACTGAATTTAATAAAAATATTTTGGAGAAATAGGCAGAGATGGAAGGGAAACGTTATAAAACGAAAACGTTTTTTCCTTCCTCAACTCGTTTCCCATGTTTTCATTAATAAGTTATTTAATTAAACTTGTTCTTTGTTCACTGCACAGCCAGTTCTTAGGACTCTTCTATGATTAAGATTTCCTTTGGACAAAAGGTTAATGAGGCTCACAGCAATATTACAAGTCTGTGAGGAAATAAAAGAAGATACTGCTTACACCGCTGAGTAAACTAAATTTCAGTACCTCTTTACACATACACTTCCTTTATATATTCCTTATGTCCATATGAAAAAAACTCCTGTTCTTGATTACAGAGTAACTCAGTCTCCAAAGAAGAGCTGTCAGGTTCATCCATTCCCTGATGAATTAATGTGCTCAGAGAACTAGAACAAAGTGTTATTATAGGGAATGAAGAACTTCAGGACAAGGGAGAAACATGTCCCTGCAACATTATTTTGGGAAGAAATAGGTGAAACTGCTTAGGATATAGGAATGCATCAATCATATAGGCCCAGACTTTGCTACCCTAAAACTTTGCTACCCTAAAAGGCCAGTAAAACAAGCAATTAACTTTCATTCAACAAGGACAGAGTCAGAGCTTTTAAAGTAAAATATGTGCTTAATTCCTTATTCCTTTCATAAACTGTTGTTGCTTTTTTTTTTTTAAGTTTTCCTGCTCTATAAAGGGTGGCTCTACAGCACCATGGACAACTCCTGATGTGTGAGATTATCAGCGCTGATTCATATATTGAGTTATTGCAAAGGTATTTCATTGATGGTAATATCCTAAATACATTCCATAAAGCAGTACTGTTAGGTTTAATTTTTACCATTTTAAAATTTTCAGCCTAAGACATTGTTTCATGGATTTAATCCATGAACATCACACAAAAATCAATCACCTCTGTAGTATGCAAAGGTTACATGCTGTTCATCGGGTCAGTACAATTCAGTGCTGACAACAATTAAGTAATCGTAATGTCTACTTTTTCATTGCCTGTTATTTTTACTAAGTAGCATATTCAGAGGGCATTTATTACATTTAAATTCATTGGCTTAAAATACTCTCTAGAGACTGATCTTTAAAATAATATGAATATTTCCCATGCGCAATTGTAAAGAAACACTGCCCTCTTCTGTCAAAACTAGCTGAATTCCCATAGAGACATTTTATTTTGGAAAACTGAACTGGATAAGAACACATAAAAAATGTTATTTTATATAGAAATAAAAGACTCTGTGCCATGTTCAAACAGCATGTTTGAAAATTTTCATTTCCATATTTCTTTTTCTTTTTCTGTACTTTCAACTCAGTCAGTAGGTTTTCTCTTTTCCCCAGTTCAAAGAGACATTTCAGAACACTTGGAAACATGGAGACATATGGCAATAATTTTGTTTTATAAACAAGCAAATCTAATTCTACAGTTATTTTCTTGTGTGAGTAAATTTACTGATGCCAGAAATTTCACAAGTGCAAATTCTAATTTTTCTTCTTTATATATTCATGTGCTGTGATGTCTGATTAATATTCACTTTATTTTGTCCATTTCCCTACATTTGTATTATTCTGTTTCCCTGGAGCAGAAGAAGAGGAGTGCTTAAAAACTTGTGAAAACCTAATAGCTTCATCAACACGCAAATAATCAAGTAATATCTATTTTTCAATAAAAAACCCCAGTATTTAATTTTCAAAACTGTATCTTTGAAACAACCTGCCTTGAATATTCACTGTCTAAAGTGTGCCACTGATATCAAAATAAAAAACCTATTAGTTTATTTCAGTGACAGTTATCATCAAAACGGTCAACACACAAAGAAAAAAACACCCTCACTTCTTTTACCAGGGAAGATAAGAAGCAAAAATTATTTTTGCACATAAAAATCTGTACCTCTTAAAATTTATGGGAAAGACAAGACAATAAGAAAAAACCCTACTGATATTTCAGAACCATAATACTAAAATCTAAACCATTTTGTCATATAACTTTTTTCTCTAAGGTGATTTTCCCACATGATTACATTAAGATATTTTTGAAGTAGTTTGTATCCCATTCCTCCAAAGACTTTGAATTTGACTTCACTTAGTAAAACCTTTGAGACATACCTCTTTGGTTTACGATATTCTAACAAAGCACCTCACTTTCTCCAAAGGAGTTGTTTCTTATGAACTGGACTTTTCTGCAGGTGCGCACAAATATTAATTGTCAACTTCAAGGTCAAATTTTTAAAATTTTAACGGAAGATTGTAAAAAACACCAAGTTCTTCACAAAATATTTAAAAACTATATAAAGGGACAGTAATTAAAATTTCACAATAAACTCCCCACATTAGATCAACTTTTCAGTTATGGTTGGAATTCACACTGTAATCACAAATTTGAACTCTTTCAGACAATGGAAAGCAGATGAGATTAACCTTTAACTTAGAATCCAGCTAAGTACATAGTTTCAAACTGGTCTAACATGAACCTAGAGAAAAGCCATTTCAAATGTGTTTGGCTTTTAGTCCAGTGTTTATTTCCAGGTTTTTAGGTAGGTAAGTTCAAACTCCCTAAGGTATATGAAAAAAAGCAACAGAATTTTTCCTCCTACACTTTTTTTTTCTCCATGTAACAAAGTTCTATCTTTTGATTGCTTATGAGCCCCCTGCAAATCATAGATTACAGACTCTCAGAGAATTCTACAGAGAATAAAATATAGGACAAAGGATGTCTTATTTTTCAGGCCTTTCTCTCACTGTTCTCAGCAGGTAGTGGGACTGTATTTTACCTCTTGTAGTTTCATACTGACATTCATTGCTGGATCTAAACACTCTTTCCCTCCCACTGCATCCTAGGCCTGTAATGCTACAGGGCTATATGAGGTCTTGGAAAATAATGCTGAAAATAATTGCACATAATTTTTCAAGGTTTCTGGTGTAGAAAAGGAAGAGTGTTCCAGTCAATATTCCTGGGAGAAAAGTGTCGTCTTTCTCATAGTGACCCTCAGCATTTATAAGCACTAAAACATTCTAGAACGCTGTTCATTACAACATATTCTTTGAAAAATATGTTTGGACCCAGAAGAAACAAGGGAGAAAAAACCAACCAACCAAACAAAAAATAAAGACTGAGAAAGTATATCAGAGAAAGGAATAATATACATATTTTGATAATACAATCTTTTTTTTACAAACATTTACGATTTAGAAATGTGGAATTGTAATACACGTTGATAATAAGCAACAAAAAAAATTAATTTGAAACAGCCAGAAGAAATACGTACGTGGTCAGAGAAACAGAGAAAGCTAATATTGAAACAGTGAGAGAGAGGAGACATTTGCATGCAAGCTCAGAAAGTCTTAGACTCCAAGATGAAAAATTGCTGAGATATTTGAGGGCTAGAGAGCTATAATGCTGTCAACAGACTTTAAAAAAAAAAAAAAGAAAAAGAAAAAAAAACAAAAAGCAAACAACCTGTGTTATGCGTTCAGGTTAAAAACGCAAGCAAGCCAGGATGTGTCCGACTCCCATCGTTTAACCAAATCTTTTCCATAGTAGGAAGGGCCAGTGGGGCAAAAAAGGTGCAGGGAAATTAGGCAACCATAAAAAAAAACACAACAAGAGATTGTGCCCTTGTCAGATTTAATATAATGCCTGCTACAACTTACAGTAAAGTTGCTCTCCAGTGTGATAAGGTTTGAGATGTGATTGAAGTTTTTATTCTTTCCCTGCTCTTAAATGTCAGACTAAGGCAACAAAGAAGACCAATTCTGACAAACTGGAGGAAAAACAATTAACCAGCCAATGGAACAAGGAAGACTTTGCAACTGCAGCTTTTTCTCAGAAATAACAAGCCCTAACATAGCACAGCATTCAGTACAATGGTAGCACACAAATGTAAAGTAAAAATTTCTAATAGGTCTCATAAAATTACTGTATCAAAAAGATCATTCCTTTGGTACTTATTAAATAATTACTTTTAAAATCAACTGAACTATTCATGTAAGTTTTCTTAAGTACTTGAAGATATTGATGCTGTTAACTTTTTATAATTATAAATTATATGCAACTACACTGTTTTTTCTAAATTTTCATAGGACTGCATATTGTTTTCCTCCATTAGAATTTCTAATCCAGAGCTACATTCTGGAAATGTAGTCAGAAAGGCTCCTCACCATTGAGAGTAACTAGTATACAAACAGCGAGGCATTTCTTGGTCAATAATATGTTGAATAATTTATGAAAATAGCTCTTGGTCTGAAGGTTGCACAAAGTATTTAAAAGTTTAAAATGTCTGTTTACCTTGATTTAATCAATTTATGTTTCTTTTGCTCAAATGGTTAAAAAGGTTTCTTCTATTTAGTTTTCTAGTTATAGCTCTTCAAAGCATAAATATCTTCTCAGAAAAAAAGAAAAAATCAGGTAATGGAAAGCCTCTCTATAGAATACATCAAATGTGATCAAAGTACTCGTCATTAAATAACTTGACTATCCTGTTCAGGCTAGTTATACAATATTGGACATATAATACTGAATCTTTTTAAAGAACTTGGTTTCATTTTAGAGCATTTTCTTTGATTTTGCTATTTTGCTTCACCACTTTCTCTTCCCCTCACTATGTCTTACAAAGTGAATTCTATAGCAATAGCATAGCTAAAGAGAATGCAACGTGTCTTTGATTTTATGCTCAAACAAAATAAAAGTAATTTTTTTTTTTTTAACCGTTGTGGCACACAATCCTTACCCTCAGGGAAAGGCAATGAAACAATTAATGAGAATAATGACAAAAAGTAAATAGTGACATCACTGTGAAAATAGCTGAGTTTTTTCCATAAGATAAAAGCAATTTTCACTCATAATCAATGGCTAAATTTTTCCCCTTACAAAACTAAACTTCAAGCTCCCATTGACATGGGAATGTACAAAGAAAGCACATTTCAGATCAGAACATTTTAAATAAGTGGTTGCAATTTTCTTCATCTATTCTTTGTGGATTTGAATTATTGTCATGGCCTATAGAAGCAGAAACAATGTGGATATGATGTCTTACAATAAACAGTTTAGTTAATCAGTAAGAAATGATTTGTGCAACGTTTGCTTACTAACAAAGTGTTCCTGTAATAGTTCCACAGAGAGAAAAAAAAAAACAAAAAACAAAACAAACAGGTTCCCAGAGGAAAAAAAATATAGTATTTGAGGTCTGCTTTGTTTATTACTCAAGTACCTTAGAAAAACCTATGTCCAGTTCTCTTTGAGATTAGAGTATTGCCTATGATGAGGCTTACTTGAGTTTGACCTAATTTTTAATTAGAATTGTTCCTGACCAAGAACTGAGCTGAACAATCATGGCCAAACTCAACATTTATTAAACACTCTCTACATAATTCTGTCTCTGTCTTTGATGATTACTCTTTCCTTCTCAGTAAACCTGTGCAGCTCCCAGCAGGATATAGGACACAGCAGGGCACAGCATCCTTGACGCTCCCATCTGGGAGTGGGTGTTTGCTGGTGACCCAGTGAATCTGTTTCTCAAGCATCAGTGAAACTTTCTGGACTAAAATTTCATAAATAAATATGCAGCTTGGGACTACACAGAGCCTCTTTCCTCCTCTTGTGCTGTGAAGGGTTGGCTGTAAAGCTTTCTACTGTATTCAAAACATTCTCTTGTCAAAGATGATGAATGAGAATAAAAAGAAAAAAAGTGAGCCTTGCCTCAGGTATGTGTCCTCCAGTTCCCTTGTCAAGGATGTTTTATTCTCACCGAGATGCCTTTTAGACTATCACAATTAGGTTTCAAAGCAATTTGTATGCATAAGTTGAAAATACTACTTCAAATTAACTTCCAGAGACACTGTGGTGCGATCAACAGGGTGCTAGACTGGGACATAGGGACCAGTTTAATTCTGGTTTTCCTATTGGCCTGATGGTTAACCTTGAGCAAGACACTTCACATCTGCATGTTTCTATTAATCTCTTAATCTGTTTAAACTGGAAGGTCCTGGGGAGGGCATTGTCCCTTGCTTTGTGTTCGTATGGTATTTAGCTCAGTAGGACCTGCTGTAATATGCTGCTGCTGTAATTCATAACACTAAACAGCTAATACAAAAAACAAACAGGTCTAAGATACCATACAGAGTTTCACAATTACTAAGGACAGAGCCAGACTCAAAAGATTATCAACTTTATTATGCACTGAGATTTTAACAAGACATTAAACACAAAGTTAAACCCATCTTCAAACTAATTTACAAACATGCAGTCTTCTAATTATCATATTATTAAGAAAATAAAATTAAAAAAAAAAAAAAAGTGGTGTGATGTCTGTCCCCTCCTCTTTTATGTTCTAAGCTAACAAACCAACAGATTCCCTCTTCCTCCTGGCTCAGCCATCAGCCTTGAAAAGTCGAACTGCAACCTGATCAGTTTAGATTCCTTCTGTCTCAAACATGATCAATACAGTTAATGACTGCACTTTCAGCACATTTGCATGCAGTCTATCCCTGTTAATCATGAAAGGTAGAAAATAAGTTGGGGATCCAAACATAACAATCCTGCACTGCTGATAGAGAGGACCCAATTATTCCTTTGCATTCACACACCGCGTCTCTGCAAGGATATCCAAGGAAAACTGTTGGCCCACATGACAGAAAGATATTGACAGTGACAGGCTGGCAATCTTTATATATAGATAAGTCACTTTTCTCACGGATCCACGGTTAAAATTAGCATGCACAGCACCATCTAGCACAGAATGAATGTCAGTGATTGTGGAAAAGTCCCCCAGGTTTGGCTTGCTTTGAGCAGAAAGCACGCAAACCATTCTCAACACACTTTCAAGTCTAACTGCTTAATTGCAAATATGAAACCACACTGTGAAACAGAGTAGCCAAGAGAACCTGTGAAAGTGTGTATATCTGCATTAACAGCAGATTTTCTATTTTGATATTATTTCATCAGCTTCCTGAAATGCTGCTAAATCGTTCAATGCTGCAGTCCTCTTTTCAATATCCGTTCCTCCCAAAGGCAGCTGGTACTTCCAACTCAGTTTGTAACAAAACCAGACAAGAGCTTATCTGAATAAACTGAATGGCCATGCTAAGAGAAAAAGTACTTACTGAGAAGAAAGCACAGAACGGATAAAATTAACACATTCCAGGATTACAGAATCCCTTTCTGGCAATCTCAGTTTTAAATTTCTAACAAAACAAATGTGACATATTTATATTCTTTCTGAAAAGATGCCATCAATCTGCAAATCCAACATTGTTTATTAAATATATTAGCCTTTTTGTTTTTAACGTAGAGGAAGTTGGAGGTCTATTTAAATTACTACATTTTTAAATGCTAAAATATATATTTCTTATTCTCTTCTGAATCTCTTCTCAGGAATAAAGTTTTAAGTTTCTAGGGACAATCATATGAAAATAGCAAGCAATTTCTTCATACTACACCAGTATATGCCAGTTTAATTTTACTTTGTGCTCATCTGATGTCCTGACTCCTCACTTGGGTGAACAAAATTTTGTGAAGAGGGGAGAGGCAAGGAATCAAAAGTGATTAAGAAAGTAGCATTGAGAAACACGTCGGCATACAAACACCGAATATGAACACAAACCGCTATTCCTCTTAGAATCTGTAGGACAATCCTGTTGTTCTTGATTCTTCTGTCAGAATTTTTTTCTTACTTCACACTAATAGTTTGAATTTAGTTCTTCTGTGGTTTAAATATTTCATTTTGGTTTTAGGAATCACTTTGATTTTTGTGATAGATGAGTAAAACTCATCTTGTTTCACATGATGTCACAATAATTTTTTCCATATTTGAGTATTTAATTGCAATTTTTTTTCTGAATTTGTCTGATTTGAGTATTCTCTTGCCCAAATGATACTGTGCTAATAACCCTAAAGGTACAGGAGAACTAAATTAAATTTTATAAATATCCATGTCCATTATTTCACATCTCTTTATTACCCACCTTTAAAAGGCTGCTATACAGCTCAGCATAAAATCTAAAACTATGTCACATTTTCTTTCTATTTGGACATAGAACACACATAGTTAAGGTTGGCAGGGATGTCAAGAAGTCATGTGGTCAGGACACTGTTGGCCTGCTTCACAGCAGTCACATTATGGCTCATTTTCACCGGGAATTCCACCTCCTTTTCTCCGAAGTTGGCCCCAGCATACACTGGTGTTTGGAACAGTTCTTTCCTTATCTCAAACTAAACTATATTTTAAGAGTTTTGCCATACACAGAATTAGTGCACTGAATTTTTAAAAGATCTGATCTTAAACCAGGTAAATTCTCTCTTTGAAATAAATCAGAATTTTCATGAATAGTAGAAAACACTCTGCTGATATGGCCCTGATGACAAAGACAAGCAAACTTTGACAGCCAGAAGGAGAAAACCTCATAATAATCACAATTCTATGAGATCCAAAGTGTAATTTTCTCTGGCATGGATAAATTACTAGGTTCAGTGTGTTAGACATTTTGGGTGTTGGCATCTATTAGAGCTTTAAAATCATTTTAGAGTTTCTAAAATGAATACAGATTATTGCCACTCAGCAAAAGTTTCTAGGTGTTGTTTTTGCACAGCTTTAATTGTTTGAGATGGTAAGTTTCTTTATTTCTTTCCTCTGGAGTTTCACATTTATCCACAGTCAGCTTTCTCATCACCATAGTTGCAATACACAGTCCTTTAATAAAGACAAGATTTGCTTTTCAGCAAAAAAAAAAAAAATTCTTATTTATGGGGACTCTTCCCCAAAGGAACAAAAGTGAAGCATATTTTTAACTTGCTTATGTAACTACTTTTGTGATTTTATTCAGTCTTGAATGGGAACTGTCCAAGTCATAAATGTCAGATTGCTAAATTTTCTCAAGTAATCCTCCTTACTCACTGTAGGTATCTTGCAAGATTTATTTTTCACAAATACTATTCTAAAGAGTTTTGGTTCCAAACACTGCTTTATGTAAGTTCCATACATAAAAAGAATATATATCTGAAAAAAAGAAAATCAATCACCTTTATGAAGCGTTTGAAACATTTTTCAAGAAGGAAGCAAGGATGCCCCATATAGAAGCATTACAAAAAAATCCTATAACTCTATACTGTAAGCTCTTTAACTATAAATACACTAAGGTCTGGCAAACAATCCTTTTGGGTGAAATTCTAATCTTATTAACAAATTTTTATTCACAGTGAAGCCCAGATTTCATACATTGACTGCATGGACTTTATTATTACAGTAGATTTATGCATATACAAAACACTTCTCAAGAACAGGCCATTAAGCAAGGGTATACCATACCCTATTCAATTATTCAAGCTAGAAATTGATTCTGGTGCAATACTGTCAGCTTGTCTCTGTTTTACATCAGATAATTCAACTCATACAAGATCAATATGAAGTTCAAAGGGAACAAACTCTTTGTTTAAACCTCAGTGATTCCAGATGTTCTAAGAACAGTGAGGACAAACAGTTTACATTACTGGAAGTATTATTGCAGTATATGAGCAGGACCCTAAGCAAAATCCCCCCTGAAAAAACATATTCATGGTAAAAAATAATTGATTGTTCATAGTAAATTCTACACTTCTGAACTCAGGCTGGAATTTGAATTGAAAATATTATAACAACATTGTAAGTACTACACTTCTGATAGGTAAATAATGAGAACCCCCTCAAATACAAACCTCCCTAAAAACAAAAGGAAAAATAGGAATGAGGGGGGGAAAAGTGCAACAGTTTATGATGTAAGAAATTTTGAAAGGCCAAAAGTATTCCAAAAAAGCTTGGGTAAACTTCAGACCAACATCTGAGCAGTCGGGTGCCTCTGCACTCTGAAGCGCTTGACCTTTTGCCTGTCATTAGTTTATGCCATCTTCCCCCACCATGGGAAACAGCAAGATGCCTATAAAAATTTCCATCAGCAGCACTGAAGTCATTCCCCCTCCATGTGATTTCTCTGATTTAATGGCCATGGAAAGTTCTGTAAGGTCATTAAACCCCTGTAGTTTCTAGCATCCTTCAAATGCCATAGAAACCAAGATTCTATGGACCAGTAAAATAGTTACCCATTATCCTCAACTTCTCTGCTACTCATGTCTTGCTTTTGACATTGCTAGGATGACAGAAAGTGTTTTTCCTGCCCAAAATCACCTTTCTGTACCTGTCCCTGAAAGTTTTATGAAGCCATCCATCACCACCAACTCATACTGGGGAAAGAGAACTGACTCAGTTAATGTGATTTGGGTCATGAAACATCTGCAAAATGGTCACATTATTCCCACTTCATGTTCTGAATTACTGCTGCTTAATTTTCTAACAAGGAATGGCAGGGAGTGTTATTTGGTTGTTTTTACTACTATTGCCTATTCTGTGGAGACTATATAAATTTCAAACTGAACAACTATGCAATAAAAGAGCAAGTCCAGTTCTTTTTATAGGCAGACTTATATAGGAGAATTTGCTCAGACTAAAAACACTTAAAAACTCAGCTCTACTAGTTGGAGAATAATTCCAGTCGTTGTATAGGAACATTTTTACAGGTAAAACTGCACAATTTCTTCCCATCACCTCCATATGAATACTTCCCATTGCTCTTTCTATTGTATAGCTGACATGAAATATTTTGATATTTTAGATCTGGAAATTCTCTAGTAATAACAGAGAATCCCTTAGCCATATCACATTTACTTTCTTTTAAGTGAGACTGAAGGAATCTAAAAATCATAACATGGAACTCCATATGAACTTTCAGATATATGTATTCACACAGATGAAAAATATAGAAATTTTCTACATATACGTATATATGCACACACACACAAATTTACTTTTTCATTGGGATTGTATTGTGTGATGTTGCTTGTAAAAGGGGTATTAACATAAGATTATCAGCCAAATTTAGTATTTGCTGGTAGGCACATTCTTGCAGGGGACTGCCACAACAGGAACCTCCAAAACCATTTTGCTCAGCATTGTGGTGCTGAACGTTATTTATAAGAATACATGCAGAGAAAACATTAGAATTTTAAAATATAGATTATCATTCCTCATTTTAAAAGGGAACTTGAGCTGAAAAACTTGAATCAAAATTTCCTAATAAATTTCAAAATATTAGGCATAATAATACCTGAAAAGGCAAGTATGTAACTTCATTCATGTAAATGTTATTGTAGGTAGGAAGGTGAGATAGGCTTTGTAAACAATACCTTGTCTGTTATCCCTCTGATAACTTTACAAAAAGCATATGGGTTTTCTTTAACAAAAGCCAATAGCCATAAGTGATCATTCTTTTATTGCTAAAAATTCAAGCAATTGTCTTATTTCAAGAAAGAACAAAAATATAGCACTAGCTAAAGATATCTTAAGAGATAATAATTAAAAATTAGTAAGAAATATAAACAATGCATTATTCTTCCAGCTTTGTACTGGACACTTTTTTCCTCTCTTCAGTAGAAGCCTTGCTTCATCTTTCAGAAAACGAAAGGATTAACATGCACACACGTCTGAAAAAGGATAAGGTTATGCAAGTGTCTCTGACATGGTAGAAAAAGCAAGAGGAAATTTTGTGTTTTCATTCGTTCATTACACCATGTCAGGGTCCAACTCCCCTTGACCAGATTCTTTGAGATATTCCATTCATGGAGGGTGTAGCATTTAATATCAAATTTACTAGTTTGAAGATACGTTACATGAAATTTCTAATTTAGCAGAAAGATAAAAAATGTACTGAAAACACAATACAAATGCAAGTTATACATACCAAAATGTAGCAATTCCAGTACACAATTCAATGGCAATACCAATGTGATTCCCAAGAACATGCTCATTGTCATGACACTGGGTGTCTCCAGTCTCCAGGAAGAAGTGAGGGGGTTGAAAGCAGTTCACATCCATTGCACACTTCAAAATTATTTTGCTAGTTGTCAAGTTTTTACACTCGTGTTGGGTTGAGCCAGGTATTCACTCTCATCCCATGCTGGTCAGCCTCACTCAGAGAGACATTCACACCCTTTAATGAACTCAGGGAGAAACATGTGCACTGTCAGGTGACCAACTCAACTGCTGATAAGTGTTTACCTTAAACAAAGGCCACTATCACACCAAAGGGGACCAGAGGAAATAAACTCCTTTGCAACAGCTGTGCTGTCACACTGCATCAGCATTCTCTGAGCTTCATGGGCACAGCGCCCTTGCTCACCTCCTCTGAGCTGTCTCCCACCCCAGGTGTATCCACTGAGTCACATTCCAACCCTTGCAGTCTGGTCAGTCACATACCCCTCTCCACATAAGTTCAGAATGCACTTCCTTTACAAAGAAATACTCTTTATTGGGATACACTGCACGTTTTTCCTATATGTTTTCTTTTATCATCAGCTGCAGCTACTCCTATTTGTGTTGTTTTACATTAGTAGGCTTTTACAATACATCAATACAGTTTCATGACCTTCACAGTAAAAATGTGTTTAAGCTGCTCTGGAGCAAAAGAGCACTGCTCTCTAATTTCAACATAGTTTCCACTCATCCCATTAGAAATTTTAACACATTTTTCTATTTTGCACATAATTTTCCATCACTTTGGAAGAAGGTATATTATATTTATTCTAATCCTATTTTTTCCTTAACCAAGGAAATACATCCTGATAGGGATCAGAAGATTGACTTAAAAGAAAAGAGAAAATAAACATAATATATTAGGACATTCAGTCATGCTTTTTAAAACTACATGTCTTTATCTCTTTCTCTGCACCTCTTCTTGCTGCATTTCGCGTCATGATTACTGGCAAAAATCTGAAAAGGACATTGATATCATGAGGCTGCCAATCTTGAAGAAAATCCCCAAAGCATCACTTCAAGTACGCGTAGTCCTCCTAATAGCACATGTACAGAGATTTGTTTGCTTCAGAACATAAAAAGCATCACAAGCCGCATGAAGCTGTTTAGACTGGTAATGGGAAATGTTGATCACAAACCTACATCTGAAAGCTTGATTCCCCTACAGAATTCATGAAGGACTGGAGAAGC
The DNA here is from genome assembly GCA_013396735.1 of Grallaria varia. Taxonomy (NCBI): domain Eukaryota; kingdom Metazoa; phylum Chordata; class Aves; order Passeriformes; family Formicariidae; genus Grallaria; species Grallaria varia. The sequence goes on along the minus strand of VWZG01004520.1, from coordinate 21,776 downwards.
ATAATTCCATATATTGAGAGAAAGGATAGCTGCATAAAGGAAAAATAAGTCTCATCAATACTATTAGCTTAAATGAAAATAAGCTGGGTTTTGGTGTGAATACATGTTAAGAATACATCCTCTTGCACAGTGTACTAAGAGGTTTTTCTATGATTGCCTTTCTCATAGACAAGTTTCATATCTCCCTTTATTTTTCCTGCATTTAATTTCTGTCACTATTATGTGTTCTGACAAAAGCAAATCAAAATATGACATTTAAGTTTCTCCTTAATGCCTATTTGACCTTATGTGATGGTCAGTACATCGCTAGAGGTTTTTTGGTCATCTATGAAACAATCCTAATTTTTCTGATAACAGATTGTAAAATGCTTTGTTAAAATGAAGAAGAAAGCTCAGGGCTGATTGTTGCTTAATAGCACCTGAATACTGACAACTCTTCAGAGGACAAAGAGTAGAGCTAAGCATTAATATCATTAATCAATCAATCAATCAATCAAACTCAATGGAAAAAACCACAAGCTTAGTGTAAAAGTTACTTATAGAACCAGAAATTCTCTGAAACCTGGTGCCAAATTGGAAATGGAAATTTATTTTAAAAAATGTGACCTTTTCTATGAATTTCTAGAAGTAAGAGAGAATATTTAAGACCCCCAGAATCAACAGACTGACAGAAAATTTTCATGTTATAGAGAAGTATCTTTGTGTAAATGACCTAGTGAAAGGTGAGAGTCTGTATCCTGAGTTATCTTCTTTCATTTCCATAAAGGTCTTGACATGCAGACAAACACATTTGCAGAACTGGTATTATGACATGACAGCATATGTCTCATTAGAGCACTTGTTCACCACTTGGCTTTCCTAAGTCTTCCAAGATGTTTTGCACAGAATGTAAGAAGAGTTTTAAAGTGCTCATAATATCCTGTCATCTGTATTTTGCATAACACAATGGTGCTGGTAGAACACTCATGTATAACAGATATTCAATACCATGCTCAATAGCTTGACTATTAAAAGAAATAGAGGCAGAGGCCACTTTATTGCACCTTGGACAACAATTTTTTATTTCAGGTACTTAAATTTTTCATCCTTATACAAACACACACACCCCCACCAGTCTATCCCTAGTGGTGTAAACCTCAGAGTAGACCCAACCTACAAGCAAGATTATTTTTTACATTTGAGAAGCAAAAACTCTGACAGTTAAACTCAAAAAATACCTCAACCCTTTTTTCCTATGTAAATCTAGCACCATAGTACTATTACAAAACTATAGGTTTCTGTGGTACCACCAAATTCCAAAGTAAATATCTTCTTGGCAAAATCTTGGTTCTAATCCTCAAGAACCTAAACCTACTTCAGCAGGCAAACAGCTGGTGAATGTGTTTTACTGCATAAGCCTGTCAGACAGATAACAATGAATAAATTATTAGTTACACTTTTGTATATTACTTCTTTGGGAACCAAATATACAATGTTTTTTTACAAGGGAACAAAAATATTCTTTTAATCACACAAAATATAAAAAATAACCATTGTTCATAACTGCCCTGATATATCAAATTACTGCTTATAGGAGTTTTGAGTTGCTCTTTTGCTGTTTGCAATTGTGGTCTTTTAGCATCTTCTTTTACTCTTCTCATATGTCCGCATACTTCTTATTTCCAAAAAACATGGAAGTATTCTTCTTTTGTTCTCTTTATGGTAAACAAGAGTCAAGGCACTCTTAGTAGAAGAAATATGTTAGCTTATCTTGTTCTTCTCTCTTTCACATTATTCCTGTTTTAGGGCATCAGTTACTGAAATCCCTAAGTGACATTGGCCTGCATGTTTAAAATCAAAGTTTAAGGTGGTAAAAGTCCCTGATCAGAAAAAGTTAATCCACTTCATCTCCATAATGGCTTATCTGTTCATAAAACACCCTTTAACTGGCAAATAATTTTGCTGACATTCACACACAGTAATGCATTAGGTCTATTGAGCTATTAGCTTTAAATTTCAAACAAAAGCTAGCATAGATTATGTTACATCCCCACACCCTCAGAAGTGCAAAACAGGCAGATAGAAAACTACAGAATATATCAAATAATATAGAAAAGAAATATTGTTTAAACCAGTTTTGTCTAAGCCAGTTCACCCCAGGGTATTCAGATGATGATGGATGCAATTTGTCATAAATTCATCCGTCTGCTGTCCCTCGGTAAGATTTAGCTGTAGCAGCTCTTCCAGGTATGCTGTCATCTCTTTTACACCCTTTCCCAGGAACTACTAACTGTGCAGGTACCAATGATGTTAAAAATAAGAGGACACAAGGGCTCCACTCCTGAGCCTCTGGCAAAAATCCCACCCCTTCTCAATACCTTCAAGGGCTGTTTGATGTGGATGTCACTCTCCTTCTTCCAACCATATGTTCTGATATGTTTGTCTGACAAGACCATTTCAACCCTTCAGTTCACCCAGAAGTACATCAAACCAAGACCTTCCCCCTAAATACACAAGGGCCACCAGGGTTTTTTTGTCTGCCATTTTATGAAAGGGCTCCATCATTTCGTGGCAGGGACCTGCTGTTTTCCTCTGGCTCACAGCCGTTTCTTGCTCACGTGCTCTCAGGTAGCCCTGCGGCTGAACAGAAGGACAAGCTGTCACTCCCAGTGTACCCATAAGCACATCAGAAAAAGAAGCCCCCTGTCATTACACACAGAGAGGCTGCCCCTTTTGAAAACATAATTCCCCAAGAGTTTTCATACCGTGTTGTGACTGGCTGACTGCAATTTCTTGGCATTGTCATCCCCACATGTTCTCAGGCAGCCCTGCGTTTGGCTGCCCCTTCCTTTGGACCAGGAAGTGCTCAAATATAAAATTAGAATTGTATAATTAATCAAAGAATGGTTTGAGCTGGAAGGGACATTAAAGATCAACTGGTCCCAACTCCCTTTCCCATCTGCAAGGATGCCTCTCAATAGACCAGGTTGCTCAGAGCCCCATCCAACCTGGCTTTGAACACTTCCAGGGACGGAACATCTACAGCTTCTCTGGATAACCTGTGCCATTCTCTCACCACGCTTACAGTAAAGTAATTCTTCTGACTCTCCAACCTAAATTTCTCCTTAATTTCCTGATGAAGAGTCCCTGCCTGGCTTCCTTGTGGGCTTCTTCAGGTACTGGAAGGTTGCTATGAGGTCTCCATGGCACCTTCCCTTCTCTGGGCTGAACAACCATAAACTTTCTCCACCTCGCCTAATTTTCTTATCTTGTATATAATACTGAGTATATATAAACATTATACAAACACAAAGTATGAAGGATTATACAAATAGGTATATAAATACATATTTTCTTCTTTTATATATATATACATAATTTATATATTAACATGTCAGCTATGTAATATATATTTCATACACTTTATATGATGTATGTGTATAATTTATACAACACATCAGCTCTTTTGTCAACACTATTCTGCCTGCTACACCTCAAGAACTGTCATGATTTTTGAATGCTAAAATAATTTGTTTACTGTTGCACCCCTCAAGAAACTTGCTTAACTGCACTAATTAATGACCTCGACAGTAAGCGTGTGGTTTGCCCCCTATCCTGTGAATAGCCACAATCTCATCAGCACAGGAGCGCTTGTTTGACCACCCCTACACGAGCCTTTGTCAAAACACTACTGCCAACCCTTTCATCACTGCCCTCCTGCTGACTATTCCTCTGCACCAGATAATAATCACGGTCTTTCAAGAGTGATACCCCATTGCTTTTACTGATGTTCTTCCTCTTTCTACAGAAGCTGTGATCTAAGAGCACGAGGCACACGTGGCCTGTGCTCCAAAGCCTGGGTCTTGCTGCTTTTGTAGTAATCAGGGCAGTTGAACACGACAGTCTTGATTTCACACTGCAGTTTATTTTCAGCACTGACCTAAGGACGAGGAAACATATATAGCACCAGCCTGTGATCCTATAGGTAGTTCTAAGACCCCTCAAAAACATGGGGAAAGGAAGCTCCCCACTCTGAGCTTCCTTTTAGAAAAAAAGAATATTCATTCTGATGGGAAGCTATGAGGGGCTCTGTGAAGAGTTGTCTACAGAGTAATCACACCACCTGCTGTAGGCAAACGTCTTTCATCAGGTATTTATACTATGAGCTTTCATGAGAGTGCAGATACACTAATTAAATCCCAAACCTGAGCAGCGCTCAACTGCTCTAGAGTTCTACAGAAAGACAATAGTCTTTCTGAATATTTTCAATAAACATTAAAAGAACTGGAGGTTTTCAAACAAAACAAAAAAGTCCAAATATTAAAATGTTCTATGAATTTTTAACTACACAGATGCTTTAGTGTCACTTTTCAAAACCTTGTACAAAAGGCCTAAGCACATATGTAAAATAGACCTGAAGACCTAAAAGATAAAACTAAAGTTCTTGTGGAGCTAGAAAAACAAGGATAACCTTCTCCTAGGAATAATGATGAAACTACAGGACCTTGAAGCAGTTTTCTTGCTACAGATGCATGAAGAGACTTTTGATTTTATATTTCACTTATACGCTGAAAAAAAAATGAAAGGGAAAAATAGACTGAGTGCCCAAAATACTGTAGAAATAGAGAATGTAATCAGCTTGTCAGTTCTTTTCTCAAAAATTTATTCCACAGTTCCAAGGTAGCTGCAATCAGATGTAAAGTCTGGCATGTAGCAAAAACTCCTTCAAAGCCAGCAGACTTGGATGACCCTTTTAAATCTAGCAAGAACTCTGTCCTTCCACAAGCACCTCACATATTTTGTAGAGACAAAAACATAACGTAAGAAAAGAGGCAACGTATTTAAAAATAAGCAGATTTAGTAAACTGTGGTCTCAAAACCCAACAGATAAGTCTCTCCTGTATCCTTGACTTTTGTTTGAGTGAGTTTCTTTCAATACTTCTGGGGTTTCACAAGAAATGTGATATTTGCTCCAGTGTTATTTAATAAAACTATGTATTTTGATAAATACATAATGTGCTTTTTTTCAAAGTGCTACTTATTTCTAGGCTATCGCTGCTATGACCTTTTGTCAGGACTTTTGAAAACATCCAGTGCAAACAGAAGTAGTAATTTATAAGCAATATATGCCGTTAGAGATACTATATTCACGTTCCAGGTCACAGTCATAATCAAATGAAGCCAATGAGAAATTGGTGAACTTAACCTTTTGACTTCTTTGCATAGTACTTTTCGAACTCTGCAGTTTCTGGATAATTTTGGGTTGTTTGAGTTTTCTTCCTCTCCAGTCACTAACATGAAGAACTTTACATATTACCTTTGCAAGAGTATTCTGTATGATTGCAGCAATTTTACAGGGCGATGTTTGTGATGAAAGCAGTAGCTTCAAGAAAAGTCAGTTTCTAATCACTCCGTTTACTCTGTGTATTCTCTTTGGTTTATCAGAAAACTTCTAAAGAACAGTGGGACAGTAATAGTATCTCTTTAATTAAAAATGTATTGGAAAAACAAAAAAGAGACTTGGGTGCAGGCTTCGTGAGTGAGAAGGGGAACCGAGGGAAGAGGGAATACGTTTCATTCTTATAAAGACATATGAAACTTGGGAATTAGTTTCCTGTATCAATAAGTGTGGAAACATAACTTCCCTAACTTCTCTACAGAATTCATCAGAACAAAAGCAGAGTTGTTGTAACTAAATGCAATAAAATCGTTTTTCAATGTTATTTTGATTTCTTCTTGAACACTTTGCATCAAAAAAATGAAATAATTTAACCAAAAATGAATTTCATTTCCACACAGAAATGAAGTCATTGCTGTCTCCAAAGTCATATTTTGTGAGAATGTAAATACAAGTAGGTTAGCATTTGAAAACACAAAGCTTTTTTTCTAAATTTTTTAACTGTGTGCCCTCAAATTTTACATGGAGATTTTACGGAAATGGCTTTTGTTAACATAATATCACAGTGATATATTTCTGATGAGGACAAGTCTTTTTAGTCACCAATTAAACAAAAAAATTCCAGGGGACACTTCAAGCACTAGAGTGTTCTCATTCTTGTTTGTGCAGACCACCAGCATTTGCCAGCCATTGAACAACCACACTTATTGGCCAAAAGCCTCTGTATTTTATGAGTTTAAGGGTGATACTCCTGATGTCATAGTTGCATAACCTATTCATAACTGTAGTGATTTTTTTCCTGCTAGGAAACTTTAGAGAAATCACCACCCAAACTGAGATTACAGCCAGTCTCTGTGGTGGGCTGACGTGGGCATCTGGCTCCCACCAAGTTGCTCTCTAACTCCCCCTCCTCAGACAGAGGGAGAAGATAAGAGAAAAAAGCCTGTGGCTTGAGATAAAGAGAGGGAGATCACTTAACAATTAATCATTACAGGCAAAACAGGCTTGACCTAGGGAAATTTAATTTGTTGCCAATTAAAAATTAAGTTGGCCGGTGAGAAACAAAATCCTTCACCCTTCTTCCCAGGCTCAGTTTCACTCACTCATTCCTGACTCCTCTAAGTCTTCCTGCATGGGAATGGGAAACGTGGTCAGTCCAGGACAGAAGACTGCAATAACAGATTATATGGTGATTGCATTTCTGGGGAAAAAAAGAGAAAAAAAAAAAAAAAGAAAAAAAAAAGAAAAATTTGTTCCTGTGCACAGGGATTTCCTCTGGGATTTTTTTAATTAAAATGAATATAGTTGGCAATATTTAGTTTTTTCTGTAAGTTGTAGCTGTTGTTGGAAAAGATTATCTAATTAATTGTGTCAAAATGGTGAGTTATGACTAAACTGAAAGAAAGAAGACATTTAAAACGTATCACTTTCCCTCAGCCCAATTCCCATATTCCTCCAAAAGAAAGAGCCATTTTAATATTTGTTTTCTTTTAAGAAGTTTGAGATCTCCTGTGTAACTTTTCTAAGAGGGATGGCAGAGGAAATGGCACAGGTCAAAACCTCTTGCATGTCTGATCTTCACAACAACAACTTGTAGTTTTACATGAGATTATGAGGATACACCGAACAAATAAAAAACATTTGGTTGGTTTCAGGAAATGTGCACCTTACCACAATTAAATATCAGTTTCAATCCACAAACACCTCCTCCACAAAACATAGTTCAAATCCTTGTGAACATTAGCACTTTGCATTCAAATATTGAAATTAACTTCTTCCAAACAGACTGAAGTCATACTTACTGGGAAAATGGACTTTGACGAAGACCCTGTTCCCCACAAGACGTAACACAACGGTTTCCTTCTCATATACTTGTTGCTGGACATCGCGGTCATTTCGCCATAATGCCATATTCCAGCAAGATTCCATCAGCAGCAAGAGTTTTTTTCAAAAACATTTTAGTCTTTGTTATTGTTTGTGGACTGGGGGTGGATTTGAATATTCAGAAGCTCAGGTAACTTTGTTGCTAAGGAGATGTCCACCACTGGCCAGTTTCTTCCCTAGTACCTGTTTTCCCTCATCATTCCCTACTTTCACACCAAAATCGGTGGTGAGTTGCAGGCAGTTTATCATTTGCATTTGATCCCCTGAAGGGCAGCAACAAAAGTGTGAGTCAGTTTTCACCTTGTCTCAAGCTGTCAGCCTCAAAGCCTCAGCACAAATCCTGGAGCTGGCACAGACAAAAGGCAAAAGCATTGCAATAATTGCTATCAACTCAAATTTGCCACCTCACATCCAGAACACTGGGCAAAAACATTTATATACAAAAATATGCGGCCTGTATCAGCCAGAGTGGTTGACATTGGGAGTTTCTTTATTTAGCATAAATAAGAGGAGCTTTAAAGAACTGCATTAAAAATCAGAATGGGTCTACTAGACTGCCACACTTAGTTTTAATAATGCAACTTTTCTGCTTGCATATTCAGGACAGCCTTCAAGGTCATGAGTATTTTCTCTGCACAAAAATTTTGTTTCAACACTTCTTCTAGAGGTGGGGGATCCTTCTGGTGTTCCTGGGCAGGAAGAAATGTCTAGAGCCTGAAATTAATATTAGTGCTTAGTAGTTTATGCAGCAATAACATGAGGCAGTCACAAGGTTTGAGGCTGTGAAATTCCAGGTTACCATTTTCTCCTTGGGGCTGAAATTTCTTCAGTGGGCATAAAAACAATCAGGATGTTGCAACTATATTCTACAAGCCCAGTGGAACTGCACAATAATATGAACAATATGAGATTTATACAAAAGTAACCCTTTCAGTCAAATTCCTCTTTAGGTTTCTATGTCTTTCCAACATACGCCTCCTCACCCACCAAACTGAGGGTGGGAAAGCCAGGACAGCTGACCCAAACTGACGTCCATACCACATGAGGTCTGCTTAAGAATAAACTCTAAGAGAAAGGAGGAGGGGTGGCATTTGTTATTATGACTTTATCCTTCAAAGCAACTGCTACGTGTGCTGAAGCCCCACTGCCCAGGAAGTGGCTGCACATTGCCTGCTGAGGGGAAGGAGAGAATAAATTTACTTTCCTTTGATTTCATGTGCTGTCTTTCTTTTTGCTTTATTAAACTGCTTTTTTATTGACCCACGAGTGTGTCTGTTTATTTGTTTGGGGTTTTTTTCCATCTTATTTTCTCCATCCCCTGTCCTGATGAAGAAGGGGAGTGATAGAGTGGCTTGGTGGGCAACTGACACCCAACCAAGGTCAACCCACTGCACTCTTCTTAACACCCTTTTGTTTATCTCTCTTATTGCCTCTCTTCCATTTTCTCAGTGCCTGGACTTGATTACAGAGTTGGAAAGAACTAATTTGTCAGAGGAGAACTAGTTCATTAACTTGGGGAATACATTTTTAATGGAAGATCAGGTGGATTAGGTGAACATTTGACTGTGCAATTCAATAAGGAGAACAAAACAAAGTATACACAAACAAACTAAACAGAAGCATAGCCATGCTAAGAAATTACTGATAGACTCAAGTTTGCTATTCTCTAACAGTCTCTACTTGTTGATCACCATGCCATAATGCAATGTTCATCTGTAAGACAGGGTCAGACAGTGAGAAATTTGCTTAAACAGTCTAGAAGTATCTCTGTACACTGTCCAATAAAAACAAACAAACCCACGAAACCCCAAACCACACATATCAAACTACCACAAAAAAAAAAAAAAATCCCCCTTCCTGCTCTCCCCTCAGCCACATTCCCCAGATACCCAAGCCCTTGAAATAACCACTGGATACAAAGATATTGTTAACTATTTCCTGAATTTGTCTTGACAACTGTGCAAACTAAACTAATATCTGCTGATACTTTGTCATCATCGAATAAGGCTGGATTTCACGCCCAGAGGCTGGGCTTTATTTTCTAAACAGAAACTTTGACACTAAAATCTTTCACGCAAAGGCCCCAAAAGACATTTAATTAATGATTCTGATAACTGATGAGGCAACTGATGAGCTCTGAAGCTAAATATCTTCCTCAGAATTTATGTAAGTGATTAGAAAAAAACCCCCATGGGCAGAGATGTTGCCAGTATAACTAGTGATAGGCTATTCATCACAAGCTTGAACACATGCAAGCTGTAACATGTGGGCTTTTAAAAAATGTATGGTGCAGGGAATAAAGCTACTATAGTTTAAACTTGAATTCAAGGAATGAAAAATTTCCAAAATGGAAAGAAATAACTAGCAGCACTCATGTTGGAAAAATCATGAGAAATAAGTTAATATATTAAAAATGAGATCTTTGATGAAAATTTGCTATGAAACTCAGTGTATTATTGAGTTACTATTATGTAAAGGGTAATGTAAATTATAATAAGTCAGAAAGGGGAAACTATGATAGGAAGGAAGACTAAGAGAACTCATCTTTCAGACGTATAGACAGAATTTCCAGTACAGACACTTAATTTTTCTGAGGAATAAAAACAGAAGGTCCTTGAGAGTACTTAAAATAAGGTAGTCACAAATGAATGACTTTTCAGGTACAACTAATTCAAATTTGTAAGCACACACTGAAATTGCAGAGAGTCATCCTCTAAAAACATCGTGTACAGGTTCCTTGATGGTGGAAAATATTGGAGTTTTTTATAAAGATCAAATTACTAGGTGTACATACAAAATATACTTTTATATATGTCTTTAAAGAGGAGGGGTTTTTCCCATCTGAAAATCATAATTCCAGATTCACCTCACCATATGCTATAAGATTCATCTATACTCCTTTCCAAAGTGATGTGCTGTGGATGCTGAGCTCTCTTGAAATTTGTTACTGCTGTCTAATTCTCTCTACACTTTGTAGCAACTTTCATTTAAAAAAGGTTTCAGAAAGTACTACTCGTTGTTGATGAACAATAAGCAAGTTTGTCATTGACATCATTTAGAATGGAACTACTAAATGTGTTGATGTCTTTGGGAAGGAATCTTTCATTCTTCCAGAAAAAGAGATGGAGAAGTCGTCCAGTCTTGCTGCGCAGGACCTTTGGCTGTTTGGACTTGTCTTCAGAGGAAGGGCGGAGCTTGAAAACACTGGTGATTTTTGAAGAATGAAGATTTGCAAAACAATAAACTAAAATGAAAAGGACATTGAAAAGACAGCAGTTGTATTAAAGTTTATATGAAGGTTTTATTAATTGAGTGAACAAATATTTAGGAAGTTAACTGTTCAAAAATTATTAAAATATTCTTCTCTGTAACAGGTGTGCTTTGCCTAAAGTACAGTAATTCTGAAATAAGAATATAATCTCTTTAAAATGCTACTAATAAACAAATTACACTTGTTTGTAACACTAAGCAAGACAAGCACAAGCCTGATATAGTCTGAATATATTCAGAGACAGCAAATATATTCAGAGTCTACAATGAAGGGAAAAGTCACGCATTCAAAAATGTCTGAAAGTCAAATTAACAGACTTAGAAATACTTCAATTGCAATATACTTTATTGAGAACTGAAACGGGTTTGGAGGTGGAATGTGATTATATGTGCACAAGTTTTAAAAATTCTGATGGTTTGAATAAAGCGGGGAAAATGTCTGGGTTTGGAGACAGAGAATAAAATATTTACATTAAACACTGTTAAGTATGATTTCTGTCTGATAATAGAGAAATAGCTGGGGTTTTTATAGCCTTCAGAAAGAAAAAAAAAAATCTAACAATAAGAAAATTGAATAAAAAGACACAGACCCCTTAGAAAGATGATTTAATCTCCCATGATCTCCTCTGCATTATCTTTGCATTCCTTGGGAAGTCAATAGAGTGTTGGGTGGGAGGGAGCACTTGCAATTTTAAAGAAGAAAAAGATGAGTATTAAACTAATGCAACTTAAAGTTAGGATTAAAGTTGGCAACGTATTGAAAGGACCAGTTTGTTAAGCACTTATGACATAACACCTCCTGAAAAAAATATAATTGAAACAAAGGGCAGGGAACAGAAAACTCATTGCTTTCTTGGTGGAAAGATACAAGTAATACATTTTGTCACGACAAAAATGACTACTTGACCCAGAAGGGATAAAGGGGGACCTCCTCACTACCTGAAGGGAGGTTGTAACCAGGTGAGGATTGGGCTCTTCTCCCAACTAGCAAGTGGCAGAGCAAGAGGAAACAGCCTCAAGTTGTGCCATGGGAGATTTAGATTGGATATTCAGAAAAATTTATTCACTGAAAGGTTTATCAAGCATTGGAACAGGGAAGTGGTGGAGTCACCATCCTTGGAGGTATTCAAAAGATGTGTAAGATGTAGCTCTTAGGGACATGGTGTAGTGGTGGACTTGGCAGTGCTGAGTCAGTGATTTGACTTGATGATCTTAAAAATCTTTTCCAACCTGAATGATTCTATAATTCTAGTAAGAAAAACAGTTCTGTGACACAGCACTGTACTTAAGCTATAAAAGTTAATTTATCAATAAATACCCAGTAACTTCTTGTTACACTGGTGGACAAAAATGACACAAAGAGCAGTGATCAAAAATTTGCAATGTCATTCATTCTAGACCTAAAAGCAATGATTCCATCCACACACAACTTCAGCTGGTAATAAAGAAGGAGATTTCAAGTAAAATTTAGGAATACTTGGAGTTTTATAGAAATTAGGTATTCATAAGGAATAAACATAGACTTATAGCTTACTAGGACTGAAAGAAAACAGAAAGTATTCCATGGTTTTATATATGTGTGATACAAAACAGCTTTTCACACTGTGTGAATATAAAATTTTAGCTGGAGTGTACTTTAGCAGGGCTAATTTATGAGGACTTTTCTGAAGAGGTGAGTTATGTTATAACTAGTACCTGTTAAAACCAAGGTAATGTGAAAAAGGTAGATTTGTAATCATTGGCTTACAAAGACAGATCTTAATATCTCACCTAGGGTTTTCTTTAGCCTTTGTGTTTTCTGGTGTTCATAATTTATAACCGTGGTGTTACTACAGCAGGTGGTGATGATTTAGAGCTCGAAAACCAATTTAAGAATTAATTATATTGCTTTGACTTCCACATATAGCTTTCTAAAATGTAAACATACCTATAGCTAAATCAATTGCTGACTCCTCAATGCTGCACTGGGAGAATATTCATGCACCAAACATTGGCATGAGTACAGCCATATTACTTACTGCTGGAGATACATATCTACATTATAGATCAATTATACTGATATTTATACCCAAGTGTTTCCTTCTCCAAAATCAATTGCCATTTCACAAACACATTAGAGGAAGGATTTATATTCACAAATTGAAACACGTTTCCACCAGCAAAAATCACATGAATAAAGATATTGATCACACTTACACTGATAAAAAACACACACAGGAATTCATTTCTCCCCGCTGAGAAAGAGTTATTGATTCACTGTAAATGTGGTTGGCTTGGAATTGTTAAAGTGTAATGGAGTGTCCAAAGTATAAAAAAAAATAAAATTAATGTGCATATTTATTAAGTACTACTTAACTACTGCCCTGAACTATTAAACACAATTTTTACTGTCACTGAAGGCTTCAGATGAGGTGTCAGTTTTGGCTTCTAATATTAAGAAGTGGGAAAATGATCATAATATAACGTAAAATAATAATTTAACATTTCACCTCAGTTAGTTAAGGTTACACATCATCTCCCTGACTCCTATTCACAGCCATTGTACCATTATTTTCACACAAACACAGAATCTAATGCAAGTTCAAACTGTGAGAGTCATGTTGTGCGCAGATTTACTTAACTAAAATTTTAAACATGTCTACCATTTGATCTNNNNATGTCTACCATTTGATCTGTAAAATAATTTTGGTCAACGAAGTGTTCTCATTACATCAAATTCTTTTATAAAGGGGCATTTAATTGCAATGTACTTTAGCTCTCCATTGGCTAATACATCTCCATGAAAATAGAACAAACTCNAAAAACCCAGCTGAAAAAAAAATAAAATAAAAATCTAGTAAGTCTTATGTAATTGATGCAATAACATTTAATGATTAAAAAAAAAAAGTGTTATGAAACGTCATCAAAGTCCTCACAAATAATTTCCCAGACAAATATTTTTTAATCTGCGCTGATATACAAATAAATTCCTCTTACTGTAAAGCTTTTTTGTTTTGTTACTTATCACAGAATTGTCCATTTGTAAGGAACAGCTAAAGTACCAATACTAACGGACTAATTTTTCAAGTTAGAAGACACTTTTTGGTTTTGTTTAGACAACTGCAGTATTTTACCTTCATCCATAATTAGTTACATTTTAATTGAAATAGAGAAGTTACCATACACTAAGTATTGCACTGATAGTACCAAACTGTGGAAATCCACGATGTTTATTACTATTACTTTCAATAATTTGGTTTTAAAAACCAACGTACTCTGACACTATTAATTCTATTCTCAGCAGTGCATGCAAAATTAGATTATATGCATCATTCTGAGACTAACTTTATCAACTAACATTTGTTAACTTTATTCTATTGTTCGTAGCTCCCTGAAAATGGCAAAGTATGGAAACAGACTAGATGATATTTTTTTCAGCTTCAGGAAGAGATACAACTTCTTTAAAAAAGGGTTGAGCTCATAAAATTGTTCCTTTTCCTTGCTTATATAAGGTTATTTTTGTTATTGCTTGAAAAGCCACTCAGACTTCTTCTGAGATAATAAAACATAAGTTTAACCAAGCATAAAATTTACTTGCTGAACTGATATTTTAACCTTTACTGATACAGAAAACAGAGTTTGAATTTTAATCTGCGAAAAAAGGCTTTGTACTCCAGACAGGTTTCATTCATTGCAAGACAGTTAAGTCACCATTTTCTTTCTGCAGACAACGAAGAAACTTCCAAATGAGTACTTTTAGGTGACCTGCTCCCTAATATAAATACTTTTTTGTCCATTAAACAGGAATGCATATCTAATAT